>RXPK01000276.1:108792-708792 GCA_004143645.1 Protaetia brevitarsis
TATTCACAAACCTAGGAGAAGAAATACAAATAATGGTGGTTCTCTCTCGAACACTTTTCTCGCTTGTCCTAGATGACAGTATCAGTATACACGACTTAAGTAAGTTATGTGAACATTGAAACACAAATGCCAGAATACCCGCCTGCGCAGATTCGCATTTCTACCTATATTTTGTCCTTCTTACAGTATCAGTGATTAATTGTATTTATTATATTTTACGTAGTTACTCGAAATAGCATATATTTATTAAATAGACTAAATAAGACTTAAGTTGGTCTTTATTTATTACAAAAAATAAGCTTGAACCTTAAACCACAATAAAAATAGCATCTTAATTAAAATATTTAACGTAGAATATTCCTTAATTATAAAAAATTAAGGCATGATGATCAAAAATATATCCTCTTTCTCTTAAGCCAGTATTTTCTATCCCTTATTTTACGATTTTTTGGGACTAGTTTTTTCACCAAATTCTACGAATTGATGGAATGCTGCCTCACTTCTATTCTATTTCTTAATAATTAAACTTCTTCTCTCAGTAGCTCCAAAAAAAAAAGGATCATGGGAAAAGTATTACATAAAACAATTTTAGTTTTTGATAGGTTTGATTTTTAATTATTATTAATTTACGTTATTAAATATAATGCGTTGTGTGGTAGCTTGTGTAATAATCAATTACTATAGCCACTAAACATCGGTAACTATAATTCTGCTAATCATACACTGAAATTCTTTCTATTTTTCAAAAACATATTAGTTTTGGTATTATGATGGGCATCAGCCCATGTATTATTATTAATCTGGCGGCTCATAAACGTTATATCGCGTTTTATGTGTTAAGCTAACTTGAAATCAATGAATTTAAAATAGATTATGTACAATGCCTGCATGAGTTCGTCATAAATGTTTAGTATGAATTGAAAAGAGCTTGGCGTAAGGTTAATTTAGCATAAGCAAAGAATATAGGCTTTATTTAAAAAAAAATCAAGTTATCTTGGTTAAAGTAAGCAAATGTTCACAACTCTAGTGGTAAATCATATATACATTATATTGATTTTAGTTTTTACTGTTATATCAAGCTAAGTATGTACATGTATGATATTTAACAATATGACACCTAAAACAACATGCAGCATACAAATTACGGCCGCACAGTGGAGCAACAGCGGATAAAATTCCACACGCTGCAAAAATCGTCTATTTCTATGAAATACACTGATTTCTAGTTGTATAACAATTAATATAAGTTAGCTATGACAACGTAGATAGTAGCGCAAAGCGCATAGTAAGTAAAATCAGACAGTATAAAAAATAAATACCACCTCAATTTGGCATTAAAAAAAGCTTTATCAGCTTTAAAATCGGCACCTATTGCGGTTTGAATCAGGAAGCATTAGTGCAAACAACCTGAAAGTATCATCTGCATATTCTTGCATATTTAGTAATTATCGGCATATAATAGTGTACAAAATTTGGTAATGTGATTAAATTTGTTTTAAAAGAAAAAATGCTTTATACCTATTATGATTTGCATAATTATTATTACAAATAACACATATAAACAAGATAAAATGAGAACATATTAACAACATACGGCTGTTTATTATTGTATTTTTCCAGAATAACTTATTCATTTAATCATTGTTTTTTAGGGGTTCTTTGCGCATAAAACTTCCACGCAAGTACAAGCTGCACTCTTCTATAACCCGTAAATATTTTATTTTTGTAAACATATGTAAAATGTATATAAGCCGCACACCGTGTATACCCCTCACCTATGTTACAGTCCAAATAAATAACTAAATTGCTGAATACCATAAACCAAAGAAGATTGCAAATTCCATTCTAAGTGTCTCCATTGTAAAATACAAGAATTCAAGATTTTTTTTTAAAAGTAAGTAAAAAAGATATAATACTAATATACATTTTAACATATTTATGAAAACTATAGTATACTTCACATTGATGGACACATGTGGGTTGAATTTTTTTTAAAAAACGTACTCGCTCGTAACCGCATAGATGTTTCAATACGACCTTAGTATTATATCTAAAAATTAGTGAGTTGTTCCTTCCATTTGCATTCTCTTTTTTGTGTTTTGATAAGACCTCCTCATATGGAGGACACAGATAAATTTCAATTATATGCAACGGAAATGGCTAAGTTGGCAATACAGTTGTAACCATGGTATCACATGCCTTCAACGGTGCATAAGATTTTGATTCATGGAGGCGAAATTGAACATCAGAACACTGCCGATTGGGTTACTTGAGAGAAGCCCCAGTGAGATAGAAATAAGGGACTACTGATACTACCAGACTCAATTTACAGGAAATATTCCCGCATAGGTACAAACGAGGATGTATTTCAGAAAATTACTAATGTCGTCAGATCCTACATAACTTCCATGAGATCTGAACCAAAAAGAAACACCTTCAATATCAGTGAAGAAGCTCATGAGTTAATATTGTGACAGTGTTTAATTTATTTTATTCATATTGTATAATAATATTTTTATACTAGTGATAGAAATAGTACTACTTTAGTACAAATCTTGAAGTGTTAGTTTCTTCAACTATAAATAGTTTGTACCCATTTTAACTTTTATTTATATTATTACAATATTTATATAATCCGTTTTTTAAAAAGTTTGTCAATCTAATCTTTTGAGTATGATATAGTTTAAAATTATGTTTCATTTGCTTTATTATTATTGGTCTTACTCTGGACTTGTTGGTGGAATTGTCTATATGCTAGTGATTTAAAACACCTTTTTATACGAATTGATGACATGAATTATAATTTACATATATATGTATTTATACTATTGGCTATTGGTATAATTCCGTTTTATTTATTTATTCATTTGTAATGTTAAATCTGAGAAATTTTCTTTTTCAATAGTCAATTTAAGATTTGATGATTATATTGAACATATTGTAGATAATCTACTTCTATCTCAGGTACAATACAATCATGTAGACATTGCAAACATGGCATTTGTGTAATTTTCTTTAATGTTTATTTACAGTTTTCAAATTTATATTGCATTGTGAAGAAAAGAATATGCGTATCATTGAGCCTCCAAAAGAAAGTCATTGAATTCTTATACTATATATTTCATTGTCCGCTGACAAAGAACAACTATTTGTGGGTAACATTGTTTAATAAAGTATACATTAAACAAGTTAGGGTTTGAAAATAAGTGTCATTGCTCGTATTTTTTCACACTGAATCTAATAAATCAACCGTATCTCAATAGAAATATCCTTCTCAAGATATGGATTTTTGTCGCTTTTCGGGCCGTTTGGCCCCACTGTGCGCCGCCTTAACCCAAAGCTTGCACCAGGGCCTTTTTTTACAAAAGCGTAAATAATAACATTGTTATTACATCTTATATAGAATAATGTTTTTCCCTAGAATTTAAAAATGGAATAATATATAGGGTATTCCATTTAAAATAACGGAGTAAGTATGCGTTTTTCTACTTTTAGGGTAGCCTGTATAGTTAAAAATATTTTTAGGTTATGCAGCATTGAATTTGAAAACGTTTGTATAAGAGACCTAAATCAAAAATAGAGCTAATCAAACGTACCCAGTCATCGGTGACTACTGTGACAGAGATTATTGAGTCACCAAAGCTACTTATTGAATATTTTCTTCACCATCTCAAGCTGGAACATTAAAAAAGTACAAGTAAAAGCTAAAACCCGCTTACAATGAAATAACTTTAGGTTTTGCTAATGCGATCAAGTTATAATTTATATCTGCCCTAGTACCAATTCCTTGGATTTGTTAGTAAATAACGACTTTACGTCTAGTAAAATGGATGTCATCAAGATAGACAAATTACTGTCTCGGACAAACTATAATTACTTAACTGATCGGGGAGATCCTTAAAGTATTTTAATCCGCAACTCGTAACTTATGTTAAACGATTCATTTATTATTGTATATAAAAGGCAGTATCAACCAACTTTTAAACGATAGTGTAATTTATGTGTAATAATATAAAATTACGTAAAGGTTTAGAGAATGTACGAGTATTAAGTAGAGTCAATTATTTAGATACTTCCTTGTTATATGATATTCGTGGTTGGTTGTCATTTATTATTTAGCCATTATTGACAATCTATGTATGTATCGGGAACACTGCAGTAAAGTTATCTAGTTCTATATCTAAAAACGAAATTATACCAGCCTGCTGTTGTTATTTGATTGTATGTGGGGTTGAATAACCGAATGGCCGAATTATGTAAATGTAGCATGAAGATGATAAAACATCAGAAACTTTTTGGTCATTAACACTGCATACGTATTTACGGAACTCGCATTTAGTTTGGCAAAATTCATTGCTGTTTATGGAAATGGGACAAATGGTATTAACACAATGTAGCAGTAAAGGTGTTTATATTATTTATTTTACCAATCCTTCATGCAATCGGTAGATTCGAAAGATTGGTCTATATTGTTGATATTTTATGATTATATTTAAATAAATATATCCTTATACTGGAATACTGTATCATCTTTACATCATTTAAACAGTTTACTCGTTATTTTTCTACATAAATTAGTAAATCACATCGCTTTTTCTTATGCTACAAACTTCTTTCGTTTTTTTTAACTAAAAAAAAAAAATAAATTCATAAAACTGATTTTGACAGATGTAAAAAGACTTAAATTTGATGTTTTGATGTTCTTTAAAATGTCTTGGTATATTTGTTCCATGAAAATATATTGGTCACGCAAATCCTCTTCTTGTTGGTTGCTGCTTAAACTCTCTCTTGCAGATGCAATGAAGATTTAATAAACAAATTCTAAAGATTATCAGGAGCAAGTACCATGGAGCTTAATAATTTCCTGTTCTACACTCTGACGTGTTCATGAAATGAAATGAGTCAATCAAAAACGTTTTGTCAAAGTTTTTTTCGTTATTGATAAGGGGTTTAACAAAGCATTGTTAGAATTTTAATCTTAAAAACAATATGGAAAAAGCCTTACATTAATATATACAAATTAAATAGTCGACGTATAGTCAGGGCATCGCAGGTCAGAGCTGTTTTAACAAAATAACGTATTTCTGCTATTGACTGTAATAATTAGGAGGAATTTTTCCCAAGAAATTTTTTTCTCCTCATGCTGGATTCGAACCTACATCCTCTCGTTTACCGGACGAGTGCTTTACCAATTAAGCTAAGAGGAGATGTAAGTTCGAGCGCTTAACCGAACATATGTCGATATTAGATCTTGAAAGGCCGGCAGGACGGCAAATATGCAAGCATTCCTTGTGTATTTTTTTTATCTTTGAAAAATAGTAAAAGTATCGTTTTAAGTTTTATATTGATTGCAAAGCCAATTTCTATAAAATAACTAAATCATATCAACATGAGCTTATTACCATTTTCTATATCGCCAGAGGGTTGTTACTGTGTTTTTAGACACCTTATTTAATTTATCTGCAAGGATAGTAGTAGTAGCCTAGGTAATTAATACCGTGGCATTTGTGTTGCTAAACTACAAAAGCTCTGCAAATGTTATTGTTATCCCCCGTAGAGTTTAATTAACATGGAGCCGACTGCCGGGCAGCCACGTTATTAAATATGTATAGATAGATATATTACAATATTTATCTCTGTTGTTTTCGCATGCTTTTGCATCCTTAAGCTCCGAGCAATGCACAATAACACAGAGTTTCAACTAATGTGTGTGTATGTATAATAAATATTCTAACGTAAAAGCTGTTGTAGTTATAACTTATAACAATATATGGTTATTGTTCCAATACTGTTTCGACATTTTTGTATTTGAGGGATGGGATCTAATTTTACAGCTAAGGAAATGATGGGATTACATTTCCTATTCCAAATTTTAGATAATTACTCATACAGGTGTCGCATCGAACTGGATTATTAGATTTTTTGAACTGTAGTAGAATTTTGTAAACTTCAAATGTAGTTATGGACCACCATGATCTATTTAAAGAAAATATTTTCAAGTTTATAACACTTTCGGTATACAGGGTATTGATATCAACTTTCTTATTTCAAATGGAATGGTGCAATTTGCATCGATCTAATGAATTTACCGAGTCATTTGTAACTAGTTTATATGAGGGTTCCTTATCTCTAAATTCAATCGTTGAAGTTTGACGTTTGCCACTCTTTCAATCAAAGGTCCCGGGTAAATTAATGGGTATATGCAGGCGAAAGATTGAATCTATACTCAATTTTTCGATTCTAAGCTTTCGCAATTAATGTATTGCTTCCTCAGAGAATCAACTATAAAGAGATTACAACCAATTAATGTGTATTATAAAGTAAGCGAAAAAGAACTTACAGTTATTTGAGTGACGATGGAGATAAATAGCATAAACATTATGAACAACACAACATGTTAAAAGTCGCAATTTAAAATTTTAATTTTAAAATTAGAATAACCTAAACAAAATACGGGAGGAGGCAATACCTGCGTTCAGGTAGTTACGGCGCACAGTGGTCCAGGGCCGGCAAAAAATCACTTTTGACAAGTATGAAATCTAATGATATATTTGCCGTAAATACTAGTTAAAATGTTCAAACTTCATGAAAAATGCTATGTTGTAATATTTATTCGTAATAAACTATGCAATATCCCCGCTCAAAGTTGGCGTAAGTAAAAATCCTGAAATAACCACATATTTTTGTTAGAATTAATAATGCTGTATTTTAATAAGTTGTTATCTAAAGTGAATATAACTTCTGGGTTAGGTTCTATGGTCCTTATAGTTTATATGACTGCTAAAAAAAAATTGATTTCATTTGTGAAATGCTTGATTTTATCAACAGTTTTCTAAATACTACATTTATACATGAAAAAAAAGTTCAGGTAGACTTTTAGTGGTCATCGGCAATTATCGACAAGCTGATTTTTACATGTATATGATCTCTAATGCCTCTAGTATAATGTCCAAAAAGAATCAGCTGCTCCTTTTTGCTCCTCTCCGAGAAAATCACATTTAATTGCGAGCATGTCTAATAAAGTTAGCATTCGCCATTGTATTATGCAGCCGACAATGTATCTCGATATATCTATAGCTACATTTATATTTCTGTGTGTTTGTCAATTTGAATGTGTGTATATGTGTGTACTTGTATATAGGTATCTTGGTCTATTGATTTTTAATTTCAGAAGCCAGTTTTTTTTTATTTCACTTATCTGCCCACGAAGGTATTTATGTATTGGAAGTAAAAGCCATATTTATTCTAAGAATGTCTATATGGTATTTTTTTCAGATATACTGTAATCCTTAAACGGAAATGTAGATTTAGTTTGGAGATATATTACCTTTCTTTCGTACTACAAAAGAAAAAAATCGTTTTTTTCTAATTTGGTAAAATGTTTTTCAATTATTCTGCAATGCATGTTTTAGCTCATTCTTTGGCTATATGTATTTCCAGTGCTTCTGACATAGAAATCACAGAAAGTGGTGCAAAATGTATCACTACAAGATCTTAAACGGATTACGGAAAAATCCCAGACCAGCATTACACGATATTGCCGACCTAAAAAATTTGCAATATGCGAAAGAAACAATTGATAAAACTAATGCGGAAGTTAAAGCTGTGAACGATCAAATTCGGCAACTTCACGTAATAGTAATAATGCTTCTAGAATACCCCATTAGAGTGACATTTTACAATGCTTGATGGAAAACTGCGCAAGTCATAACAAATTACATCAGCAGCATCCAGATGAAGCTACATATGCAAAGTTACCCAAAAGAAATGAAATAACCTGACTCGTATTTATCAAAAACCTCTATCAGAAGAATGTTTTAAAATTAGGTCTCCACACGCGCGTATAAAATTTATGGAATGCATATTACATATATCATATAGAATACCGATAAAAAAATGGTCTGCTGTAATACTAGAACAAAAAACAATGACAGAATAACAAAGGAAAAGATCCAAGACAAGTTAAAGAAGAAAATTGGGATTAAAGTAGATTTTGTGCAGCAAGGTTCAGGAACCAGCAATGATGGCCATACCGCTAGGTTTTTTCCGAAATCCACAAAATACCACAGCTATAACAGGCGTTGATGTAGAACTAATTGAAAGATTTAGCGCAATGTTGCAAGTAATAACAAGTAATGCAGTAATTGATTCCGATAAATTTGAAAAGTACGAGCGTGACACTGCAGAATTATATGTTGCTAGGTATAATTGATACTATGTATGCCTGTAACCGTTCATAAAGTTTTAATTAATGGCAAAGATATAATAGCCAGAGCTGATTTACCTGTAGGATTATTGTCAAAGGAAGCACAAGAAGCCCAAAATAAAAATTATAAAAAGTATAGAGCCCACCATTCGCGAAAATTTTCTTGTAAAGCAACAAATGAGGACATTGTGCATATTCTGCTACTAACATCCGATCCACTTATTTCAAATGTTGGACGTTTGCCTCCTAAATTTTTTTTTGAATTTCACGATGACGCTAAAGATTAACTTCGAAATGATTTATAGATTATACCCTCAAATTACTCGCTATGGATATACTTATGAATATCCAGTTAGTCTGGTATTGGGCTTTTCAGTGCTTTGTTGAACTGCTTAAAGTGCTTTTGCCATTTTTATTGTTTTTATTTTAAATCATTAATTTAATTACTGCACTGATGTAGGTATGTGAATCCTGTCAGATTTGTTTTAATTTTTAAAAAACTTTGCTTAATTACAATAACATTCATGTGTTCTGAGGTACCTGAAAAATTTAAATTGATGCATTCTAAATATGCTATATACACATATACGTATATACACATACATGTATGTACATATGATTTGTTTTCTTTTACAATACGGCTATTTGTTTAAGAATGATGAGCGAATGTAGTAGTATTATGACGCAATAGCAGTTCCTCTTATTTTGGACTAGATACTTTCTGACTAAAACCATATTCTCTTATTCAGTATCATTTCTCTACTATTAGTAATTAGTTCAGTTATGTATTATTAAAAAAATATCTAACCATTTCTGTTTGTTTATAATAATGTAAAACATTTTTAAGCATGGCAAGCGGTTATAACAATTCTTCTGAATATTTTCTCATTTTCTGAATATTCTGCCGTTTTGTATTATTATCATTGCTATTATTATTGTTAATATTATTATATGTATGTATATTTAACTAAAACAGTTGAAAAGAAAACGTTAATGAATAGAAACTGCAATACCTAACATTATTTGAATAATTTATGCACTTCCGCCAATAATTACCTCGTGATTTTATATTTAATCTTTTTTTCTTTTATGCAATTCAAATCGCCTATATTTAATCTCATTATCCTGAAAA
Organism: Protaetia brevitarsis; assembly: GCA_004143645.1. Classification (NCBI taxonomy): domain Eukaryota; kingdom Metazoa; phylum Arthropoda; class Insecta; order Coleoptera; family Scarabaeidae; genus Protaetia; species Protaetia brevitarsis. The sequence goes on from RXPK01000276.1 coordinate 118,131, forward strand.
AATTATTAAAAAATTTCAATTCTATCAAAAGTTACAGATTTATTTCCGCAAAAGTGCGTTTCTGGACCACTTGTGCGGCGCTGCCAGCGCTGAGCCCCGCTAGATCGAGCGGCGTCCTGAACGCGACCGCTAGTTCCAGCGCTGGAGCTAACGGTCGCCATCTTTTCTAGCGAAAAATATTTTCGCTGGGCAATATGACGACCGCTTGATCATCTGGCGGAAAGTGGGGATAACCAGCAAACATTCAAATATGAATTTGTAAAGCGTGTGAACTACATGAAATCGTAAGTAATTGTGACTGATTGTGGCAATACTATTGTTGTTTGATTAAAGCGATGATAAATAAAGTGAAATACAAACTATATATGTCACAGATAAGTTAATATAAATATTATAAGTGCAGAAACTACGGTTTTGTAGATCGATCAAGTCAAATCATTTTATTTTATGGACATAGTGCAATTACAAATAAAAGGCGTAATGTCAATAGTTTAGAAATATATATAAAAAATTCACGATTAATGCTTTTTCTCCTAGATATTTATTTCAATATTTGCCGATAAGGTTATATTTATCTATAATTTATGCTTAAATAGCAACGGAATCGCCTGGATTAATAAATACAGAGATTACAAGAGTGAACGAGGATATTACTGATACCTTTAAAATATGTTACTCTATAAAACTTATTTTAAAGTTTTAATTACCGTGGTTGTTCTTATTTCCTATAGTTTTGTGATTATTATAATTGTTGTGTACAATTTCTTATCCCTCTATATGTGTAACAAGATATTGTTGTCTAAGATTAAACACGAACGTTTAATTTTGTGATATAAATTTAAAAAAACGCAACCTAACCTTTCAACATAGTCCAATCCTGAAAATGCCGCTATCAAACACACTAAATAAGTAAGCAAAGAGCATGTGCCAGCAAAAGCTATTTTTATGACCTGTTCAGGGAGTTCTAGCGCCGGTCACAGCGCTAGCGGCTATCGCTTCCAGCGCCGTAACTCCCTGAACGCAGCCAATGACAGCGTGAACACGACACTAAAGGCACGAAACCTAGGAGAGGTTATGAGATGCACTTGGCAACCACAAAAGGTTCTAAGTACGGAGGGTCAGTGAAATACAAGGTGTACGGCAGGTACAGGATGATCGGACGTAAGGATGTAAGTTAACATTGTTTATTATGTAATTTTCTATCAATTTCGTATAAATACGAGTAAATATTGCTTTAATTATTGATATCACTACGGAAATTAATGCTTTTTTCGTTAATATTGATATAATATATCTCTGAAAAGAGTATCTTAGAAAAGAGTGTTCGGTGGTTAACACTGACACTCCATCAAAGTTGAAAATATGTTCTGTGTCACCATAATGATCTACAAGGGTTGATTTACTGCCAGTATTAGAAAAGAAAAATTCTTGCAATCGTTCATATGTTGTCTAATTCTATTTTTAAGGTATTGTGAGGTTTGTCCAATATAAATGGACTCACACTGAGTCAGTCATTAGTTGCATTTTTGTACAGATTTATAAATCGAATGGAAAGGCCTAAATATTGATATTCTATTTTAATGTTTTTCGTTTAGTAAATTACGCATCATACATGATCGAAAATAATACAAAATCTTTGTAAACTAAAATTATAGGTACAATCACTGGCATAAATAAACCATTTACAAATTTTCGGGAGATGAAGTACTATATAATAGCATCTTTGTCTCTCTTCTACCATGCTGCATTCAATGGAATTATTTCTACAGCTTACTAGACTCTCCTTTCGGTATCTAGAGATTTAGACCTGTTGAGAGTTAGGCGATTAGTTGATTCCACTAGTTGAACGGGCGGTTGTCAAGCAGCATACTGATTTAGCAAATAATTGAAAACCGTTTGATTCCTTTCACGCAAAGTCAACTTGTCCGCTTCGGCGGCTTCAGTAGGTCTTTAACGACAATCAACTAGTTGAGAGTAAACCAGGTAATTTAGTTGAATCAACCAAACCGCCTCGTCTGAAACCGGCCTTATGCTCCTTGAAGAATAGTTCCACTTCATTGGCCATTACTTCATTGCGAAATTTTCAGTGGTGAATACCACAAGTCTTGCTAAGAGGAGTCCGCCTTGGTACCTGCCAATTAGTTCTTTCCAATTATCCTTGAAGAATTGATATGTAAGCTTTCCTCCCACTCTAGTAATAGCGATTGATATTATAACAACTACATATTATCCCTTTTCATCGTGCAAGTCATCAGAACGATACTGCTTCAGTAAAGTGCCGTACGTTTCTTGCCCTTCTGCGCGCAAGACGCTGGTAATAGAGGACCATTACCTGCCATAGTTTCATCAGCCAGCCATGTCAGCCTGCCCAATATCAATCCTCTGAGTAGTGTATCCGGATGGGTTTCTTCTGGTTTGGCGTCCCATCCTAAACGTGGCAAAATCCTCCTGAATTTAAAAATGTTACTACTAATTTAATATTTTTTCCCATATATTAAAGCCTAAAAACTCTTCCCTAATGTTTGTGATATCCGTACTAACATCTAGAATTATGGTGTACCTGATAGAAGTAAAATAATACGAAGGAGTATATAAACTTATCGTTCACGGTGAAGGTCAAATGAGTTCACCTTATCTCCTACGCTAATCAAATGGCGTTATAGTATGTTTAGGTCACACTAATTAGGGTTTTTTTTTTCCAGCATTAATATTTTATTTAGGACAGAAGATAAGGGATTGTGACTCCCTATTTCGCATTTTGCCGTCGCCATGAGATTTAATAATGTTTAATCTGACGTTGATTTGCGTCGTGACGAAGAAAAATTACAACGGAACAATTTACTTTATCAGTTGACTGAACTTCTAATTATTTCATACTCCTTAAAAGTAACGTAAGCCCAGAAGTCAACATCTCTATGTAATCCCTTCTTTATTTTGAAATTTATTTCATCTGAGCGTAGCCTTATTCAATTAGTAGATCACTAAAAACACTTGCACCGCATCTGTTGGTAGTAAACCAGCACGTTATATTCTTCACCAGAGCATTATTGTCACTCCAATCGACAATAAAACCGTAATTAAATTAGAAACGAAACAAACGTCTGCAATACCACACCTTGTTTGTCGCACATCTTGGCATGGTTCGCTCGAATCCGCATAGATTATAGTCTGGTTAATATAGATCGGGTGCACAATCCACGTGAGTAAATTGCATGCATCACGGGATTTTGTGACCCAGTAAAGTTAAGAATGGCCTCGTAAACTTGCGACTGCACCGGAGGAATTGCGCCAGTATTTCCCGGAAAACGCATTACTACCATCTGCACCCGTTGATCGTACGAAAATTTCGTTTTAAACTGCGTTTAAGTAAGGCGAGATATATGTATGAACCCGTGGCGTTACAATGTATGCATGTGCAAGTAGGTACTCAATATGATATGCATTATGTAAGGATTTCGTTAAGATTTATTTTATGTACATTTAATATTTATTGCACCTTTGATTTTAGCATTAATCATTAGTAATGAACATTAGCCAATTGATTTAAGGGTGGGCAAAAATTGGTGGAGAAAATTGATTATTAATTTCCCAAAAATTTTGAAAAATGAGATTATCTAATTATATTTTAGGTTATGAAATGAATTTCTATTTAACAATGCTTATAATGAAGAAATAACAAAACAATTTGTAATTGTATAACGGCGGAGAAAAAATATCTGTTGAAGAGCGTCGTTATGATTTTGTATATCATGTATGTGTAACTAAACTTTACAAATATTCACTTATTTGTGAGAAATTTAGGAAAATCGATTTTGTAAAGCCGACGGCCATATTTGAAAATTTATGATTTCATGTTCATCGTAGAAGTGTAGCACTTTGTTTGAAGGTGACGCCATAGGTTCTCTTTTTGAATTGATTTTTTTTAAATATACATTGACAAAATAATGTATTGCTCGTAGTATATGTAAAATGCATTTTGATTAATACAAATAATACGAAGCATTTCTATATATAAAACTGAAAAAACTGAAGACAATATATTGTTAGATTCCGGTTATGGCATGATGGTTATGTACTCTTTGTCATAGTCATCGTAGTCTAAATTATATCCTCACAAAAATTGATAAATTTAAGTGGCAAAAATCTCGTTATTATCGTTAAGATATTTGCAAAATTGTCGATTTGAAATTACAGTATTAATCTATAAAGAATGTCAATAATTGTAGGACGACTTTAAACCATTATACATGCAATAATTAACTAACGCTATTTAATAATTAGGTGAGATTAAAAATGTGTGTAACACTCGGTTGATATTAGCACACATATGTTTCACTTTACCAAGAGCACCTTCAGTGCTACTGGTCAACCTGTGTATATAATTATTTTACTCTTTATAGATAAATATTGTTATTTTAGATCGACAATTTAGCAAATATCTTGACGATAATAATGAGATTTCGATCTTCAATTCACATTCAACTATTCTTCTATTTATTAAGTATATGTATTGCTGTGTTTCATAAGGGGAAAACTATAAACCATATTGAAATGTGATATTATTTATGTACTCACCTGTTTGTAAGTCCAGTATAATTTGGATTAGATCGTACTAGTAATCATGGAAATTGTATATAATTTATCGTTTGGTAACTGTACGATATCCTGGTATCCTAAGTTTTCACTTTACTTGAATGAGGAGTGACCTAATGTAATTCGTTGAAAGGAATGAATGAAAATTCTTGGTGACGGGGGTTGTGGATGAAAAATCTTCGAAAAAAGGTTGTTTTATTTTTTATCAAGTGTAATGAATTAAATGTATTCCTCTGTGTATATATCTGGTATTGAAGGGGATCTTCTATGTAGATTCATGTAATTACTCTCTTTTGAAAATATACAGAAGAAACGTGAGTATTGTTCGACATTATAAGAAATTTTGCTGTTTACTATACCTGTTCTACATGGGAGCGTACATGTGTTTGCTGTTCTGAATCTAATCACACATCCTGAATGTAACGAAGGAGGTCTGTTTCCCTGAATTTTTGTGCTACCGATGTTATTCTTCTATGTTATTCTCCTGGTCTGAGCCTTTTATGTGAATATACGAGCTAATCTGGATTGTCACTACAAGGAAATCACATTTGGAGGTACTCTGGCGTCTGTATAAACCGATAAACGAGGTATCTGGTCAAAACATTGTTTAAATTTCTATATAAATGAATGTATAACTTCAATAATATTTTGAGGTTACTGTTATTTCTTATGATATTGAAATTTTGAGTTTTTATAAGTTGGTAGACGTGGTTGGTGGTTTTCTATTCTCTTGTGATAGCGCGGGATATTTTAAAAGTTATTTTTTGAATTAAAGAATCTAAAATTATACTGGATAATTGATAATATTTGTTTTGAACATTCCAAATAACTATACTCACCTTGAGTAAGGGTTCTCATACTATTTATATGTTTTTGATATAAACTTATTAATAAATTATACATGTTATTAATGATTACACTGTTTTATTAATGAAAGCTCATTTGATACATTGAATTATTAAGAATTAAACTATAAATTCAGTATTTAACAAAGTAAAGGCATAATAATAAACAAGTTAGTGATTTAGGAGAACCGAGTCGTACAACCGTCCAGGCAGCCAATTCGTAACTGAAAGAATAATGAAGAACTACTCATTGGTTAGTAAGAGGGGAGATCACTAGTGCGCATGATCTGGAGTGGTAAACTTTAGATATCTTGCACATATACGGTATTTTATAGCCATCTAGTGGATTGGGATTGTATTGTGTCTATCATTATAGGAAGGTATCTGTAAAGAAAAGGCCTATCTAATTAGAAAGTTTTTTTTTTTTGTGAGGGGAAAATTCTTTATGAACACCACGGTCATATGATCTTCACGTGGTAGTGTGAGACTCTCCGAGCTCTTGCGCGGCCTACTCACTAAAAGCCCCCCAAAATCCCCGTTCCTGTGCCTCTGGAACTACCGTTCAGATGTAACATCTGAGGGACAGGCTGCCTGCTTTAACTTCCTTTGATCTCCCGGTCTAGGCTAGGTTACTTTACGTATTTTGGGCATTCTTGCACCTAATCCTCTCAGCCCTCTCCCTCGCAGTCAGCACCTTCGTTATGTAGTTGTTAATGTGGTCCCAGTTACTGTTGTCAGCCATCATCAGGTTTACAATATTGTCCACCCTGAGGTCCTCGGCAATCTTCTTAACCAATTTTTACAACTTAACAGGGCATGCTCCGGTGAGTCCAATACTCCGCAGTCTGGACAGGTGTCTCTCTCGGCCAGCTGGAAGCGCTTCCGATAAGTCCCAAAGTGTCCGTGGCCGGACAAAAACTGCGATAGATGGTAATTCGCCTTTCTGTGTTTACATGCTATCCAAGCTCTGATGTCCGGTATTAAGGTTCGGGTCCATTCTGCCACAGGTCCACTTCTCTCCCATTTCTTCTGCCAAGCCACCAGGGTTTCCTCTCTTGTCTGAGCCTTAGTTATCGCTTCTCTCATAGGCATAAGAGTCTTGCGTTGCTCCTCCACCAGCAGGCAAATCGGTGGCACCCCTGCAATAACTTGGGCTGCAACGGCCGATGTTGTCCTGTACCCGCTGATAACCCTCAGTAAAATTCTTCTCTGAAGCCTGGTTAATAGATTCCTGTACTTTTCCTTCTCCAGTACCATGGACCAAGCAGGGGCTGCGTACAGAAGCTGGCTTTGAATTACAGTACAGAGAAGTTCACGTTTTCTGCTACTGGGTCCTCCAACATTTGGCATGAGTCTTAGCAAGGCCGTTAAGGTGTTCTCAGCGTTTCTAATGACGTGCTCCACATGAGCTCCAAAAGTTATTCCCTGGTCTAGAATGACGCCTAGGTATTTAACTTGTTTTTTGGGTACAATTTGGCATCCAAGAATGGTGAAATTTACTAATTGTCTCTGTTTTGTTCCCTTGAATGTTATTGCATCGGTCTTTCTTGGTTCAATCTGCAGATCGTTAGCTGACATCCATTCAATGATATTTTGCAGTGCGTTATCCGCTTTAAAGGCTAGATCTCTCGGGTTTTCCGCCTCTACCACCATGGCGAGGTCATCTGCATAGGCGAACGTTCTGCATCCTTCAATCAGCGGGAGACGTAGTACCCCATCATACAGGATATTCCACAGGGTCGGCCCCAGCACCGAACCCTGTGGAACCCCAGCGCTCACATCCATTCTAAGAGAAGGCCCCAGCATGACGCATCTGTCACTAAAGTAATCCCTTATTATATTTATTAGATACAGGGGGATATTCTTCCTTTCCAATTCTTTTACTATTTTACTCCAGGAGGCAGAGTTGAAGGCATTCTTAATGTCCAGTGAGACGAGGGCCACCCACTTTTTTTTCGATGTGGAATTAGAAAGTTAGTTATTTATTTATTTTTCTTTTTCGTAAAAACATTAGCCGGGAAAATCACAATAGTATATACGAACTTCTGCGTATAACACGTTAGATTGTTCAGTAGCACTGAAGGATCTGAAGGCTGATCGAGTATTTTTACTGCTACTATCGTCTCGCGAGTCTTGCGAAAAACTTTTATAGACTTTTATAGATTAAAAGATTTTAACCTTCTACGATTCATATGTTACGGAAGTTGTGTGTTTCGTACACAGTCGAAGTTCTTTGCTGATGCCTCTCATGAATACGGTACTAGGCAATCGAACTATCTATTACCACCAGTTCATACAATAACTTTATTTCAAAAAAAAATATCATTCTTGGGGTGTGTATTATATAACAAGTTACCAGATGATGTAAAAGCGAACTCTTTTAAATGTTTTAAACGTAGGGTTAAATCCCATTTACTTTCATTGTCATGCTACTGCATTGATAATTATCTTGCAAGTTAATATTGTAGATGTGGTATTTCATATCTTAGCACATGCTTGTAATTTCTAAGTAGTCTATCTTTTGTTTCTGTTTGACGTTGTTTTGTATGGTTTACCATAGTTTAAAATAAAGATTATTATTATTATTATTCTACACCAATACAGCCCAAAATTACGATCTTCAGAGCACTCGCGCTATTCTTCATATTTTCCCAACATAATTGCACTTTTCCGATAATATAACTCCTTTCCAGAATAAGATGTGTTCAAACGTAAGACTCCGTATTTCACTCCGTGAGTTTTACTTTACTTGACAATCACCAGCAAAACATCTTGCCCATTACAATGTCATTAACATAACCTACTTGAACTACTGCATTCTCACAGCGAAATTCGGACTAGCGAATTGAAACATCTTTAAATGCGAATTAGTTCTACTTAATGGCACCAATTCTCCACTCGTTACCTCCACCTACTTTATTGCACCATGTAGCAGGCGAAAAGCAACAAAACCCGGGAATGGTCGAGCATTCCGACCGTCCGGAGATACATCTGTAACGACTGGTGACCGCTGCATGCCGACGTCGACCGTAATTTAATTGGACGTTATGGTTCCGGTAAAATCGCTCAAATACCGTCCTCCCTCGATACCTACCTAGAGTTAAAATGGACGAGGAGATTCCAGCCGACTAAACATCTCGTTAAAGTTCCATTTTGACGCTAACCGGGCCCAGGTCCCTATTCGAACATTTCCGGTATAAATTTGCGAGTTTATAGTAGTAAGCGAAAGTTAATTAGTACGTTCGCGAAGTTGCGCTATTGATTGGCGGTACTCTCGAGACGTTCCCGTTCAATGTACATAAATGTAAACCGTCAAGCGCAGCTTATCAGCGCGGCGAAGTTTACCCCCGGTCTTGTTTTGGTTTGTTCACCGTTTGCGGATGTTATTTCAATGGTATGTTTGTGTAAACGCCGTAATGAATAGATCTCCTGCGCTGTGTTCGTAAGGAATTTCCAAAATTAATTTGAATAGTTAACAATGACGACGTGGCGTGAATTAGTGGATCAAGAATTTTCAAGGAAAATATTTGCCCAGAAATACGCGAATAAAACGAACTGGGAGTTTGATTGATTTTCTGTTTAACTTTATAATGTACAGTAATCGACCAAAGTGGATGTACACAACGGGTAAATATCAGGAATTGAAAATGTTCCAAAAATAACTGTTTCAAACTATTATATATCGGTTCTGACTGAAATAGTTGTGGAAACAGTAATAATGCCAAAACAGTTATTATTAGGGGAAGGTGGGGCAAGATGGGAACATTAAGCTTTAGAACACTGCATCAGGATTGCAAATTGATATACAAGGTTCTAAGGTAACAGGTAAAAAAAAATAGATTCTTAAAATATTCTTAGAAACATGCAGGAACGAAGCTTAAACTATTTAGAGCGGAACTACTTAAACTAAAAAAAATACAATAACGATAAGAATATTAAACTTAATCTTCACAATTGAGACAATAGAAGACGAACTCATCCACGTTATTCGCACACCCTCCATGTACCCAACCTCGTCATCGATGGCATTGTATCAATACTTCCCCTTACAATACTAACATTGAGGGTCATCTTCCTCAACAGAAGAAATTGATTATTTCCTTGACGTTTTCTAAAAATCTATCTCTTTGCTTTCCTTACAAAATTCGGCTTCTTGATCTCTTCTGTTTTCTTCTTTTCTTTTTTGTCATTTTTTTTCCCTTTAACTCTCCCTCAGCACTTCTAGTTGCCTTAGGGATTCTCCAGCTTTCTATTTTCTTGTAGCAGATTTTTATATGTAGTGCTTGTAAGGATTGTTGTCTTTCCCTTGTTACGCTTTGATTGAACCTGTGCTTTATTCCTAACATGAGAAATAGGCATTATATCTTCGAGAAAGCATAATGGCATATCCAGGCATAACGGACCAGACTGAAGAGTGAGATAGTGATGTCCCCATGTTGCCCCATATCAATAGCCCCATCTTGTCTCTTTGGGACATTTTCTGGTTATGTTATAATAACATATTAAATATTTGAAATAAACAAATAACACGCTATAGAAAATACATGCAATACATGTCAATTAATAAGCACAAAAAAGTGTAGTTGTAAATAATTTACTTATGCTTCCGATACTGGCCGTTGAACTCACCATAAGATAAGACGATGTCCCCATCATGCCTCGTGGCCCCATCTTGCCCCACTCTCCCCTATAACGATTCTGATCTAATATCGGTTTCGGTTACGGTCCTATTACAATTTTCATATCGGTTTTTTGCGGTTCTTTTTTTATTATTACTTAGTAGTAAAAAGATTTTTTGTTTTAAGTTAAGAAAAAAGTAGTCTTTCTGCATTAATAGTAAAAATTAAAATAATTCAAATAATTAATGGTTTGATAAATGAAGGAATAGTAAACTTATTTATTGTGCGATATAAATATTTAAGATTTTAGGATATAACTTTTAATTTGTTCTTCAGAAACAAAAGCACACATTTACCTACTTACAAGCTTATTACTATTTACTATTAATGAAAAATCATCAGCGTAAGCAATATGTTGAATACTGTCAGAACACAGATCAAAATCAGCAACATAAAGTAAAAAGAATACAGGACCTAACATGGAGCCCTGAGAACCCCCATACGAACCTTTAACGGTTCTGAATTAATATTTACACGTACAGCCGTCAGCTTAGATTATATCACAGGCTTTCAGTTCAGGCCTAGTGCAGACTATATTGATATAGCTGCTTTAAAAACGTGCCAGCCTTCGTGATTTTCAAGATACCTATATTCATTGTATATATTAACCAAAACTTCTACATGCTTTTATTTGTTTGTTTAGTGACAATCTCACTCACCATAGATAATACAGATACATATTAAGCTTGGCCGAATACGGTTTTCAAGTGGTGCATGAGGTAACGTAATATTAGAAGTTTTACGGTCTCGGTGTTAGTAAGAAAGGGATGCTGCTAGATGGCAGGCCTCTATACTACTCAGATCAATGGTAGTGCTTGGTCTATATTTATAGAACGAAATGAGTTTCAAATTCTAATTTATTTATATATTTTAATTTTATTGCTTTTGGAAACAGCTGTGACATTATAATAATAAAAAATTCACTCACTAGGTACAGTGTTTCGAAAAATTAAAAAAAGGAATAGCCAAATGTTAAATCACAGTGTTTTTATACTTATCCAATGAATTATTCATTTTAAAATATTAAGACGTATATAGCCAATGGGAAAATAACATCATCAACATTTATTAATGAATACTTTATTTACAATTTTAACATGCTATTATCAAATGGGCATTAATATTTTCGCAAACCTCTTGAATTAATATTTGGTATAATAACCATTATTGGTAATACACTCTGCTAATCTTTTTGTCATAGAAGCAACTAAATTTTTGTAATAATGCCTCGAAGTTTCTCCCAAATAGTTTGCACATGTTGAGTGAGGTGACATTTCATTGTTGAACACCATGTTGCTCCAAATCTTCTCACTTTGTTACCATAGATGCCCACATATTTTCTATGGGATTAAGGTTGAGAGATTTTGAAGGCCAATCCAACAACTCCCAGTCATTATTATCAATGAACCACCTTTTTGCAATTCCAGCAGTATGTACCGTGCTGTTGTCCTGTACACAGGTAATTACTTCCACCTTATCTTCAAGATATATGGCCCTTACAGAAGGCTTTAACACTTCTTCTAATACCTGGACGTAGCGCTCTGACGTGAAGCGAGGTGTTGTTACATTTATCAATGCTCCAGAACTTCCATCGCACATTTAGCCCCAATAACTGGCTGTTATTCTTCCTGCAGTGAACTGTTGTCTTATGTTTTCTACATTATATCAAGTATTTTTTCGTCTACATAAGACAACAGGAGCATCTTCGCAGGAAGAAAACATCTTTTCATCAGAAAAGATTACATTCTGCTAGTTCCTATTTGAATTTTGCTGGCAAAAAAAAGAAGTCTGGCGGCAGCGTGTTCAGGTGTGAGTGCCGCTTTCTTCGCAGGCTTTCTACCATGATAACCAGCCTCATGTAATCTTCGACTGATGATGGCTAGGGAGCAATATAAATTAAGTTGTTCCTTAATTTTTACGGAAGACGTAAATGTGTTTTCGAAAACTGTATTTAATATTTCAGCGTCCTCCCCGCGGTTAGTGGCATTTTGCGCCGTAATTGTACTGAATATGGGTATTCATGTGATGTAGTACGTGAAAATGGTACTACGAGCTTGTAGCCACTTTAGGTTTGTAACGTAGAAATTTTATTTTCACTTACTATTAATTAATTTTAAAAATCCACCTCAGCTTTATGCTTATTAAAACTGTTAGAGGATTATTAATTTCCCTATAAAAAAATTTAACACAGCTGACGGTATTAATTTTCAACGAGTAAATTTTGAACGCTTCTAGAATACAAGAGGGACCACGGAAACGAGTTTAATTAACGATTTAATACATCTGCGATTAGTCACTTTCCCAAACCGGAAGTGAACCTCCTTCAACGACGCCGTATTGGCTGTCAAGCATGAAGTTCACTGAGAGCTCAGAGCAGAAGCAAATTAATTAACTAATTAACGCGCTCATATACACTAGTTCACTAACTTCTTGTAAAAACGGAGCAGTTTCTCATGTTTTGTTTTTTATCCTGTCCGTGTGTACATTCGAAGTTGCTAGCAATTTAAAAGGTTGTAATGAACTAGCTAAATAAGTTTGTGCATGTAGTGTGTGTCTTTAATAGAAAGTGAAAGCGGAAAATATAGCAAAAGTTGAAAATGTTGTAATATTTAGCATTCACATTTAACATCTTTTTAGATGCTTTTAACTGTTATGTGGGACTGTTATGTTTTCCATTAGTGCCGTGCCTAAATCTAGTATTCGCAATGAATGGATTACTCCTGAAATAATACAACTTAAAAAGAATTTATTATTCTTGAAATCTCTCAGTACAAAAAATGCTATTTTTAAACCTGATTTTATGAAATTGAATGGAATGGGAACAATTTGGATAACTTTAGACCGATTAGTATGCTACCGATATTTTCCAAAATTTATGAGTTAGTTATGAATGATAATCTGCTGCATTTTTTTTTAACAAATGCAACTTATTCTCAATACGCCAACATGTTTTTTTTTATTAAACCGGTCTGTAAACACGGCTTTGTTTAAATTTGTCAACCAAGTATCCTAGATGTTGATGCTGGGCACTTTTACTTTATTGATTGGCCTATCGAAAAGCTTTGATAGTGTCAAACATAAAATATTACTGACAAAATTAGAACTTTATGGAGTTCAAGGAGCCCCATTTGCGTGGTTTAGAATTTACTTGTTATGTCAAAAACAAAAAATAATTATAGATAATTATAAATCTCAATTGTCTGTGCTCAGCATGAGTGTCTTTCCACTCTGGGCCCTACAAGTTTTTAATATATATTAACGATTTACCATTGCAGATTATCGATATAAGTGATATTACTTTGTTTGCTGACATCACCATTGCGTTTTAACGGAACAACTTCTAAGATTTAGTTTACAATGTAAATTCAGCCCACACTAACTCTCATATTCATAGTAAATGTGAAATCTTAAGCAAAAGTACGGCTTAAGTAAGAGCACCTTATCACTTGAACAATTTTCTATTTCATAATTACAACTTCGATTCACTTCGGCTATACTCGGGGAAGGATGCCTTCTGTAGAATTGATGAATAGAATTCTATTATATGACATTGCCATAAAATCAACTGCATACCACATTGACTTCCATCACATGCTACTTTCACATTTATAATATTATCGTAATTATGGTATTTGTTTTAAATTTGTTACTGACAGTTTGGTTTCAAATGACGATCATCAATCTCCCCTGAAGAGTAACTTATCTCAAGTTACTTCCAAACACCCACGCCAGCGGCTTGATCGTGCCGCTTCTATCAGAGATGAAAGGGTACAGAGCTTCAGGTTCACACCCTGGTGAGATGTAGGTTCAACGTCAACGTCAGTTTGGTTTGTGACGTTTGTGATTAGGTACTGATTTTGGTTCAGCTAATTAGTGTGGTTAGAAATTTATGTAGACTGAATACAGGCCATAATATAAAGTAGTTTTAATTTGAATCTACTATTATTTGCACATTAAGACCAAAGAATATTTTTCTGTTTTTATCTAAGACAAACTTAAGTGAAAAATATGTTCTATGAAACAGGAAAAAATATATTAAGGAGTCCTTAAGGAATAGTATACCTTAAGGAAGAACCATGAATATGGCGGTAACTCTAAGTTAAACCAATAGATATCTTCTATGATCTATGCATAGATTATTAGATTAGAAAACCCAACGCGTACTTTTCTGTAATCGTTCCAGATATGATATCAGCAGTTTTGTCCTCAATGAAGAAAATGTTAAATTCACTGAAATTGCTAAGCTACTTGGCGTTTTACTCGATGAGAACTTAAAGTGGAGTTGTCACGTGCAATACCTCTTTAAAAAATTATCAAAAAAATGTTATGCTATTTATAACCCAAAAACCCATGTTTATCTATTTTAAAAACCTATTATTTTCCAATTTTCTACTCTAGAATAATATTTGGTATCATATACTGGGGCGCAGAGTCCAATGTTGACCCTATATTCTTACTGCAAAAACGAATAGTTAGGATCATCTATCTAAAAATAAAGTAACGAATCGAAAAACAATCGGAATGCACGTGTTTACTACAAAAGCAATAGATATTATGTTCTTATTTGTTGTTTGAACACTTAAGAGGAAGAAGGAGAAATTATTGAAGCGTAGTATGAAATATATTTACATTATAGCACAATAAGAAATACAATGTTAGATATATGAAAATAATGTATGATACATATACATTTTTAGAATATATTTTTTTTCCTGAAAACTGAAATTTCTTTATTCTAAAACAGTTACTTTTATAGCAAAATAAACCAAACCTAGCGTAAACATAAAAAAATAATTGAATTTCAATATGAAATATATTTATCTTGAATGCATTAAAATTATATTAAATCTTAAATCTAGAATATATTTATATTATTACGATAATACGAAATCTGTATGTTCCTTCATTCCTATTACTGCCTTTTACAATCTTGTATTTCTGGCGAACAGATAATTACTAAATGCATTCATAATATAGTTGGGTCGCTTCAATATCGTGCAAAACCCTATATCTATCTCTACTAAATTACATCATTATTTTTAGAAAAAAGGTAATAACTGCAGGTAAAGAGAACTGGAATTTCCTACAGTTGAACGATTTAACTCTCAATATAGTATTAAATACCGGTAAGAGCTATTGAATAAAGTGGGTGATGCAGGACATTATTTTTAAACAGTACAATCTGCAGTACTATAAATTGTGCAGAGAAACATTCAGAAATCAGGGTTGCTACCTTTTATATTGCCTATGTTTGCGAAGTTTTGTGTTTAAACATAGGCCTGAATTTTCTACATGTAGTAGTAGCTGTAATGTGAGACATTGCAATTACTTACTGCCTCCTCGTTACAAAAAAAGAACACTCTACTAAAATAACCTCACTTATCTAGGGTATAATTTATAGATACAATGAGCTAGCTGAAAACATTAAGCCTATTAATAATTTCGGTTTTTTTCGGAAACACATGAGGAGATATTTGTTGAATGTCTCATGTTATTCCCTTAATGATTATTTAGGGTCTTTGCATGCAAACTCAACACGCAATATCTATCAGCACCTCTTGATTTCTAAATTATTTCAACTTTCAAATCCTAAGATCTCCCAAAGCACCAAAGTTCAGCTTCGTATTATGTCTGTTGACTATTTTGTTTGATCGAATCAATAGATAAAATCAATAAAAATAATCTCTTACATATAATCCAAGCGATTGCTGCGGATTGTTTAATAGTAGACCAATAATAGAACCAATCAACTTCATTCCAATTGACGTCCCGGGTTTTTCTCAATATATATAATATAATTGAAGTGTCAATCTGGACAGGCAGAAACCGGTATTTATTGTTTCACAATGGTCGTCGCGGGCTGTTAATTCGATTTGTGTGCGGTACGTGTCTCCAGTCGATCATCGTACGGTCCATTCACCAGCCGAGCCCAGAGCAAAGCGTATGCGTGTCTATACTAGCATTACACTAACCTCTGCCAAGCGGAAAGGCATTTAATTTTATGATTGATTTGCCTGGATGTACGCACGGGTGGCATTTGACGCGACGAACAATGTTTTGCCCGACTAAGTACTGCTGTCTCTATTGGAATGCTTCATCCATGCTTAATTTCAACAATGACAATAAACAATACCCTATATGGTTATTGTTTCTTATGCCTCGTTTAGAATGTTTTGACTGATGGTGATTCCGTATAATGTGGCCTGCTTGAAATTCTGAAATTAGTAGAAGGTGAAAATTGGTCGCAGCATACTTCTTTCATATTGTTACAAATTTGAAATTTGGGAATTTCGGCCTTGTCGGCAGATGGCGCCACCTTTTTTATCACAAGACTGCTCATAGAGGGCGCTAATGTATTTGCATTGCATTTGAATAGTCTATATATTATTACATTTTTGAATTCAGCATGAAATTCTGTGACAATTACAATTAGAGTTTTCTACACCGATCTTCAACTATTTCTAAGATTCTCGTAAAAATTGATATTTATGCCGTTGTACGTAATTGATTAATTTTCAGAAGTGTCAGAGGTACCTAACCCATTCTAAAACTGTCAATGACTAACATTCACCAAAACGGTAGTAAACAGTTTCCTTCGCGTCATACCGTCCAAAGTTAGTGACATCAATTTTGCAAGCTACAAGCTTAATTCTACACCGATTCGCTGTAACATTCTTTATTACAGCACCCCTGTCAGCACGCCTATTAAACGGGTTAATCCACTGATACTGCATTAGTGGAGCTGACGGATCAAATCTAAGATGCACTGACGAATAAAAAAACCCTAATGTACGCTTTTTTAGCCATAGGGGCCGCTTTTGACAAAAATCCACACGAGTCTGTCAAAAAAGAATTAAGTAACAGGGAGGGGGGGGGGGGCGTCGCTGACTTCCAGATGGATATCGCAGATGCTGTCTACCAGGTCGGTGAAGGCGGAGGTGGGACATAAGACCATCTCGGTTAGTACGACCAAAGGATGCCCACAAGGGGGAGTTATATTTCCACTTATGTGGAGCCTAATACTAGACGAACTCTTATGCGGGCTGGCTGATCTAGGCATACCTTGTCGAGGATATGCTGATGATATTGTCATATACGCAAGAGGCAAATTTGAGAATATCCTCTGTGACATAGTTTAAAGGGGATTGAACTTCACGAGAAGCTGGTATCAATCGGTGGGACTTAATGTTAACCTCACTAAGACTACCTTAATAGCATTCACTAGGAAACGAAAGACCAATTTCAAAACCATAAAAATGGATGGGAAAAATATAGATTGAAGAACGGAGGTAAAATACGTAAGCCTTACCCTAGACAATAAACTTCTATGGAACAAACATGAATTTGAAGTAACCAACAAGGCTAAAAAAGCCCTGTGCAAAAACTTTTCAGGGAAAACTTGGGAATGTAACTCAAAAATACTGTTATATATAGCGATAGTGAGACTGATCATCACCTATGCATCAGTGACTTGGAGCAAAAGAACAAATCTAGCCACCGCGACAATTAACCTCTCGAAAGTGCAAAGATTAGCATGCGTATGCATAACTGGGGTTATGAGAACTTGCTCAACAGCAGCTATCAAGATAATATTAGATCTTACCCTTCTCCATATTGTGGTAGAGGGCGTGGCAAAAAGAAACACACTCGGAACGGTCAAGGAAGGAACGATTAGGCATAGGCTTCAATCCCCTAAATCAAACCTGAGACATGTCAAAGAAATTCAGCTTTGTGAAGGAATTTACCATAAAGATTAGTTACAAGAGTGAGTGAGATCATAACACCATCTCGAAATTGGATAAAAATGCCATCAAATGGTACAATGACGGCTTCAAAACGGCAGAGGGAACTAGAATAGGAATATATGGACCTAGAACCACATATTTCGAAAGCTTGGGAAAATATCCAAGTATATTTCAGGCGGAAATACCCGCTATTGAAAGATGTGTTCAGTTCAATATGGATAGAAATTATCGAAAGCAGGAGATTATCATCATGTCTGATAGTCAAGCTGCCATCAAGGCGCTGAGTTCACATGAAATCAGTTCCAAGATGGTCTGGGAATGCCTAGAGAAATTAGACGAGCTAGGCAAAAGGAATAAAGTAACCCTCGTGTGGCTTTCGGGTCACATACGAGTGGAAAGAAACGAGAAAACGGATAATCTCGCAAGAGAAGGGTCTTTTGCAGGGTATGAGCCCTTTTGCGGGATAAGTAGCAGTGCAATGATAATAAGAGAAATCGAGCAAAGAAGATCTAATAATTGGGAAGTTATATACCCGTAGTCCATAATAATGTAAAAATGTAAAGTCAGCAAGATAAAAACATATATAAGAGAAATCTACCACAGCAACGGTAGTAGTTGAATACAACTCTTTGACCGCTCAACACCTAGCAAGGTGCTGCCCATCTTACCTTCAAACTCCCAAGAACATTGTGTAACTTTGTTAATCTTTGTAATTAAGTAATAAAGTTAATTTTTAAAAAGGTTGTTAGTGAACCCAAAATCCTAACTGGGAGCATCTCCAGGGAATGAGGCAAAGTAAAATTCTTCTGGGAACTTATAACCAGAAGAGGTTTACAGAATGCATCAACTTGAGTAAGAACAACGTTCGCATATCAACAGGAATACTTTCAGGCCATTGTAAACTGAAAGATCATCAAAGTAAGCTTGTTGTTAAATGTTATTTGATAAGTTATGACATTAACATAACAATAAACTATTGCTGTCAGTAAGTATTATTGTTATGACCACAGTGTTTCTCGTGTTTAATGTTTATAAAGTTGCAATAAATTTTATTTTATTTAAAAATTATATGTTTCGGAGATATTTTAAGAAGTAGCAGGTATCACCGGTTAAATAACACGGTATGCTTACGCGCATATAGAAGTGTGTCATTGCAGAGCAAAAATTGCGCCATTTGCATAATTATTATTATATTTTGGTCAAATCAAAATCGATTTCGACCATGAGGGTTCTATTAACGAAAAAGGTAAGTTTAGAAAATTTGGATGGGGCATATTTTAAAAGCGTTAAAGTGTTTTTCAGATTAAATTTTCTAGAAACACGAGAAAATATTTTGTAAATACACAAAATTCGCTAGATGGCCGACATGATAGATAAAGTAAACGTCAAGTTAAAGAGGTTTCTAAAGCTAAGTTGCATTTGAATTACATTAATTAATACTTGTGAATAAATTTGTATTTTAACATTTTACTATTTACCGTATATTTACCATAGATGTATTTGATTGTTTTTTATGTGCTCCGCAATAACGTCATCTGACCGGCCTTGACGAATTTGAAATTAAAATCGAACATGTTATTTGTACCGTGGCCGTGGTAGGTATTTAATTACGGAAATATCTTTGGAAATTTCAAAAAATTTAAATACTAGTTTCTTCATTCTTTGAAAGGTTTATTACAATGTTTTCTTGATAAGACTACCAGTTGTTCCAACGTGTTTCAAGTTGTTCTTTTTTTTTTTATCTATTGGCGGCAAACTTGCAAACTCCTCCTGCAATTCTTTGACATTCTCTTGGAATACACAATGAATTCAGAATATCTAGAACAAAAGCTCCAGAGATTGAAAGCTTTTTGCAGTAAGAAATCAACAAATTAATGTATTTCTGCTAATAACTGTAATGATTAAGAGGATTTTTTTCCAAGAAACATTTTCTCCTCACGCAGGATTCGAACCTATACTCTTTCGCTTATCGGACTTTTCTCTGACCTAATTGGTAGAGCACTCGTCCGGTAAGTGAGAGAGTGTAGGTTCGAATCCTACGTGAGGAAGATATTAAATCATTACGATTATTAGCAGAAATACATTAATTTGTTAAAATAAACTCCGTCAATATTTTCCATTATTTGTTTTATAGATGGCACAATTATATGTACCTTCTTGAACATTAAACAGAGAGAAAACAATGATAATAACAACAATATTTGCTCATAATAATATAATTTACTGTGATGTCGGAATCATAACCCAAAAATTATTCGGCGATTGGAAAAGATTAACAATACGAGTAATTTAAAAGAAGAAGATTGAAGATGGTGTAGGGAATGCTAGGGAAAATTGATGTAGGATTTAATTAATTTCGCACTCGACAATATAAAAATGTCCTGGGTGTTCTATTTGCAAAAATTAAGCTTTGCAGCTCTCAAAATTCGTTGATATGTCACTAATTTTTAGACACCCTGTATGATGGTGTAGGAAATTTTTTCCTACATCTTGGTAGAGCAGTGTTAGTATTTGGTAATTAAAAATAAGCTTTGCAATTTTTAAAAATTTGTTGATATGTCACCAATTTTCAGACACCCTGTATGATACAATGGAATCTTTTTACTGCAGCTTGGTGAAACAATGTTAGTTACAAAATGAGAAATATCTGGCATTTAAAACCAGTAAAAATTATCGAACAGTGTAACTGTCAAAATTTTCACAAACTCTAATATCTTAGAAACAATTGGAGATAGGTATAGGATATAGGATGCTAATCGTTATAGAATTCTGTAAAAAAAATATAAAAAATATGTTTATTTAAATGCAATTGCTTTAAATCTTATGCATCAATGATTTCCTTGTTCAAATACTTACGTAAATGAACACGTTAATTTAAGCTTTAAATTATATTATAATATTAACATTTTATTATCTTCTATCTGTAAATATAATATAATAGTTTTTTTCGTTATTATCATACAGCAAGAAATAATCGCTTAAAACCCGAAATGACTGCAGTGCAGCCATAAACGCGTGATTACTGTTCTCCATATTAAAATGAAGTAAAAAAACGGAAAAAAACTGGAATTTTAATACAACTAGAACAGCGTTATATGTTCGCATAATAAACATTCGCAACAGCATTATCTCTTACGTAAGTATGTACATATGCAAGTGGATTTCCCGGAAAAATCTTACTATAAATTTCCACTCCTGCAACACGCTGCATCAGTAAAATGCAAATTTCATGTTGACTGCTGCAGGAGAAATAAAAAGTCCACCGATTTTATTTTCAAACTGCGAGGATTAAATATTTTTTGTCTTCCTCGACTGGTAGGTTTAATGTTCGAGGATCTAGTGCATTATTTATTATTTCAAATGCTCCTGCTTTTTGTTGGAATTAAGATTAACAATGTATATTTTTCTTTGGAAAATTTTATTTGTTTCGTCAAAAAATAGTATCCTAAAGCGTTGTTTGTTCTCCTTTCGTTTTGTAAACCTCTTTAAAGATATATGAACAAGTTGATGTCATGGATCATTTATTATTATTTATTATTTAAAAAAAACATACATAGTTTTTGGGAATCAGTTCAGATACAAAGAAAACACGTTACTTTTTAGCATCAGTTGATTGCAACGAAAGAAAAAATTGATTATAATTTCTAGTAGTCCTAGCGTATTGAATTTTCATTAACGTTCTGGATTCCAGTTTTCCGATAACCATTGACGGGCATTGAAGTAACTCACACGAAGAGCAATACAAACAATGGTGCACAAAGTAGAGGGATTAACGTGCTACAATTTACAACCAGAAAGTATTTGTCTGTTTAATCGCGTTCCTACTATACCGAGCATTCTATCCATGTTGTTTACATAGGATGTTTGATGTTAGAAATTTCGTATAGATCAGGATAGGCACTAAAGTTATTTATCTATTAAGTATAGATGTTTTGAGTAGCAGGGTACATAAGCTAAGCAATTATTTACTTTCATTGTGTTGACAGTTATGTTCTAGTAGGTAGGCCGAATATTAAACAACGCAGCAAATCATTGTATTTAGGTATTATAGAAATTTTGTGTACATTCCTGTTTGAAAATCCAGTGTATAATAGGTATAACTAATTTCCATACTAGTTGTGGAGATTAGGTATATATGCTCATCGTACAGTAACTGTGTGTTTTTAACTTATCGTTAGTTTCCTTGGTATCGATACTAATTTAGGGGTGATATCAGGCTGAAAGTAGGTCGTACTAAATACAAATGACTGGGGCGAAGACTAGTTTGAATTTACTAAATACTTACAGAAGATAGGAATACTGGAAAATGATATTAGGTCTGCTGAGTGGTCGCTGTATAGGCATACTTATTTATAACATAAGGGGAGAAAAACACCCTGCTCACATGCTGTGCTAATGACACTGCCAGGCCAGTACAATGTTTTTAATAATGGACGTGGAGTTGACAGCTTCACAAGGTCATAATAAATCTGGAAAGGTCGTGGTGAAACAGGTCCGTGGCCACTCCAATCCTAATCTAATCTAATATAATTCAATCCCATGTTTGCCTTTGATATGCGTTTTAGCTTCCCAAATTCTTTTTACTTGTCCGTTATTATTATTAATAATAAGAGTAATAAACTTTATTTCATAGACTATAGTTTGAAATAGGTCAAAAGGAAAAATGGTGGAGGAGGAATACAAAATAAGAAAATACGTGAAATACAAAAAAAAGAGAAAAAAAATCGGAAGAAATATACAAAAGAACTAATGTAGTAATTGAAACGACAAAAGTTAAACATATTTCAAAAACAATAATCCAAGTTGATATAAATCCAAAACGCTTAGTTGGCAGCTAGAAGTTTTTTTTCAAAGTTTTCTTAAGTTTATTTGTATTATATTCCTTCCAACTATCAGGAAGGTGGTTATAAATCTTTATTACAAGCATATCAATTCAATCAGCTGTTAATTTTAAGTTGTGCTTCATTAAGCGCAGTTTAGGATCTCTTATAATGTAAGAATGTTGTAGATTGCTAGCGAGTGAAATTTTGTTTTTATGTTTATGAATAAAAACAGCGGCTTTTAAAATATACAATTCAAATAAAGTTCACATTTTTGATGAGATAAAATGGTTTCTACAGGATGTTAATTGATTAATACTCGCAATACATCTTATTACTGCTTTCTGTTGAATGAGAACTTCATTGGTTGAAGAGCTGGAGCCCCAAAAAAGAATTCCATATAGAAATTGTGATTGGAATTCAGCGAAGTATATAACCTTACTGATTATTTATGTTGTCTTAGTTTTAAAATTAATCTACAGGGTGTTAGGTAAACATGTGGCAAAAATTCAAGGTGTTATTCCTTGGCCCATTCTAAGAATACTTTGTCCTATGATGATTTTTGAAAAACCCCTTTGTTTCGAAGATATAGGGCGAACAAGATTTGCGACAGTAACAACATTTTATTATCAAAAAGCACATGTAAAGTTGCTCAATCTACAATAAATGTTGGAAATAGCTTCCTCCAGCCTGGATATAAGCATTCAATCTTCTCGTCATTGACGTCGAGCTCTTTCAAACACATCCGGGTCGTTTCTATTGAGTTACACCAGCAATTATTCGATTTCGTAAATCTTCTAAATTCTCCACTGGAGTAGCATAAACTATTGACCCTAGAGATCCCGAGAAGAAATAATCTAGGGGGTTTAAATCTGGGGATCGAGCAGGCCATGCGTGTGGCCCACCTCGACCAATCCAGCGATCTCCGTACGTTGCTGTTAAAAAATTACGAGTAACCAAACTGAAATTTGGTGGTGCACCATCGTGCATAAACCACATTGCAATTCTTGTCGCGTCTGGTACATCCTCCAGAAACTCAGGGCAGCGTTACTTCCAAAAAGTTGCGGCACATCACGCCAGTAAGTCTTCCTGGTGGAAATGCCGGTCCAATTAGATAGTCACCCACAATTCCAAACCAAATATTCGACGAGAACTGATGTTGAAAACGATCTTCAAATACCTCATGCGGATGTTCATCTGCCTACACATGGTTATTATGAAAGTTCCTTATTGGAATTCTTGGCTTCATCGGTAAAAAGAATCTGTGTCAGGAATAGAGGGATTCGAACTAAGGTTTGCAATATCCATAATGCAATACGTGGGGGAAAATCAGCAGGTAGTAGTGCCTGAATGCGTAGAATATGGTATGGATACAATATGCAATAATACTATTAGAGATCTGTAAACTGGAATAAGAACCAATTTTCTTCTGGTTGGTATGAAACAAGATGTATTTAGTTTTTTTAAAGTTTAAGGACAAACCTATTACCCATTCGTTGCAAATGTCGTTTTTAAATGAAATCCAGTACTGATTGCATTCCCAGATCTAATTTACTTCAACATTATTAGTTGCTAGGGAACTTTGGTTGTTTTTAATGATATTACGAATTTGTTAGTATGTGTTAGTACTTGGTTCCTTGAGTAAAAAACAAGGCAATTTCGTATAATTTTTTTTTCTAATATTCTACGTGTACAATAACAATAACGATTAAATTACTTCCTTTGTCTCAATTTCAAACTTAATAGCTGCCTTAATGTAATAGTAATTGGCGGGACTGCGATTTAGCAGAACGTCAATGCTCCATTAGCCGTCGGAACGTGTTGTGCCCCATTACCATTATTAATTTTAACGGAGCCGTTTCGGACGTTTTTTTAATTCTCCCCCGATGGAATTTACGATACGAAATTTGCATTTTAACGGAGGTCAATTTGCCATGTAAATCCGAACAATTTGACGCTGCATTGGACGTATAGAAGAAAGGGGGGAGCTGTTTGATACGATTTTTTTTTTATGTTCAATTTTGATTGTTTGGTCATGGAGTTGGAGATAAGGATCCTTTTTGTGTGTGCTTGCTAACGACCTTGTCACTGGCTGAATATGCTTTTCGTGTTTCCCACCGAACGCACTGTGATTTTTATTGGCGGTTGTTAACGTAAACCTTTTCACGATTTTTCGTACGATGGCTATCGCTCTGGGTATTGTTTAGCGCGGAGTTATGTTAAATTTTTCCTGGAAATTGTAAAAAAATACATAGAAGTCGTGTGAAAAAGAATAGGGAAACAAAGGCTTTTTTAAATTGAGAATTGAGCTACTAATTGTAAGTAAAATATTTTTAATGTTTCTCTTTGCCCGTTGCATTCTACAAATTGATTTGAATTCTTGGTTTTGTCGGACGTTTTATAATGCTAAATTAAAACACAGGTTTATAGAGCCTACTTTTATCACACGAGGCCAAGTCAACTTTGATGTTTTTTCCCCATAGGCGGGTGTGATCCGAAGAAGGCAACTCGGCCAGGAAGATCTATTGTACCCCTCTGCCAATTTTAGCCCTCTTAGTCAAGTTGCACCTTATTGAAAAAGTTTGCAATCTGGCTGAAAGTTAACTCACCGACTCTAGGTTCGTCCAACCGATCGACCCCAAAGTGCGTCTGCTTTTTCCCATCCGGGCAGTTGACAAGCAGTTGAGCAGGAGTTTCCTCCGCACTACCAAACCTTCTGCACAGGGGAGAGTTCATTAGCCCCGTGCGATACATGTGTTTATTTAGTGCGTAGTGCCCACTTAAGATTCCTGTGAGTAATTTCAACCTATCCCTGCTCATAAAGACTGCCTTATGCAGTCTTCCTCATGTGGATGAAGCCCTAGAGATTTACAGTGTCTTGCGCTAACGAGTCAATTCCAAAAGGAGCAGTGCTTAGCAGCAAATTGGCATCTGACAAACTTTTAATGCTGCCATATGAGTTACCACACATCGGTTCTGGACCTAAGAACGGCAGCTCGCTGGCGCCCTTTGCTAACGTGTCAGCTATTTCATTGCCTCTGATCCCAGAGTGACCTGGCACCCATCTCAATATAACATTTAGATGTCCCGCCAGCTGTTTAAGCTTTCTGTGGCACTCCAGTACCACAGTCAAATCTGACAGTCCGCAAAGCTTTGAGGGCAGCTTGGCTGTCGGAGATGATTCAATCCTTCCATTTTTGCGTGGGCAGTTTGAGATGCCCTCAGCACAAGTCTGAATGGCAATGATTTCGGCTGGAAGACGGTGGGGAGGTTCCTAGTTTAAAAGCTTCGTTCCCGCTTTCCGTCCCTTCATATTCCAATGTCTGTGCTATTGCACGTTTTCGAGGCATCGACAAGCCAGCGGGATAGAACCCGATTAGTTGCGGATGTGTGCAATTGCAGTTTCTCTGCTGGAGATATCTACCCTGTATCCCCCATAGAAGCTGAAAATTTGCGAGATCTTATTCACCTTTACGGACAGTGGTACTATCTGTTTGATGTAGGTGAAGATGCTGGTGTGATCTCCGACTTTGCCGGAGAAGCACTTGCATCCAGTACATTTTGCTGTATAAGCCCTTAGGGTTGCTTCAGACCACAACACAACTGCAGCGGGGGAAGTCCAAGGATGGTCTCCATGGCTTCCATGTTGCCCAAACAGGCAATCCTTTAGACTTTACTAAGCGCACTTATAGTACAGCCTAGATTTGCTTTATACCACCAGACTACCGAGGCGTAAGTTATAGAGGATTCGATTGTACAACGGCTTCATTAGAACACCGCAATAGAAAGAAATATTTATTACTTGTAACATTTTATTATACTTTAATCTAACTTATTCATGGATATAAAATAGTCAAAAATGAAATACAACTGTTTGGTTTGTTAGTTAGTTAGTTTGTTAGTACATTTCACTCTCTTTATTTTTAATTATCTTTTGCGCAACATGTTTCGGCATATTTAGACCTGAAGATGGCATAAGTATGTCGAAACATGTTCTCTAAAAGATAATTAAAAATAAAGATAGCGAAAAGAGACGGACAAAGCAAATAGTTGTTTTTCATTTATGTATTATCAAACCTAACTTCACTAAAAGGGGCAATATGAATAGTAAAAATTAATGTAAAAACTAAAAACTCCATGTCTATATTAGTACATCTTTACTATATTATGCCTTTTTATCTCTGTGGACATTAAAGCGTAACGAAATGTTAGAAGAAATAAATGTGTTTACGAAAAGACCACTAAATAAAATCAAAAATTTTGAATCAATTTGAAAATTTTGTTTTGTATATATAAGTAGGTCCATATTTTGAGTAGATTATTTCAAAAAATAACTTGAATAAAATAATGGTGATCTTACGTTCTATTTTTATAGCTATAATTTCGCTCCCATGTACTATGTATAACTGGTTAAGAATTTAATTAAACATTTAAAAATTAATAAAATAGTAATAAAACCTTTTGCCCAAACGGGTTGTAATCTGAAATTTCTAAAGCATGAAAAATTAATCAAATGTCCAAATATTTCTTTACGATGCGATGTGGGCCTTCTGTGTTGCACTATATAAAAGAGCCAAACTTTAAATAAAAATTCTAATGTCTAATCTAGTTACCTATGGTATGTAGAAATGTCAGGTAATTAATCTTTTGCGCCTTCGTCCAGAAACATTCATTTTGCAGTACTTCAAAGCGACAGTAAACTACGTTGCCTAGGGCACAATAATCACTACAGTTTGGCCACACTAAATCACATGACAGACTATAATAAATTGTCATTAGCTACTATTCACCATCTAAGATAGAGAGGTGTCTTCATTGCCCTTATTATTATAATAGATATAAACAGAAAGAAATTATAGAAAAAGATTATTCCGCAACGTCAATACTAAGTAAAAAAGATAACATGATTGCCAACTAGTGTCAACCCTAGGTCAAATTTCTTTGCTATTTTCAATTTAAAATTAAGATTTGTCGGTCCAAAAAACATTGTGTATCACACAGCCAAACACTCATTTGCGAGTATGAGTACGGTTAGCCGAGGCCTACAAGTACGAATAAAACTGTAGTTTCTGGCCTAGTGATATAAATAACTATAGTTTGTCACTTTTGCTGCAATGTTCTTTTTTGTTAGGACTTTCATGATTTTTCCACCTAAATTGATTTAATAACAATAACGGCTGATTTATTTCATGAAACTTTTGTGCATAAACCTGAGAAGCCAATAAATTATTTTGCTAACATTCGCCAGTATTATTATACTTGGCGAATCAATGTGCTCTCTTATGTAAATCTTGATTTTAAACAACCAATACTACAACGATATTCAAGTAATAATGATCTAAAGGTTCACAAAAGTAAACAAAACTAATAAAAGCAAAAACAGACTTTGCAGTTTGAAATGACAGACTCTAAGGTTTCCTGAAAGAAATCGTCCTAAATCAGCCGTTTTCAAGGGACACCAGTTTAAAGTGGAAGTATTATAGAAAAAAACACAAAGAAACACCATACAGAAACAGACTTTGAAAGTTAGAGTGACAGACTAAATTAACTATATGACACGTCTAAATACCGTAGGCAACCAAATACATTAAAACTTCAAACGATCCAAAAAAAAAGAACGATTATTTGGCATATTCTGTAGAAACGCGAAAACTTAAAGCTTAAACTATAAATATTGATTCGATAAGTAATAAAAAAGTACATCTGCTGGTATTAAACTAATGAAGTTGTGGCCACTTACAGTTTTTATTTGTTTAATTTTACTTTTTATTCACCCAGTATAATATGGCAAGTTTATTATAATTGGATTATAAAATATGGGTTAATGTTACCCTTCACTGTAAATTTCGCTTACATAACTAAAATACTTTTTAAGTATTTGAAACATAAAAATTAGGTTAGGTTTAACAAAATTCAAATAATTTAAAAAAAAATTGTGGTTTAGCTAACATAAACCTTATTCAAATAAACACTTACTTTGATGGGAGAATTCGAAAATGGAATAATATACAGGGGTTCCATTAAAAGAAAAACACAACTTTGATACTTTTAAGGCATTAAAGTGAAGCTTTTTGAACGCCGCGTTATCGCAATATTTTGTAAAGTGTGAATAACCCTGTATATACAGTTACCTTAAAAAAAAATAATTTTTGCAGGTTATACGAAGACAGCAATAGAAAACTATTATCGCCAGAAAAAAGCAAACAATAATCCAACTACTTGCACGTAGGTTTGAAGCAAAAACAGTAACAGAAAGCGGCAAAAACTATTTCGTTTCTAACAATATCATTCTGTGGCACCTGGCTCAAGGGCGCTAAGCTGCCAAACGCCGCCGGCCGGCGTCAAGTCGGCAAGGACGTCTGGCGGTGTTTAAAGGCGCCTTTGGCGTTGAGGCCTGTACTTTTTTTGTCACCTATTTTATTTACACACGATAAGTTTTTCTTACGACGTCGACAAGCATTGAATATTTTCGTTTATGGAATCTGATAGGTACACTTTAAAGTCGTGTTACGAACAATTACACGTTGTTTAATAATAATCTATGACGACTATGTGTGAATTGTTAATCATTATTGGGTGGGAAATGAAGTCGCCTGCTACTTATTTTCAGTTTGTGGTGAATTTGTAGGATTTAACGATTTTAACCGTTAGCCACAACTCTTTACTGCTTTCATATTTTGACCCGAAATTGGAGATTGAAGATGCAAGACATTTAAAGCGATTTTTCGCGACATAATCTAGCTGAAAATTATGATGGGTTACGTGTAAACCTACCGTTTTCGCGAACGATGCCTCGTGAGGGGAATACATATGACGTCATCTCTCAAGCATAATCTACCATAACCTGGTCCTGAGGAGTGTATATGTTGGATTATGTCAAGAAGAAGGAGAAGTGGTCGTCTAGTCACAGTTTTGGAGGTGGGGGTCATAATCCAACATAAATTCGTCTTTACTTGCCATATAATGTTGCTTAAATATGATCACGTAAAGATGTTTCTGTTTGATGCAATGCTACGTTTTGTTGCTTTTTGTTGCCTCTTTCTATGATTGGACCGGCGCTGTGCACCACTAACCACTATTAGTTTAGCACACGCCTGTATCAAATTGGTCTCTGAGAACCTGTATGTACTCAACCAAAATTTGCAAGGTTAGCGTTGTGTTACTTCATACGAATATGTGTGCACAGTATATTTGACTTTCAGGAGTTTTGGGCTTCTAATAAGTTTGGAGTGCTCTTGTAAGGTATTTTATACTAACGGTTCGTGGCGACTTAGATACGAAATTTCTCGGCAACGACTTGTATCATGAAAATTTAATTTGATGGGTGGGTATAGCAAACAGCGCCTGATATATGTGTAGATCATTAATTAAACTTTTGTTTTTGGGTCACGTGATATAAATTAAAAAAGAACAAATGGACACTACATTTTGAATTCATTAAATTGAACTATTACACTTACTATCTCCTATGATTAAAAGATCTATTGCGTCCCCTGTTTTTGCTGTTTTACAGCTGGCCTTTCAATTCTATTCCTTTCAGAAAATGTAGAATATCAGAAGGCCCTAAGTTAGGTAAGCCTCCCTCTTCGATTCATGTGCTCGCAGGTGCAACGCCCTTGAGTTGCACAGTGCTACGCAATTTGAAAGAGATGTATGCCATCACTGTTCCCCAATCTGCTCCATCGTTTTGCCTCCTCCTTTTTCTTTCCTTGTAAGGTACTCTCACTTTGGAAGTGGAAGGCTCCTTATGAAGGTCCTGCTCCAATTCCTGTTTATTAGCGTCCTTGATCCATGGTTGATCCCACGAGTAGCTAGGGAAGAAAAGGTCCACCTCCATAGAGCTCCCCACGCAGAGGTAAGGCTAAATACAATGGGGTGCGTCAGGTGCCCCAAGGTTGAACTAGTAGACCGATCTTCTATGCAGCCACGCATCTCATCAACCTAGTCCGCCACCTTAGGATTTAGGTTTTTGTTGAGGTTGTCTCCTCTCGGTCCGTGTAGTTAAGCCAAGACCTCCCATCCCTTTCGGGACCTGGTTTAACAGTTGGGCTTTTGATAGCCAAAAGCAACAACTGGCATCGTTGTAGAATCCTGTGCAAGCCCTTAGCCACGACACGTCAGCTTGGGCGAGGGGGGAGTGGTCCACGGCAACGGTCTTCATTCACCCTGCTTCGGTTTTAAGCAAAGAGGACGAACTTATAGCCGCCACTAACCATCTCATCTTGAGCGAACCCTGACAAGATGGCGTTTCCCCTATCCACCAGCCCGGGGACGCACCTAGTAGGTACTCCCAACCCCCAGGAAAACGATGTATACTGCTTGGATGTAATTTGATGGGATGACGAACCAAGATTTTACATTAATAGTGGTGTATACCGTCAACCGTCGTTGAACCGAAGTATAAACGTTTATGTAATTAATCTAAATTCTAATAATGGTAACTAACAGCTTCTTGCGGGTTTCGCCGTGTGTCAAAACTTTCGCTCGACGTTTCGCTGTTCATACTGAGAGCTTCTTCAGGATAACTGAACTGATTCTCCATGGTCCGACATTCTTCTTATATACGCTCCTGGTGCATCCAACCGTGTAGTTTCCGCTCCATTGACCGTGACGGTTCGTAGTAGGCTCTTCCACGTGTTGCTAAGGTGGTACCCTTCTTCTCCTTGATGAGTCTTTTTCCGTAGTTCTTGGTGGTAGTTATTACTTTTACATTCTTGAAATCCATTTTGTGTCCGGTGTCGTGCATGTGTTCTGCCACCGCTGATTGCTCGGTCCTTCTTAATCTTGCGTCCCTCTTCGTGTTCTTTATTCTTATGTCGATGGCTCTTCCTGTTGTCCGACGTAGCACTGTCCGCATTGGCATGTTATCTTGTAGATACCGTTCTGTGCGCACCTTGGGTATTTACCCTTTTGCGGTCGTAGATACTGCTGGGATCGACGTTGCAGTCCGAAGCGTACGTCTGTACGTTGCGTTTCTTTTCAAAATTCGGCCTACATTTTCGGTGTCTCCTGTATGTAAGGTAACACGCCATCCCTCTTCATGGTTCTGTAGTTTTCTCCAGTGTCGTCTTCTTCCTAGTGGCTCTCCTTATAATAATAATAATAATAATAATAATAATGTTTATTGTCATTCGTTCGTAAGAACATCGACATTGTCAATAAGCATATAAATAGATACATATACCGGGTGTGCCATTTATCTGGCATCGGTGGATCGTGCCTTACTCAATCACTTAATCGAAAAATGTTTCAAGTAAAAGTTACTTGAGGTGAAGTGCTCTATAGCTTAAAATTACATTAACATATACAGGATGTTCGGTATTGTCGGCACGTTGTACAATTCCATTTTTTCAAATTGAACGTACTGTATATTATTGCATTTTTGAATTCCCCGACTCAAAAAAAGTCACAATTATCTAACATACTCTATGACAAAACTTAATTACTTTTTAGATATTCGCACTTTTTTTTTAAAAATATATTATTCGCACAATGTTCTTAATAAAATAAATAGCTCTCTTATTAACTGTTATTTCTTAATATTTTTGGCAGCAATCTAAGGCACCTTTAGATAATCAATAATACAAAAGATTCCATTATTTATACAGGTGTTTTTAAAATACATCTGAATTTCACAAACTTTAGATGTACAAAACTCATTTTTTCAAATGGCACACCCTGTATATTTTTATGTCGACGATACAATTGAAAGGCATCTTTCGAATGTACATAGCATTACCTATACCTAAACTTAATAGTTTTTCGTAATAGAGCATCATTTACTACAGGAACAATAGAATAGGGACCCAACAGATCTTTTGGTTACAGTGTGTTATCAATCTTATATCTACATAGATTAATAATGAAATGGTAAAGAAAAACTATAATAAATAAAAACAAACACGAACTGGAGCAAGTTAAAAATTATAAAATAAAACAAATGTAACCTTACAGCCATTCTTCAATATGACCACTTTCGTTATGTAGGCACATATTTATCCGTTGTCTGAATGACGATTTCACCCTAAAGAGTATTTCTGAGTTATTCCTGAAAGCACTTCTGATCCTATCTTTCATAACTTCAGGTGTTGTGGGTGTTCTCTCATACACACTATTTTTAACATATCCCAAAGAAAAAAACCTTAAGGTGTTAGATCAGGCGATCTTGGTGGCCATGCAGTAGGCCCTCCTCTGCCAATCCATGTACCATTCCACATTTCACTTAAAAGTTCTCGAACTGCTAGGTAGTTATGGCTAGGGGCGCTATCGTGTTGGAACCACACACGTCTTCAAGTCAGCAGTGGTACATCTTCTAATAAATCTGCTAAGTCGTTTTGAAGGAAATGCTTATATCTAACTCCATTCAGATGACCATCGAACAAAAAGGATAATTACGTTTGTGCCGATGATACCGTCCTATTCAACGACCATCTATTTTGGCGACGTGTTTCAAATACAATATGAGGATTCGAGTATGCATAATAATGAAAATTGTGTCTATTTACATATTCATTATTATGAAAACTTGCTTCGTCAGTCCACAGTATATTATTGCATGAATCTGGGTCTTGTTCAATTAAATTTGAGATTCTTCTACAAAAGCCTGTTCGGCTTTGATAATCAAGTGGCAATAACTCTTGGTGCAGTTGTATTTTATATGGATGGAATTTATACTTTTTTTTAATATTCTTCTTGTCGAAGACACGCTGATATTTAAGTCGTTTGACATTCTTCGTAAACTGATATTTGGTTCTTCTATTACCGCTTGGAAAACTAGCATTTCATTTTCTTCAGTGGTAAAGTCTCCGTCCGCATATGTGACACTATTTAATTTGTTCCATCACTTATAACCTGGTTCTTTAAGCGTTCGATAAGCTCTAAATTGACGGATATCTACGATGGTGGATATTTTTGCTTATAAATTCTAGACGCTAACAAACAGTTTCGCGCACTCTCGCCAAGAATGAATGCCATATCGACTAATTCTTCATTAGAATAGTTCATATTTAAGTATTTAAATTACGTAACAATCTGCAACACATACAATTAACAACAAAAACGATTAACAATTATTAAAAAATCAGAACAGAATATTAAAATAAAGATTAGGAATAATTTTACGATGATTTTGACAGTTACTCCTCGTACTTTTTTTTGTTTGTTGTGCATAGGCGAGCTTTACTAAACAATATATTTCTTAATGTCCTCAATTCGTTATAAGGTTCCTGTAGTAAATGACTCTATTACGAAAACTATTAAGTTAGGTATAGGGTAATGCTATGTACATTCGAAAGATGCCTTTCATTGTATCCGTCGACATAAAAATATACAGGGTGTGCCATTTGAAAAAAATGAGTTTGTACAACTAAAGTTTGTGAAATTCAGAATGTATTTAAAAACACCTGTATAATATAATGGAAATCCTTTGTATCTATTGCTATTATCTAAAGGTGCCTTAGATTGCTGCAAAAAATTATTAGAAAATAACAGTTAATAAGAGACCTATTATTTATTAAGAACATTGTGCGAATAATATATTTTATAAAAAAGTGCGAATATCTCAAAAAGTATTAAGTTTTGTCATAGAGTATGTTAGATAATTGTGACTTTTTTTGAGTCGGGGAAATTCAAAAATGCAATAATATTACAGTACGTTCAATTTGAAAAAAATGGAATTGTATAACGTGCCGACAATACCGAACATCTGTTATATGTTAAAAAATTTTAAAGCTATAGAGCACTTCCCTCAAGTAACTTTTGCTTGAAACATTTTCGATTAGTGATTGAGTAAGGCACGATCCACGATGCCAGATAATGCACACAGCCGTATAGCATATTTATAATAAAACAAACATACATATGGGAGTCAAACAGAAAATTAAAAACTAAGCACTTATTGTTAGATACTCGTATACTGTAAAACGTGTTGTCCAGTAAATAATTAATACCCCCTTCTAAACAGGTTAAGTGAAGATATTCTTTTATTTGCCTGGGCAGTTTGTTGAAACATGATCAGTCCTATAAAAGGGGCATTTTCAAACAGTTTTGTATGGTGGGAAGGCACGCTCAAGCCGTGCCGAATCTAGTGCACAAATTACCAAAATTATCACGTTTCTGAATAAAATCGCGTGCGTCTTTTGTAATATTTATTAATTCGTAATATTATAACGAAGGTAATGTTAATATTCGAAGTTCTTTGAAAAATTCCACACACATTATGTCGATGTCAGTGTAAACCATCTTTCTTTGTGCCTTTCCTCCAAAATGTAATCTTTTCACTGGTAGATGTTGTTCGTCACTGATGTTTCGGTCGGATGATAGCAAAATTTTGTTATTTAATTGTCCTTCTTCTGCAACATCGGATGATGGTTGAGATCTTGCATGCAGGATCCTATCGGTGTGCGGTCTTCTTCTAAAACTGCAGTGCTGTAGCATTTCCCTCTTTTTGTTTTCTTGACCATAAATCCAGAAAGGGAGAATGCTGGAACTCCAGTGGAAAGTTCAGCGATATGAACCCGAAGTGTTTGCTGCATAGTGTCGCATACTTCTGTAATATGGCAACACGGAGAAGAGAATAACACTGCAACGTTCTAGAAACATACTACAGCACCAGCCCAAGTTTACCATGGAGAAAGACAAAATGGATCCCTTTCGGATGTTTGGTACAGAAAAAAAGGATGCTACGCATCGCAGTATTTAAAAGAAGACGCACACCGATAGATATTTGCATGCAAGATTCACCATCATCCGATGCAAGAAAGGAACATTAATACAAATCTTTGCTGATCTCAGACCCGAAACCATCAGTGACGAACTAACAGCTTACCTAGGAAAAGATACATTTGGAGAAAGCACTAAAGAGAGGCTTAACGACATCGACATAAGGAGAGCCACTAAAAGAAAGACAACTGAGAAACTAAACCACGAAAGATGGCGTGTTTACCTAGCAGATAGAAAGGATAAGATACCCAGGTGCGCACAGAAGGTATCTCAGATAACATGGCAATGGCGGACAGTGCTACGAGTCGGACAGCAGGAAGCATGAAGTAGAATAAAAGAAACGAGAGGGACGCAAGATTAAGCAGGACGGAGTAGGGTGGCAGAACACTTGCACCGAACACCGGACACAATGGATTTCAAAAGAATGTAATAAAAGTAATACTACCACCAAGAAAACTACGGAAAAAAGACTCATCATTGGAAGCAGAAGGGTACCACCTTAGCACACGTGGAAGAGCCTACTACGTAACGTCACGGGTCAAGGAGCGGAAACTACACGGTTGGATGCACCGGGGCGTATATAGAACGAATGTCGGACCATGGAGATCAGTTCAAGTTATCCTGAAAGAAGCTGTCAGATGAACAGCGAAACGTCGAGCGAAAGTTTTGACACGCGGCGAAACCCGCCAAGAGCTGTATTATAGTACACCGGCCGTGAAAGCTACGCAGTGTACTAATAATGGTAACCAGAACCTCTCCAGCCTTCACACTCACGATTACTAGAATTTTTCAGAAAGGTGCTTCAACCTCCTAGGCTATTGGAAAAACACTCTTCGGTGATATAGCATTTTTGGCAATGTATTATTAGGCTTGTAAGATTAACTCGTTAATTAAGTACCCCAAATTGCGATTTAGCTTTCATAAGAAAAAGTTGTATATCTAGCTAGAAAAAGATTGAAAAAAAAGTGGCTTAGGTTACAACTGAAACTTAAAAGGTAAATTATGCATCTTGGCGTTAATTCTAACACGAAACTCCTATATTTGTCTTATAAAACTCGCCTAAATTAATCGGACATTTAAGCGGGCGCATAATTTCTCTCAAGGATTAAACTTAGGCGACACTACCGAAATGACATCCAATTAAAATAAACTAAGTAACTTATAATTAAATCCAAAACCGTGTTTGCAAAAGACAGGCGAGCACTCGGCAGCGAATTCTCCCTCTAGTCACAATCAAATCGCGATATATTTAAGGGCACGCGATTAGAATGGCGGCAGGGACAAGTGGAGCTGGTACCTTATCGCCCTCCCTTATCTCTTACCTCTTCCTTACTCTGCTAATAACACGCTATAAAAGGTTTCCGTACACATTTAAATGTGTAAGAGGTCGCCGAGAGAGAACTTCTACTACAGCGGAGACGATTCAAACTTTCCAATGCTCGCTCCGTGAGAAGGATGAACGATTCTGTGTGGATGTGTATCTGCTTTACGTTTTGAGGTAGCTCTCACTTGCACGCCAACGTTTCATCCTTCTTCGCGTCGAGTCTACGTAAACAATTACGGCGTTGCCAACTTTCCAGCCATGAGATTCTAATTAAAACTTTCGCAGTCGATGATTCGGGATTGAAAAGTTTCGGGGTTCAACCCGAGTAACTCCCTCGATTTGACTGTTATTATAGTACTGGTGCCGTCGATGCGGAAGGAAGTTTTTCTCGAAGAGGGTCGTGATAAATACACGTGAAAAGATGAGAAATTGATAAGTTGACGTGTTCTACGTTGCTATTCGAACTTCTTTGTTCGGATAAACATTGGTTGAATGTCCGAAACTAGTAATTGGGGAGCCTTTTGTGGCATGGACTAATTTATTCTCGCTTAGACGTGACGTGCTCAATCTAATATTCTAGTTACATCTGTCTATCTATCAATAGCTATGTCTCTTTGTCTGTACGTTCAGAGGGGTTTCTATTAATAGTAACTACGTCAAAATGCGTCAGAGTAATAAATGAAAATAGAACTTCAAATAAACTCAATTCAAAAACCAAAACAATGTTACTTACAATTCGTATGCCACATTCCTTTACATCAGCTGAATTGGTAAAATAGAATAGGAATAAAACGCTAGATTTTGAGCTGGTATAACTTATATTTTGTTCATTTTAAAGCAAGTAGCAACCTTTAACATGTAGTGGGCCAAACTTTAGTGTGCAAATACATTCGCGGGCCGCGTTTAAAAGTAGTGCATTTTTAAGTAGTGTTCATAATTTTTAGCGATAGATATCAGACATGAAATAATACGACAATGTTATTATAATGCAATTTATTAAAATAAGAAAATGAAAAAAAAAATAGG
This sequence comes from Protaetia brevitarsis, assembly GCA_004143645.1. Classification (NCBI taxonomy): domain Eukaryota; kingdom Metazoa; phylum Arthropoda; class Insecta; order Coleoptera; family Scarabaeidae; genus Protaetia; species Protaetia brevitarsis. Next base: position 155,883 of record RXPK01000276.1, read on the forward strand.
TACAACATTATAATTGAATCGTGAAATTTGGAATTATTACAAACTACGAAAGTTAAATAGCGACAACGAAATCAATGAGACCCTTGAGCTTGAATTTGGGAAACTATTCATCGATGTTTGGATGAATTCCACTGATACAAGGACGTAAAGAATTTTCCAAATTATTGTCAGTCAGCCTTGTACGATGTTTTGATTTATTAACTTTCATCATTGAAAAGAACTGTTCGCATTTATAAGTACTGCCAAACGCACAAATCAATCTTCTTGCAAATTTTCTAAGCTCCGGAAAATGATCTTCTTCGAGGTATTTTTTGTAGAAATCGCACAACTCCACGTCTTCAAATTTTAGATTTTAGAAGTGGGTTTTCTTGAAGGCGATCAACTCCATTTGCAAGTGTATTGGAGCATTTTGTACATTACGTTTTGTTGGAGTACTGTCTTCCATGTTTTTAAAATTGCTAAATCTGTTCGAAAATTGCTCCGACAGTAACTTGAGTTCTTCAGCATATTGAGCATAAGCAGAATTTTCATACGCAGAGAGCGTGGTGAAATGGTAAACTGTTACAGAGGCAACTGTGCCTCCCACAAGCGAATTTTGTTTTGAAACCTTTCAAAATGGCTGTACAAATCATTTACTAACTGTCCTTGTTTTGAAGTTTCAAATTTTAAATCATTCAAATGGCCTGTAAGGTCGACCAGAAAATGCTAAGTCACATATCCTATTTGGGTCACTCAATTCAGATAGTGGTTTATCTTTTATTTGCATAAAATCTGCTATCTCATTTCTAAGCTCGTAAAACTGTTTCAGCATTTTTCCTTTGCTTAACCATCTGACTTCACAATAATACGTTACGTCGTCATATTCGGCTGACATTTCATCCAAAAACGCCTTAAACTGACAATGGTTAAGCCCTCGGGATCGAATAAGATTGATGGTTTTTACTACCACATTCATAACATTCTGGAGTCGAAGGGACTTAGAACACAAGTTCTGTTGGTGGATAATGCAATGAAGGACTATTTTTGCACATTTAATTCAGTTGCTTTTCTATACAAAATTCCGATGAAACCTTTACGTAAGCCGACCATAGAAGGTGCACCATCTGTGCATACACCAACTAATTTTGACCAAGGCAAACCAAAACTTGTGAATACCTTTTCAACTTCACTAAAAATGTCCTCTCCTATGGTGGTTTCTTTTAACGGCTGTAAAGCAAGCAATCCGTCAGTAACAGTGAACTCTTTATCAACACCTCGAATAAATATAGCCAGTTGAGCTGTGTCAGACAAATCGGTGCTCTCGTCTAATGCTATGGAAAATAATTCAAAACCAGCCATACGGTCAGTCAAAGTTGTTTTTATATCATTAGCCATCATTTCTATACGTCAGGCAACAGTTCGTCTTGACAAACTAATTTTTTCAAATCCACTTTTCTTTTCAGGACACAAAACACTACAAACTTCTAACATACACTACTTGATAAATTCTCCTTCGGCAAATGGTTTTAATGACTTTGCCAATTTTGAACTAACTATAAAACAAGCTTTCACAACATTATGAAGTTGTGTTCTTTGTTTATGAAACATTTGCTGCTGTTTTTCTAAATTTGCGATAAGCTTCTGGATTTTGTCTTTTCTTATTTGTCCTGTCAGTGAGTGCAGCATAGAATGCTTAGTTGAGTAATGCCTCTTTATATTGAATTCTTTCATCCCTGGAATTGATTCATTACACAGCAAACAAATAGGCTTACCATTGTGCAAGATAAAAAAGAATTCAGTCCATTTTTCTTGAAATTGGCGACCCTCTGCATCTACTTTTCGTTTCTTCCCACCAGACATCATTTTCGTTTACTTTTCGTTCGATAAACTTATCACCTCGGTAGCTCAAATAGAACTGAATTAAAGTTCGGGCCATACACCCGCTTATATAGGCAAAATGAAGGAATGATCTAGAATCGTCTAGTGTAGAACATTTGAGAAGCTATAATCTTTTGTTGCGCCGCCGGCGGCAAACATCAAAGGCTTGTTCGCTCACTTGATTCCGCAGGAGCAAGCGACAAACCCCATATCACTCGATCTTCCTCATTTGGAGTGAGTATGAGTAAGTAGTGTAATATTTTCTTTAATTGGGTTTTTCAAGATGTCTCGGGGGCCGAATCAAATCTTACAGCGGGTCGGATTTAAATCTACCTTTTAATCGTAACATCGGTCTTCTTCAACCTAATGAAAATTTAAAACATTAACTATTTATTTTTCTAAAAATAGTATTTATTAATTTTTTGGAATGTTAAATAAAATAAGTCATAACTCTGTCGGTATTTAAAATTAAATTAATGAGCAAGCAGCACATTATTGAAAGTTAAAAAATTGAATGGATAACAATTGTGTATTTAGCGAAGTGAAAAGTTTGACTTACAATATTAGTAAAATGTAAAGGTTTGTTTGGCAAAACGTGGAGGCTAAAGCCTACAATGGTCTACTGACTGTACACGAAAGTTATAGTACTCTCTATAACTTACGTCTCGCTAGTCTGGTGGAATAAACCAAATCTGGGCTATGCTATCAGTGCGCTTAGTAAAGTCCGAAGGATTGCCTATTTGGGCATCATGGGAGCCATGCTCTCCACACAGACGGCTGCTATGGAGACCGGAGGAGGATGGAGGCTTTCCTTGTTGGAGTTGGTGTTGTAGTCTAAAGCAACCCTAGGAGCTGATAGAGCAAAATGTAGCGGATGCAAGGGCTTCTTCGGTAATGTCGGAGACTACACCAACATCTTCAACTACATCGAACAGATAGCACCATAGCCCGTACAGGCGGATAAGATCTTGCCCGTTTTCAGCTTATCTGGGGGATACAGCGTAGATATCTCCAGTAGGGAAACTGCAATAGCGTACATCCGAATCAAATCAGGGTATAGTTCCGCTGATTTGTTGATGCCTACAAAACATGTAATGGCACGGGCATAGAAATTTAAAGAAACGGAGAAGCGAGACGGCGAAGCTTTTAGGCTAGGGCCCTCCTCCACCATTTTCCAGGCCAAAATTATTGTCATCCAGACTTGTACTAAAGGCATCTCAAACTGCCTGCGCAAGAATGGAACAGTAGGTTATCTGGTTATTAACAAAGATATTTTACCTTTCCTATGAAAGATTATAAAGTTAATAATCACTAGCTTCAGAAATTATTCAAATAATTTCATATAATGCACCCTCTAGGAGTAACAAGAGACCAAATATCTGTAACTTAGTTAGCAATAATACCACATCTAGAATCTCAAAATTATGCTAAATTTTGCTTCAACGCACCTTTCTTTGATACCTTTTGTGGCAGTCGCTGCCTATAATTCTGATATATTGTACTTAATTTATATATTATTAAACCTTATCCAGGAGATACTCTGAACATTCCTTCAAGCATCACATAGAGTTAATTAACAATCTAATGTATAGGTAAATGCTTCTAATTACCGTTGACATGCTAAACTTCTGTAACCGGTACGAACTGTCGCAAGCACCGATGAAGCGATGATTGACGTGTAATTTCAAAGTCGATTATACGGTGCCTTTGAATTCGTAGCATCTCGCGGTGGATTGGTAAATGTGTTGACATACGGTCAAAGGATTCAACAACGCGCTCTGCTGATATTCAATACTCTGTTAGTCACGACATTGCGTCGGTAATTGCGCTTAGGCATAGTCATATCACTGTCGGATAATAGTTGGAATTAGAAATTCAGCAGTAAAATAGAAGTAGTTTTTTTACTTTAAACGAAGTGCTTTTGGTTTTCGAAAGACTACGTGTTTTTCTTTAGTGGCCGTTGGAATTCTGTTAGCTAATTGTTTATAAATGTTATTCTATTTCCGTTCTGTTGTTATAATTTTTTTTTACAATAAAACCTTGAATTTTACAAAAATCTGCATTTAAACAAATGAGCTGTTTTTATACCACTATACTTTTTCAGTCTCTAGAGTTTCTTCTTTATTAATATTAGTGCTGTAAGACAGATTGTAGAGCTTGCATATCTGATTTACAACGACGAGATAATGTTGGTCAATAAGTGTGGAGATGAAAACACATCTTAACAGATGCGACTAAATATTTCTCGGCAAAGTTAGTACTGAAATATGTTGAACCGTTTAGTATCACGGAAATAGTATCCCCATGGATATACGAGATTTTCGACAATACCACGAACACCAATTCGGCACTTTATAGAGATTTGAAAATGCAACCTCCAAAATGATTTTTTACTGGCGCAAGCTTAAAAAGTAGCTGGACGGTGTCACAATGCATAATAAAAACATGTAATACATACACACATTACACAAATATATAAACAATCATGTAAGGAGAAAAATACTTAAAAATTTATTAACAGTAGGTGTCTATGCTAATGAGAATGCGCAAGATTTGCCACAAATTCATCCAGAGAATAAAATGCATGGAATGCAAGTAGATATGTTTTACTATCTGCTTGAATCTATTTCTGATAGAGTTTTTAATACCCAGAGATGGAAATTACTTAGAAATATTTAATTTATTTAAATTAATTAATCTAAAATCACCTTCACCTCTCATATTGTAGTAATGCAGGTCCCTATTTTTTGTTTTTGTTGTCAAATATATAAAGAAGAAGGTCTAGGATATAAATGCAAGGGTCTAGAATTATTTTATATTTAATAAAGTTAGGACAGCATAACTCAAAAGTCCGTATCCTAGAGATGCACCTAATAATCCGCTTCTGCGCCAAAAACATCTCTGAAGAATGTTTAGATAAACCCCATAAAGTTATGCCAATATTTAATTTTAGATCGAACCTCGCTATAATAAAAGAACAAAAGAGTATCAATTGCTACTGTTCCTCTTAGTGACGCCCGGCAGATGACACAACCTGCAAATACTGCCAAGAGGAGGAAGAAACATCAGCTCATATGCTGTGCCAATGTGAAGGCCTGGCGAGGACAAGGTTTCTAGTAATGGGCGTGGAGATCCCCACAGCTAGTACCTACACAAGGAAGCCGCTCTTAAAGATGATAAGTCTAATTCAGAGGGCAACATTAGAGAGCGTCTTCTAGGAAAAAGAGGATCGCAACAGATCTGAAAAGGTCACGGTAAAATAGGTCCATAGGCTACCCCAATCCTAATCTAATCCAATCTTCTCAGTGACCGAATTTGAAAGCAAGCCCTCTTCATCCTGGAGGCGCTCTCAGCACGGTACATCGCCCCACTGTTGGGAGTTATAATATCTCGCCAAGCCCGTTTGAGTTGCCACCTGGATACCACCATTTCTTCCGCATTGACACCATAAACAAATTCCCGATAACGACATATACCTGGGAAAACTTTTATATCGCCAAAGACTTTAACACCGGTGAAGGCAATTCTCCTCCTAGATTTGATCCCTTTTGGTTTCTTATTTCGAACGTAGATTCTTATTACTTTTCTTTGAGATAAGCTTCGTCTTCTGCAGAGCGAAACACCAGTTTTTGGATGGGGTTGTGGCTGAGTCGAATAGGAGCTTAACTGTCTTGGCGACGTGATTCGTTAGTAGACTGAACTCTTGAGTTATTGTTTTAGTATTTTCGATGTTATCAAATTGTTTTCCCTAGCCTTCAACCTTATTTTTGTTCCTTTTCGGAGGAGCTTATCTTGCACCGGAGTTAGGATGTTCGATGCTTATTATTGTTGACTTTTGAAATCTCTCAATGGCGTAGTGCCGTGGCACCATACACGCATGTATGGTGTTTTACCATTTTGCGTTAGTGAATAGAACTCCTTTTTTTGTGTTTTCCAGCCCTCAACTGTTTCAGTCCGAAGAGACCGTTCGTGACTTGAAAATTCCTAAATTTCTTAAACTTAACGCCTTTGGATATTTAGCTTTTTACCTTATTTTTTTTTTGCCATCTGTGAATCTAGAAGTTCGAGGATTTGCATAGTTCGGGCAAAACTGCGGACAGTTTTTAAGAAAACATTCTTCTGAGATTATATTGGGCTTTTAGTGGAACTAAGGAAGATAGCTGCCTGTATGATCTTTTATAGGGCATTTGTACTAAGGACTTATAATTAATTTGATCTCTGCCATACATTAAGAAAAATACTGGACGTGATATCAATAATCTGCATTCATTGAGTGAATTTTCATTGACAGAACGAAATGTGTCATTGTTTTAATATTATTTACAACCTTTGGGTAAGTAATAACAAGATTCATTAGTGAAATAAATTAGTTTTCATTATTATAACGAATCACTGTACATTAATCCACGGATAATAGCTGTTATGGCAACTATATTTTTATACGCTCAATAAATATATTTTTTTTAATATGTATGTTGAATATATACTGTTATTTTACGTATAATTTTCATAAAATTACTCACGATATGAACGCAATAAAATATTAAATAACACCTTCTTCGTTAGTTCAATGGTTTGCAATTTACTACAAGAACGAATAGATAACATAGCTTAATAAAAGATGTACGGTAGTGTTTGAATTCCAGACTTACGCGGCGGTAGCTGACTGAGTGAGAATTTAGCGTGTGGCCGCTAGAGGGCGTGCATCCAAACTCGTGATCTCTTGGGGGAAAATCTAAAATAATACTTAAGACACGATACTGATGAAAGTAAAGATGCTTGGTAGGCATAGAACTCACATTTATATTCCTGTTACTGCTTGTATGGTAATTCCTATGCAGTGGACCATGAGTTTTATATAATTATTTAGGCATTTTCTTTGATACTTTTTGGGAATCACCGATACTTGATATCAATCATTTAATATTACTTTTACTGCAATTCAATTAAATAAACTTGTAACGCTTACTCAACCTTGAATTGATTGAAAGAAATGCGATTGCTGCATCGATGAATTAAGGTCATTAGGATTATGAATAACATACATAAGTCAACCATTTGCGATTAGCTTATCAACAAATAATACTCATTGTATTGATGCTTTTCTTTATTCTCAACTGTAGTTACATAAAACATACATAAAATTGATAATCTAATTAGTAGAAATTTTATCCTTTCCTTTGTTAACTAATTTAAGAAGTTAATAAATGTAAAGTTTTTTATCTTATTTATGTCTTTTCTTTGTATCTTTGTTCTCTTTTATGCTCAGAGCTAGCCGAAAATTTATTCAAAGCAAAATTTTGTTTTTACATCTTTACAAATTAAAAAGAAATCATTTTAAGTTTAATTTAACCTCCCAATTTTTTTGTTAATAGATCTCATATCACGAAAACGACCCTGTAACAAACTTTTTATTTCGTTTGTGTGGATAAGCAAGCGTAAAATGCGGATATATATATGATTTTCGGCTGAAATTCACTTCCAATGTTTCCAAACTAATAAAATTGAATTAAAAGCATTAGGATGCTCTATTTGCTAAAAGCGCAAGACTTATATACGTTCAATTATAGAACGATAGTAATCCCGATAGAGCATGAATCCCTCGAGTCACTATTTACTACTTGACAGCCAGAGTTCTTATCAGACCGCCGCGGGAAGCGAAGAAAACTCCGATTTGAAATACACCCGGATATATACTCGACTATCCTCTCTAGCGGAAGCTTTCCGTCGAACACGTCTCTTCCTTTTTTCTTTGCGCTTTCAGCGCCCGAAAGTTCGCGCCAGCTTCCAGACTCTAGGCGTTTCTCTCACGAAGCGGACCGGTTCCACTTCTGGCGAAGAACTAACTGCCACCGTCATCGTAGTACACCGATTCTGGATGCTATTTTTGAAATTGGCGAGTTCCAACCGGAAAAGTAATTTCAAGTTTTCCGGGACGAATGGCGAGCCGCGAAAATCGCAACGGAATTAATCGTACGAAGCTCGTGATGTCGCAGTTTGTTCCTCTCTAGAATGTACGTTTCAAAGCGAAGTCATTCGTTCGATTAGATTTCATTCATCTCCATGTAACTGCGCTCTACGGTAAGGAAAATGTACGCTAGGGAGAAGTCAGCCGATAAGTAAAGTGAGGCTAGGAATTTCTGCGAAATTTTGGGTGAGAAATTGGGATTCTATTACATTTATTTTCTCCTTCATAGAAACTCCATTAGACCCAAACATACCTATTTTTTTTATCGTTTTAATCAAAGAGCTAAAATTTTAGCTAATAAATCGAATAAAAATGAATTCATACTATTATTACATACGTTTTGTTCTATTGAAGGGGTTAGTGGAAATTTACTGAACAATTAATTTTATTAATCATTAATAAATTTTTATTGTTGTGAATTGTCGACAAAATGATAGTTATCCTATAAACGAACTTATTTAAAATGTTCAAAATGCTCGTCGCTTACCTTCTGACAAGTCATCTACAAAATTCTTGAGTTACTTTTTTCCAAACTTCTCTACGGATTAAATCACATTCATGGACTATTCTTTGTTTCAACTCCTGCAAACTAGTTGGTCGCCTAACGTAAACACGAGAATTGGGAGAATCCCAAAGATAAGAATCTAAGAAGAACGAGTAGGTCACTCTATGAATCCTCTACGTTCAATCCATCGATTTGGGAAAAGAGCACCCAAAACATTCCTAACTCGCCTATTTATAGTGGTGAAGCGCTCCATCTTATTGAAATCAAAAACTTTGAGGCAACTCCCCATTGTGTTGAAGTGCGGGAATAATGTGGTTTCTCTGTAGATCCAAATACTTTTCCCCATTCAAGTTTTCTTTCATAAAAAATGAGCCGACGCGGCTGTTTTCAATGATTCCCATGTAAACATTCAACTTTCGAAGATGTTGAGTATGGACTTCATGGATCCAGTGAGGATTCTCGTTCGACCAGTACCTGAAATTATGGCGATTGACTGTTCTATTTAAACAGAAAGTTGCTTCGTCAGCAAATACCATGTTAGTTGCAAAATGTTCGTCTGAATTACAAATTTCGACTTTCTTTCGCAAAACTGCAGGCGTCGGTCAAAATCATCAACTGACAGTTCTTGAAGTAACTGTACTTTATGCGGATGGAACTTTACTCTTTTCAATATTTTTCCTACAGGACGACGACTTATACCATGGTTCAGTGCCAAAATTGTGGTAGAAGTTTGAGGTGATTTTTCTAATTCAATAGCAATGTTTTCTAAAACACCTTCGTTAGTTACAGTCTGAGATCTTCCTGTTTTTGGTAAATTTTTAACCATTCCAGTCGTACTAAAACATTTTAATGGCAGCTGAACATGTTATTGGAATTCTTTTTGGCTGCAAATCATTCTTTATGAATTCTAGCACGATGGCCAATCAGACCATCATTAAAATTTCAATTACGCTCTTTTTCCTTTACGTGCACCATTTTCATCCGTACAATTAGCACAATTCAGTGGACGCGAATTAAATTACCTACTAGATGATAATACCTGTTGTTTGTTTGTGGCTGGGCGAAGCTTCGGGTTGTGGTGTGGACACTATGGTGACACTTCTAGGCACTGACATCCCACTGAAATTTTGCCGAATTAATTTGGAAAAATAAGGTCTGCTATAATCTACAAAAATATACAGGGTGTTTAATTCAAATAAAAAAGGTACTTCCGGTTGAAATATCAAAATCAACATCAGATGTATTATATTTCGTTGCACTTATCTGCAAAGTTTCATCAATACCTACCTCTCCGTTTTAATGATATTTGCTTAGATCCATATTTTATCCCAACCTTGTATAAAAGAACAGAACATTATTTGCAAGTTAAAATCCAACTTGGACTAGATTAGGATTGGGGTATCTAGGCTATGAACTGTTTTCGCCGCGACTTTTTTAGAACCATTGTGATCCCTTTTTTCCTGGAAGATGCTCTGTAATTTTGCCTTCTTAATAATACCTATCATCTTTGAGAACGGCTTCTTGCGGTTCTCCACACCCATTACAAGAAACCTTGTCCTCGCCAGGCGGTCACATTGGCACAGCACATGTACTCGTGTTTCTTCCTTCTCTTGGCAGTTGGCAGAACCTGCAAGCAGCGTCATTTACCAAACCTATGCTGTACAGGTGCCTATTTAGTCTACAGTGGCCAGTCAGCAGACCTAATATCATTTCGTCAGTCTTCCTATTTTTACTCGGTAGGTCTTTGGTAAATTCAAGCCTCCGTTCTTTAGCCTATCTCTGTCCTGATGATTTTTGCCACCACACACTAGATTCATTATGTATCTATTCATTGATGATTTTTCATTTTGCAATTTGATAATGCCAAAAGAAGGGCCAACTCCAATGACCTTGACGAACCTCGCCTGGCTAAATCGTCCGCCGTCTCATGTTCTTCTACACCCGAGTAATTAGGATGCAGACCAATATTAATTTCCTTTGGGTGCCCACCTCATTTAGGGGGCTTACGCAGTCCCAAATCAGCTTAGAATCGACACTTCCTGAATTGCTTTGACGGTGGACTGACTGTTAGAGAAAGGCAGCGACGCTTTTACCTGGCTTGGTTCATCTTTCTGTGGATATTACTTTTTTGTTGTCCGTCTTCTCAATATTTAAAATTGCCATACTTGCTGATTCTATGAATTTATAAATCTGAAATTCTTCTTCTGCATACTGCTTATTTATTCTGCTTTCTGCTATTATCTCTTATGTAATCGTTATTATTTCGTATAATGTACATACATTAAGCGTGGCTATTGTTATTTGAACAAAACGGAATAGTATTCGGTACGATGCATGATAAATTACAAACAATTCGATACGATCCATCGTGAAATCCTGTGTGTGGGGCCACGGGCAAATTACAGAGGGCGCACCATCTCGTGTCATTATACGGGATATCCAGACGTATTTCTCTTTATTAAGCGTCCGGAGGGCGTACATCTTAGCGCTAATTAAAATTAATAACTCGGATACAAAGTTGGATGGTTAATCACTGTGGTATCCTTCCGGGAATTTTCGGAAAGAGATTTGCCTTGATGTTATTAATGAAAGTTGGAAATTGTTTTCACTCGACCTCCAACTAAATACAGGAGCTTGGTTAAAAACTACATGGATAAATTAAATAACGCAGGCATTTAGCTTATGCATATAAATGAAAATATGTCATCGTTCAAGCTTTATTACTTATCAATATTTTTAATATTTAAACTAATGGTATTAACAAACCACATTTCATGTAGATAATACTATACTAATAATTTCTAAGGCTTTGATGCGCTGATATGCGATAATAACTAAAAAAAAAAACTATTGATTTCACTTGTATGTCTTGGCAACATAAACATTTAGTTTAGTTTCTTCCACTTTAAGGTTCTCATGTAATGCTTGTAATGCACGAAACAAAAAAAAAAACTTATTAAAATCTAAGAACATCATTGAAAATAACCATATCAAACCCAGTGTTAGCTTGGATATATTGCTTTTCACCAATTTACTTTGTGTAAATGATTGTCAGACAAGCTTAACCACGTAACCTCTTTCAGACGACGCGATTACTTGATTCCACTAGTTGACGGAGCGTTGTCAAGGAACATACTGATATGAACCCTTTCACACAGAAGCCCGTATGAAAGGGTTCATATCAATATGTTGTCATAAAAGATTGTCAGACAAGCTTAATCACGTAACCTCTTTCAGACGACGCGATTACTTGATTCCACTAGTTGACGGGCGGTTGTCAAGGAACATACTGATATGAACCCTTTCACACAGAAGCCCGTATGAAAGGTTCATATCAATATGTTCCTTGACAACCGTCATGAGTGTAAGTGCCTTCTGAGTTTACAGTAAGCTGTAAAAAGAGAGATAATTTCCTTGACATTTTTACAGTCAAGTTCTAGCAGTTTCTTGGCTTTGGCACGACTAGCACGACTAGAAAACATAGATGACTGTAGAATAAGAAGCCGGCTAACAAAAACTATTTTGTTAAAAAACCAATAATTTTTATTTACAATAATTTCTTTAAATGTATTTTATTCAAGAATTAACATATTATTAAACTATTCATAACATAGACAAACAAATTTATATTAAATTGGAACGTTTCTGTAAACTCTTTTGACCCTTTCCTAGTCCCAAATTATTAGTATCTATCATAAGAGTTGTCACAACAATAACCATTCATTAAAATATATTCCATAATTGATTTACCGTCCAGAACAGATGAGGTCAGACAGTTGATGAATTACAGAATATTTTATTAAAACTTTATTAGTCGAATAAGACTCAATTTATTTAATAAAAAGTTTTGAATCATTTAATCCTTTTTTTAACTCCGTTCAAAATCAATTCGTCAAACGATAGAAATAATAGCTAGGATTCAATTCATGTTTGCTTCACCCATCAAAGCTGAGAGCACTTCTATGCTCGACAGTATGGTCTAAGGTGTATATAGACACTGGATGCTAATCCAATTTTGACTTATTTTGAAGCTTCATAATGCTAAAATATAAATTAATTTATACTTTAAACCATTGACCAACCTTTGACATGTTGTGGACCAAACTTTAGTGTGCAAATACGTTCGCGGGCCGCGTTTAAAAGTAGTGCATTTTAAAGTAGTGGTTTAAAGTAGTTTTCATAATTTTTAGCGATAAATATCAGACATGAAATAATACGACAATGTTATTATAATGCAATTTATTAAAATATAATTTGGAGTGCGTATGAGTAATTAGTGTAATATTTTTTTAATTGGGTTTTTCAAAATGTCTCGCGGACCGGATCAAATCTTACAAGGGGCCGATCCGGCCCGCGGGCCGGTTGTTGCCCACATATGCTTTAAACAATACTGATTTTGTCATTTATCAAACAAAAATTTATTTCGAAATAATTTTAATATCAGTTTTTACAATTTATGTTTTCATCTATACATTATCTTTAATTTGAAAGAGCTTTAAACGTAAAACGAAAAATTGTTTTAACATTTCTATTTTATTATGGATTTTATTTATGAAAAACTAACCTATTACAAATCATCCCAATCCCGTGCTCTACCTAAAAGGTACTACACGAAGCTACCTGTTCTAAGTAGGTACTACAGGGATTCCATAACAATTGAAATGTTCTACTCTAACTAAATAATTTCTCTATGATTGTTAATAACAAAAATATAATACAGTAGCCTCGCGACCATATGAATACTACTTTTGTGAAATGCTGAAATATGTGAAATGTGATTAGTTCACATAATTGCAAGTGTAAATCGGTCAGCTATCAGTTATTAAATGCGCCCATGGAACGACTTTCGTCATCTCCCAGCATTCGCCAAGGACATTGATTATACAGGGTATTCCACGTAACTGGTTCATTAAAAGTTTATGATGTTCTTATTATTTACTTATATTTGAGATTTTGTCACCATTATCTCTTCGATTGGAACTATAAATGCAAAATACCTTAACCAAAATATCACTTCCGGTTGACCGGAATGGATTCAATTTGTTATTTTAATAGGAATGATATATTTATTTATTCATTTTTGGATTCTACAACTATAAATACGTCAGTTTTCATTAGCTATTCCTACAGCCTACATGTTGCCGTTTTTTGAGTTTATTTAAGTTTTTTTCTTTTTTTAGTCATAATCATTGCATCATTGAGAGAAATTAATATCTCGCTCAAATACTGCAAGTAGAGACTCAAATTTTGCTATGTTATGAATGTAGATATAACTCTAAGAAATGGTACAGATACTTTTACATTCTACATACAGGGTGTTCAAAACTTAGGAACAAAGTGACATATTTTCAATTGCAGGAACTCATTTTTTTTAAATAGAACACCTGTATTTTAATTCGGAATTAAGAAGTAAATATCATCCCCTATCACTTTATATCAGCATTCCCTATACCTATCTTCAATAGATTTTGAGATATGAACGACTTTTTGTTAAACAGACTAAGTAGCCCTATCTTTGCGTGTTTGTAGTCTGTTAACAAAAAGTCGTTCATATCTCAAAATCTATTAAAGATAGGTATAGGGAATGCTGATATAAAGTGATAGGGGATGATATTTACTTCTTAATTCGAATTAAAATACAGGGTGTTCTATTTAAAAAAGAATACTTAGTCCTGTTCAACAAAAGGTCGCTCATATCTTAAAATCTATTAAAGATAGGTATAGGGAATGCTATATAAAGTGATAGGGATGATATTTACTTGCTAATTCCGAATTAAATACAGGGTGTTCTATTTAAAAAATTGAGTTTCCTGCATTTGAAAATATGTCACTTTGTTCCTAAGTTTTGAACACCCTGTATGTTAGAATGTAAAGTGTCTGTACCATTTCTTAGAGTTATATCTACATTCATAACATAGCAAATTTGGAGTCTCTACTTGCAGTATTAACCGAGATATTAATTTCTCAATGATGCATGATTATGACTAAAAAAAAGAAAACTTAAATAACTCAAAACGGCAACATGTAGCTATAAGAATAGCTAATGAAACCTGACGTATTTATAGTTGTAGAATCCAAAAATGAATAAAAAATTAGATCATTCTATTTAAAATAAGAAAGTTGACATCCACTTCCGGTCAACCGGAAGTGATATTTTGGTTAAGGTATTTTACATTTATAGTTCCAATCGAACAGATACTGGTGTCAAAATCTCAAATATAAGTAAATAATAGAACATCATAAACTTTTAATGAACCAGTTACGTGGAATACCCTGTATATAATATACTTATATAAAATCAAAGGCCACGGAGTAAGGGAAGACCATGGCAAAAACCTTACTCTGAGAGGATCTGAGAAGAAGTTCCAGCCTTTATTACTGATAGCCGCAAATTAATATTATCCTTCTAGATATAAGACTCAAAAACCAAGAAGCAACTATCAAAAAATGCTATATACTGATCAAGAAAAGATTTTTTTTAAAAATTTAGCTTGATTTTAAGACAGGTTTGTTAGTCTGTTATTCGTGGTTATTGTTTTCCTCATAATAGTATTCAAAAAATACCGCTTAATCTCATTCTTAGAAATGCTGTCATCAATGTTTAACATACTAATAGTTTTAAATAAAATACTAAAACATTGATGTGTAATCTACGAGAGAATTAAACGAGAGGAAGGAAAACAAGGAATATATTAGCAATTCACGCACGGTTCTCGTTTCGATCTAGATCTGTCCGCCGATCTCGATGTGTGTACATAAAGCGAAATGGGAATATATGATTACGACGATGATAAAGTCTCGTTTTCCGAAGCCGGCTCGCGTTCCGCGAACCCGTTTTATTGATGGCCCCTTTTAAAATCCCCTGTTTTCCGTCTCTCACGTTAAAAGCGCCGGAACAATATATTCATTGACCTGTCAATAAGGGCAGAGATGCGCCCATAAATCTAATATGCGAGGCGGAACAAAAACGGAAGAGACAAAACGAGCGATGAGAAAACGGTCCACGTCGACAACCTATGCGGGCCGTATATACGGACGACGAGGGACAACTTTTCTCTGTTGAAATAACAAAAACTCGATGCGCCAGTTTCGGAGGCGAGACTTTGGAGGCGATTTTAAAATATCCATTCCGTAATTTATGCATTCAGCGTCAGACATGTGACATCTGTACGGTCCGGGGAATTGATGGGAAGAGGATAGAGGCGATGGTGGAACTCGATGCAATTTGGAAACATGCGAGAGATGTGTGAAAGCTTCGAAAGTGCCGCTATGTGCATCCTAAATCTTGGTATGCTGGAATGGAAGGAACTGAAAGGGTTTGTACTGTTTGCTCGCTTTGGAAAAATTGCAAATTGAATAGAGAAATCTAGATCAAAGAAGTGCACAGTGAAATAGATTAATAAATGTAACCGGTACAAAACCTCTTCCGTTGTATTCAAGAAGCTCACAAGAAAGTTATTCAGTATCAATCATTATAAAAAAGAGTTATTATTAGAGACCGGATTATATGCAAAGAAAAACTGGAATATATGCATCGATTTTTGAGAAAATATGCATAAAGCTGGGGCATATATGCAAAAAAATTGCGATAATATGCAAAATTTATTATATAAAGTAAATAAGAGCAGAAATTTAAACATTAACTCTATTGCACAAAATTTTTTCACAACATATTTCTAAAACAATTTATAATTAAATGTTTTTCAAAATTGTGTAAAAGGAAGTTTTGTCTTCTATCAGAATACATATGTTTCGAAATAGAAAAGCTTCTTTCAACATCCACAGGTGTAATTGAAGCAT
The DNA here is from genome assembly GCA_004143645.1 of Protaetia brevitarsis. Taxonomy (NCBI): domain Eukaryota; kingdom Metazoa; phylum Arthropoda; class Insecta; order Coleoptera; family Scarabaeidae; genus Protaetia; species Protaetia brevitarsis. Next base: position 172,013 of record RXPK01000276.1, read on the forward strand.
TTTTAACTATGCAATACATTCTAAACTAAAATTAAAGTCGAAATCGTTTACTGCTTCACCTTCCAAAATTTTCTTAACTTTTTTCAATTTCAAATACCCCGCATTTTTATTTATCACTTTTTTAAATTTATCCTATATAGAATTACCTATTGTACCCTTAACTTTCTTACATAGCATATCAAATTCGTCTACCATTTCGACTGATTCCCAGAGCGACATCCCTTGCGTTTCTAGTTTACGAATGGAACTTGAAACAAAGCTATAGTTTGACTTAATATACAAAAGGTTTTGTAGTAATTCTGTTGATGTTACTATCTTTTTACAGTTTTCTAGAGCAATGCAGTCAGCAGTGATTTCAAGAATTACATTTTTTATTCCTTCAAAATTATCGGCGAAAAAAATTGCAGCCTCTAACCATGTACCCCATCTCGTAATAATCGGTTCAGGAGGCAACTTAACACCGGGAAGTCGCTCCTTACAAAATTGGATTCGTAAAGGTGCTTTTAAAAATACTTTTTTGACATTGCTAATTAAATCATTAGTCAAAGGGAATTGATTCCTAATGTCTTCGGCTACACCAATGAACCCATGAGCTAAACAAGTGGTATGAATAATGTTACTATAAAACATTTTTTAAATTTTGTGCGGCTTTTATCATGTATGGTGCAGCGTCGGACAACATTAGTAAATTTTTTTCACAAGGCATACTTCCAGGTAAAAAGAAATTTCTCTAGTTATTACCTTGTCTTCATCCCTAACCTCTATTGTGAGGGAAAAATGGTGGTGAACATCCTTAACGTAATTTTTTTTTTCAGTACCTATTGAAAATATCTTTATGAAATTTAAACTGTACTTGACTATCCATAAACTCATTATAATGTATTTTTTTCAGAATTTTTGCGACACTAAAAACTGTAAGAAACGAGAAGTATATTTTTTTGGGAGTGATTTTTTATAAGAACACCAAAAGTGACACCTATCAAAAAAAATATATCTTATTTGTTCATTGATTAGCTATTACATGATAAACAATCAATATTTCGTAGCTCATCAGATACGATGACGACTACTCTGTACTATACTCGATGAAATATTGAAATTGAACCCGTCGAATATGCGATTTTACAGCATTCGACCGCACGAATTTCGAACTTGTGATGTATGATGTAGACTTGGTAGAATGTTATCCTATAATGCGCTATAATGAGTATGTAGTGACCTATTCCCAGGACGATTCGATTTTCATACAAATTTTATCAAGTTATAAGAAGTTTACTAGCGAGTCAAAACATAATTGGCAGGCCAGGTATACTTAGATTTAGGCAAAAGAAAATTGTGTTAATAAAGTTAAATTGTTTTATTGCCTATTTTGCGGGAGTTTTGAATATCTATTTTTTTTTGTCATAAATGTTGGCTGATAATATATAGAGATACGCAACCGACCGTGTCTAGTAACTGTGGTGATAGTGTTGAAAATGCCAGTTACGGCAGTGGTTTGGATGATCCTGATTTTCAAGTGTTTTGCCGCAATAGTTGACTTCAACTAGAATATGCAGGGTTACAAATCAATAGAGATAAAAACAACACATTTTTGCTCTCATTATTTGAATCTAAAAAAATCTTAACTACTGTGCTTTTAAATGATCTTTTATCAAATGGCTTGGACAACCTCTGTTTCCTTTTGGAATAAAAATTCTTCGTTTAATAAATGCTTGAAAGTAAGCCCCTAAAGGCACAGTAGTAAGATTTCTTTTTAGATTCACATAATGTGCATATTCAAGACGATTTTAAAACAATATTTCTTTGTGGCCGAATTCTATCACGCGCAGTACTTGAGTACTGCGCTGCAGTCTTTTAGTTCGTTATTGTATGTATTGTATTGTATTTCATTTTCGTCAATTAAAGCTTAATTAATCAATTAATATCGAAAGCTTTTGTCAACGTTACACATGGTTGAAATTAGGAAAAAGAAATCTGTCCAGCGGTGTCAAAATCCAATATGGCACCTGTACGAAATAAAAAAGCGAAAAGTCCTGTATGAAAATTTGAAGTATGCCATTAAAGAGAAGATTAAAAGTGGTCTTGTGAATGTGTCTTAGTTTTTCACTGCAAGGCCAAATAAAATTGCTAGAGGCAAAATAAGCAAATAAGATAAAAATTTCGTCTTTTCTTTTTAATTTTAAACGTCATTTGTTCTTAGTCTACTTTCTTTTCGGGATTGTAATAAGCACAAAATTTGGAAACTTAGCCAAATTTAAACCTACCATCTGTCTTCCCGCATAATGGTGAGGATCGAAAATGAATTGCATCAGATCAATACAAGACAATAAACACATGTAGTTTCGTCTCGTTTATTTTAGACTAGAATACCTTTTCACTTAATTTACCGTTATATGTATTTATCTAATTAGGGATATCTTTTCAAAATTAGGAACAAAAACGTAACTTCTTTTTTTACTGCATGTATTGCATTCGATATTTTTAGGAATATTATTTTTGATTTGCTAATACCCTTTAGCTGTCTTTTCTTCCTTTTTCAAATTGTTACTATAAGAGCATCTACCTATTCCAAATAAAAATTTTAAGGTGAATTAGTGCTAATTATTCATAATCTAGTTTTAATTGAAATCCGCTCATTCTGACTAACAGTTCTAAAAGATAATGTTTTCTTTTTCTTTCGGTCTGGATTCACTAATGGATTTTCACCGAGTTTAATTAGCAAAAGACTTTTGAACGAGGACAGCTATTCCAGTCAGGACGTTTTTCAGAAGACGACTAAGGAAAATTGAATTAGTGTGTTAGTCTGTTCTGAGTTAAGAGGATTTAGTTCTCCATATTAAAGTTCTATTAGATTTAGTAAATAGATCTCAAGAATTTATAATCGCGTAATGAAATATTTCTTTTTCATAGGTGCAATTTATTATACATGTATATAGTCAGACTGTTTGAACATCTAGCGAAGTTCATCATCGTAAATTGAAACAACAAAAATAATAACTTAAATAAACTATTTTAATTTCACAATTCTTTAATTTTATAAGTAATTACTTTTGTGTAATTTTTATATTGTTTCATTCTACCATTATTTAGCGTAAAATTAGCATTTGCCTCCTGATGATTTATAAAAAATATAACGAAATATTGAGATTCTTATGCGAAGTTGAGGATTTTAATTGAACGAACCGAAGACCCAAACATATTTTTATTTCCTAACAAATTCCAGTTTTTATTCTTTTTATTATATTATATACAGCCTTGTCAAAAAGTCTAGACACAATTCTCTAGCACTCAGATGACATGATCTACGTTTTTGAGATGTTGTGCATTGAAACTAGAAGTTCTTCTGAATATTTTAACGTGAATGAATTATCACCATGGCAAACACCGTTTGAACGAGGCTGCCATCTTGGATTTTGTTTTAAAAATAGCAATATTCCCAAAGCTTATTTTATATTTTTTACAACAATCAGCAACTTAAGTTTATTTCAAAGCTTTCCCATGAAATAAATATATTATACCTACTTTATGGAACCAGGAATTTTTTACTGTTACTTTAGATTTGTAAATTAGAGAACATAGTGTTTTATAAAAAAATTCTCAGAATAAATTTCTGCATAATCCAAAAATATATTCATCTACATAATTTTGAAATAAATGCAAGCAAATTCCATATTGTCATAAAAAGAACGAAATAGATATGCCAAGACCCATATTATTTATTATTTAAAAAAAAAACTCTTAAGATGAAGGCGTAGTTCGAACGGCATTTTTCACAATATTCAAAAACAAAAAAAAAACAATTCTGCTCTCAGTGTACGATATTTTAAAATTGTAGATTAATTCATCTGAGTGTTAGAGGACTGTGTTCAGACTATTTGACAATCTTGTATATACGGTATGTCCCCGAATTGAGTTTACAATAGGTATGACTGACCAAAAATTTTCGAATTGGAATTTCATATTAGGTCGGTCAAATGGTTAGAATTTTTTAGTAATGCTGCTAAGGAATTAGATAGATCACGGCATGATAGTGAAATAGTTAGTAGGGAAGAACATATTTATAAATGAATATTTCATACTCTAGTAGATGCCAGAAATGAAATAGTCAAGTATAAAACCCACTGCGAAAAGGTATATGATAGTAACGCACGCAAGGAGGAGAAGTTCAAAAAAGGACAAAGATAGTGTTTAAAAGGAATCCAGAAAGCAATTGGAATAAAGGACAAATAATAAAGAAGACAGAGTGGCCTCGAGCGTACATAGTGCAAGACGAAAGTGGAAGTGAGTATAGAAGAAATAAAACGCATATCAGAAATGTACATGACAATACAACCATCAAAGAAAGGACCAACGAAACTTGAAGACGGTATACAGGAAAGAACAGAAAAGGAAAGAATTACACAGCCAGATAATAATACAGTCGGCGAGAAAAGGGATAGAGAGAAGGAATTTTAAAAAAAGATTGACAGTTATGTAACTATGTCAGGTAGAAAAGTAAAGGGAAATTATTTTGTTAAGAAAAATTAGAAAGATTAAAATTTAGAATAATTTAGGATTTACTGTTGTTATAAGTTTGTCTTAAAAAGGGAAGGTGCAGTATTGTAAGTACATAGAGATATTTGAGAACCAGTGTTGGCACACCTGTTAGAAATATACAGGGTGTTAAAAAAAGGTTGTCGGATATTTTACCCAATTATAGTACTGGTGGAAATAAACAAAAAACTCTTAGTCAACATGGGTCCGCAATTCAACTGTTTTTGACATATAGTCGATTGCATATTGTTTTAATAGGATAAAAATTTTCAAAGAAATTCTGATCGCAATGTAAATTAAACAAATGTTTATTTAAAGTAAAACTAACGAAATTGTTCTACATGTCCACCGTTCATTTCTAAGCACGCTTCACACCTTCTTATGAAAGATCGACGCAATCTTTCGAAAATTCCTGGAGTCTTCCGAATTTCCTCGTAACAATTTACGATTCGTTGCCTGAGTTCTTCCAAATTGTTTACAGATCGTGCGTACACTAATTGTTTTAGATGCCCCCAAACATAGAAGTCTAGAGATGTCAGGTCAGGGGACCTAGGAGGCCATGCAGTTGGTCCACCCCGTCCTATCCATCTCTCGTTGTAATCTTGATTTAAGAAGTTTCTAACTACGATGGAAAAATGCGCAGGAGTTCCATCGTGCATAAGCCACATATTTAATCTGTTAAAAAGTGGCACGTCTTCAAACAAAACGGGTAATTCATTTCTTAAAAAATCCAAGTATACTTGTCCCGTTAAACGATTAGGGAAAAATACTGGACCAATTAAACAGTCTCCAAAAATAGCAAGCCAAACATTTAGCGAAAAACGGTTTTGGTGATGCAGTTCAACAACAGCATGGGGATTTTCATCTGCCCAGACGTGATTGTTATGAAAATTGAATATTCCGTCTCTTGTAAACCCAGCCTCGTCACTAAATAAAATCTAAATCGCAAAATTAGGAGTTTCTGCCAGCTTTCGTAAAATCCAATGACAAAAAACCCCACGTGCATCATAATCGAGAGGAGCAAGAACTTGCACGCGTTGAATGTGGTAGGGATAGAGCTGCTGTTCCCGCAGAATTCTCCAAATGAGAGGATGACTGACGTTCAGTTCTGCGGCAAGTCTTCGGGTGCTAATATTTGGGTTGTCTTCTACCCGTCTCAAAAATATCTAATTCTACTGCGGGAGAAGAAGATCTAGGTCTACCAGAACCGGAGAACCAGTAACCGGAACCCTCGGTAACAACCGATTTGGAAATTCTTCGGCATACATACGCCGTGCTTCAGTGGCAATACCATTTGCACGACCGTACATAAAATGCATATCGGCCATTTCTGCATTTGTGTACTTATGCATAATTTGAGAACAAAAAAAAAATTGACGCAAATGATAAATAATCTGATGTCAGATGTCTGACAGAACTAATTTTAAGTCACAATCAGTTGTTTGACAAAGGGAACTATTCTCAAAACCGAAAAATGTTTTTTTTTTATTTCAAATATGCAATCGACTATATGTCAAAAACAGTTGAATTGCGGACCCATGTTGACTAAGACTTTTTTGTTTATTTCCACCAGTACTGTAATTGGGTAAAATATCCGACAACCTTTTTTTAACACCCTGTATACTGTGGTTCGCACTGTAGACATGTTGTTACTCAAGTAACTAGTTTACTCAAGTAAACGTTAGTAAATCTTTAAGAAGTACATAAGTGTTTGATTACAACATAAAAGATGCCAACAGGCCTGTAATATTCTGGACATTGCGCTGTATTGTTAAACGGCAAATATACAGACATACTTATTTGCTTAAGTAAATAATATTGGTAGATTTGCAACTTCATTGAAAAAAATCTAAAGTGCACGTTTATATTGCGTTTGTACTTAATATTTATAATGTAATCTTATCATTTTTCCATGTACAACGAATATTTTGACGAAATCTTTTTTAGAACCGCATACATCCTGTATATGTTATTCACGTATTATGCAATCGAACACAGAGAGGGAATTTCATACTCCCGTGCTTGATTACTACACGACAAAACGCGAACTTGTCGCTATCGCATTGTTTAACGACGTATCATACTGAACTCGATCTAATCTTGAATAAATACAAAAGTCGATTATTAGCTTAATTATCATATACCTCCGGTAGTGCGGTAATAAATACACGGTGCACGCAATACCGTTGACAGGTCGACTCAATTAAACGACTCGCTTCTGACCTATATTTAAAATAATTCCAACATCAGTTATTTTGTTTTAATTCGTTTAATGTTTCGATTTTCTACGTTCTCGAGGTAAGACGGTCACGATTCGGTATAGTACCGAGACTGCCGTAGAACGCTATCGGTTTTCCGTTTGAATTAGAAATGCTTTGAACGCGATATACGTTTAGGAAAATAAAATACAAATTAATGTAGTAATTGAATTCCTCTATTCGTAGTAATTGAAAATTATTGTGCGGTTAACGAGGTCGCATTTGCTACTTTTCTATGGGAGAGGCAAATAAGTTTATTAAATGTATTCAAGATAACATTTTGTATTACATTGCAAATGTAGAATTAATTGGCTTGGTTGCCGAAAACAGTTGTTTAAACAATTACATAAACAAATTTTAATAGATAATCCCAAATAATAATAAATATATTAATTAAATAATAATAATAATCAACAAATATAAGTGGTATAATGTATCCGATAAGCCTACGTTATTTCTCATCTAATCGATGCTTCTTCAGGGCTCAAAAATACGAACAGCGTGTGGAGAAATCTCCAAACAAGAATCTCGAATTCATTTCATTCATTCGTTCAAGTTATGGTGGGCACTTGATGTCCGGGCACTTGAGCAAGGTGGTTATTGTACCATCCATATTGATTCTCTTATTTCCACTCGAGCAGCTTGGTGTTCTCTATATAGCCCAGTATCTTGCCCAGTGGAAACTTGAGGACCTTCGAGGGCTCCAATAGATCTCTCCCAAAGTACTTCTGCCTAAGTACCTTAAGTTCCTCACAAGTGCAGATTACATGTACACTCGTTTCCTCCTGTAGCTTTTCCAGGGAACTGTGTCCAGTTACCAACCCAGTAATGATCTTAACTTCTTTCTTACTTTGCCTGAGTAGGTTATCAGAGAAACTACCATCCCCATCCCCTATCAGCGTTTTGGTATGGTGTTGACCTTCAGTCGACCTCCATTTCTTTATACTTTCTTTATCTAACTAGGTCCAGATCTCCCTTCTTGCGGAATCCTTAGTGATCCCACATACGAGCTCTGGACCCATGAAGTGTCTCTCAGAGCCCTCCTTGGCTAGTTCTTCGGCTATTACATTGCCCTTTATAACCTCATGTCCCGGCACCCAAATCAGAGACACCGTGTTGTGCCAATGTATTGAGGGATAGTTTGCAGTCTCTAACTAGTTTTGACCTAGTTACTGGGTTCGAGACTGCCTTAATGACAGCCTGGCTGTCAGTCATTATATTAATTTTCCTCCTCATGCAGAATCTCGAATATAATATAATTAAAATATGTTATATCTCTAATACGAACAATTGGAGCTAAGAAAACAATCTCGCAGAGTTCAAATCAATTGGTAGCATATGCTGGCGATATTGCGCTAATTGGTAGAACAAGAAGAGACGTAGAAGCGTGCCTGACGATACCGGTTAGCGAAGCGAGGAAGAGGGGGCTTGAGATCAACGAAAGTAAGACCAAATACATGATTTGCTCGAGAAGAGGTATTAGCATAGATCACATCAAAATAGGACCATATAACTTCGAGACAGTAAAGAATTTTAAATATTTAGGAGTGACAATTAACAATGAAAATAGAGGAAGTGTGGAAACAACAGAAAGTATACTAGCTGGGAATAGGGCTTACTGGCGATACAGAAAATTATTAATTGATAAAAACATTAGTAAAAATACGAAAATAAGATTGTCCAAAACAGCGATCAGACCAGTAGCAACTTGCGGAGTCGAAACGATGTGTTTAACAGCAGGAGATGAAGAGAAATTCAGAATTTTTGAGAGAAAAATAATGAAGAAAATTTTGGGGCAAAAAATAATAGATGGAGGAGAGTACCGAAAGTTGATAAATCACGAGATAGAGAATATTATAGAGTGAGAAGACATCGTCAGGCTCATAAAAGCTAAGAGACTACGCTGGTTTGAGCATATACAACGAAGAGAGTCTGAGCCCTTATCAGAAAAGTATATGAGTGGAAGCCAATGATGGACGGACCGAGAGCCATACCTAAGATGGGAAGATATAAAGAAACTTGGAACTAAGGAATGGGGGAAGGCGGTAATAAATAGAGAAGAATGGACCAGAATAACACAGAAAGCAAAAAGATGTAATAATAAAGCCAGATAAACAGAACTGGGAGACAGGCACTTCAGTAAGAGCAGACGTGAACTGTATATATATATGGTCCTAAAACGGACCACTGCGTCGGAGCTGAAATATACGCAAAGAAGACTAACGATATTACAGCCTGAGTTTGCTGCCATTCGTCATTGTGTCAGATAAGTACAAAGACGGACCGAGCTAGGCAAAAGCGTCTGAAAGTCCGACCCCTCATAAAGGAATTAGTTCCGTAAGTATGAATTGGGACTGCTTAAGCGCCCTAAAGGAGGTGGGCACTCAAATGAAATTAATATTTGAGGGGAAATGAGGCTGCAGACGATCTGGTCAGGCGAGGTTCGTCAAGGTCAATCGTTGGGGCTGGCCCTTCTTTTGGCATTATCAAATCGCAAATTAGAAAATCTATGATGAATCTAAAATGAATCTCAAGGGTTCTAAAGGAACAGAGGCCAAGCAAAGAACTTCTGAGTAAAGATAAGAAGACTGTCAAACTGGTTGTAGGTCTGGTGACGGGTTATTGTAGACTAGATAGACATAATCTGTATGATGTAGGTTTGGTAGATGATGCTCCTTGCAGATTCTGCCGAAGGGAGGATGAAACACCAGTTCATGTGCTGTGCCAACACGACGCCCTGGTGAGGACAAGGCTTCTAGTATTGGGGGTGAAGAACTTCACAGCTAGCAGCTACATAAAGTAGTCGCTCTCAAGTATGATAGACTTAATTTAGAGGGCGAAAAAGGGAATCACAGCAGATCTGAGAAGGTCGCAGTGAAACAGGTTTATGGGCCATCCAATTCTAATCTAATTTAATCTACTGCAATGCACGTCTTAATGCAAGAAAAATAACCGTATTGCTGTGTGTTATTACTATCTATTTCGCCATTATCTCAAATGTTATTTCTTTAGTACTAATTATTTTCTTTTGTATAATATTATTAAATGAAAATTATTACTATTGGCTTTCAATATTATATTAAGAGAGGTTACAAAAGTGATGATGTTGCGGTCATAGGCTAGTTATATATAATACTGGCAGCATGTAACCCTCTAAAGCTTGAAAAACTTTATCTTCAAATTCTAAATTGTTTATACACGTATTCTATCGCATGAATATATATGTACTTTGGCTAGACACATCAAATGTAAGTATAATTAAACAGTTAAAGTGATAAGGTAATTGATACCATTTTCTTATCAATTACTCATATAAGTGTCTTTTATCAAGACATGCGTATGTGCGTATGTATACAAATACTTATATCGCTGTTTTGTTTTGAAACGCAAGAACGCCTTGCAAATTCTTTTGGGGCTGTTAATTTTAGTAATTAGTGGGCATAAAATAAATAACTTTAATCTGTGTTATATTTAGGGAAAAAACTGTGATAGAACTGCTATATCTAACTCAAGATTATAGAAAGCCGAGGGCAAAAATTTGCAACAATCTGTGTGTCTGCAGTAAATGCAAATTAGAATTTTATTGAACTTTAGCACTCAATACAGTTAAGGGGAGGTTTACATGTATTTGACTGGAAAAATCGATTTTTGGTTTTTTGCATTTTTTGAAAGCTCCAAATATATAACATACATGGTTAAAGCGGTTTCGTAATATTCGCATTGTTTAAGCCGCTGCGGCTTATTAAAAGAGTGGGTGTACCGAACACAAACGGAGCAAATTAGATGTAATACTATATTCGACTCGGGGCTGCTCGGGTCGAAATATCATACTTATTGTTTGTTAGTGTATGTATAGTTGTCTTTAATGATTAGAAATGCCACTGCAGTCGGGATCACAAATAAACGACAGAGTAGCTATTTATATTACAATAATATGAAGCAATTAGATCCGAAATAAAACGCACATTTGAAGAAACTGATCTAACAATATTTCTTTTACTTAAAACACACTTTCCCACGCTTTAGAAAACTACTTACCATAAAATGTATCAATTTATTACAGATGCACTTACTTACACTAAATTTCTTATAAAAGCTGGCTAGAATATGATGGCAAAGGTAACCGCACTACGGATCATCAGAGTAGCACAGGAAAAATGGAAGTCGATGCGATGCCTTAAAAGAAATTTTCGCACGATTTCGGATAGGCGACTAAGACAAGACAACTTTTTAAGCAATTTGTGATTTTTAGCTGTACGAAGATGTTACTGTTCAAGAAAAAAAGAGAATGCGTTGGAGATGTACAAAAAAGAATGAGTGGACTTTGAAGAAAGGGCGCTGGTAAACTGACTGACAAAGTTATTGATAATTTAACAATAGTGTACTGTGGACTAGCAATTAGACAACATCCAGATTCTGCATAAAAATGAAGGCAGCTATTTGGGCTACATTTCATTATAAATGTTCAACCGACGCGGATCCACGACACATTTATTGTCCAAAAGGTGTAGACAGCCTGTGTAAGTGGCGCGTTGCAGAAGCCAAGGTTGAGCTTGCTTCATTCATACATAATAATAATAATAATAATATATTTATTTCCCTGTATTACATTACAAATATGTATAAATGTATATATATATGTATAGGGATTGTCAAAGTAGGGGGAGAATGGGACCTTATAAATTAAAATGAAATAAAATTAAAATTAACAATTAAAATATTCATTTAAACTATAAAACGCGTTACCCAATAAATATGATTTTAGTGTACGTTTAAATAGAACATAATCGTCAATAATTTTTATATTGTTTGGGAGCGCGTTAAAAATTTTGAGACCCATGTAGCGGGGAGACTTCAATGTTACATTATATTTACAAAATGGAATATGGAAATCGTTATGTCGCCTAGTAGGGATTGCGTGTGTATCGTTTATTTTAGCAAATTTGTTTTTGTTCTGAAATATATAGATTAACACGTTCAAAATAAACGCGCAAGTCAACGTCAAAACACCGTACTGTTTAAAAACCTGTCTACAACTCTGTCGAACAGACAACCCCGAAATAATGCGCATAATCCGTTTCTGCACCAGGAATACGTCCGGCGCCGAGGTAGCGAGACCCCACAAACATAGGCCGTAGTTCAATCTAGAGCCCACCTGAGCGTGGTAGAGCGCCAACATCTGGTCCGTAGTTAAAACATTATTCAAACTTCTAAACATATAGCATAATGAATTTAATTTATTTTTAAGATTATCGCAATGAGTCTTCCAGGTAAGACATTCGTCAAAATTTAAACCCAAAAATTTTGTGTTATTTGTACTTGTTAATTGCTGATCGCCCAGGATTAAATCCAGGCTCTCACAAGCCTTTTGTCTATTATGAAATTTCATAGTTATTGTTTTAGTTACGTTCATATATAAAAAGTTGTTCGCACACCAATCCACCATCAAACCCAAGGATCTATTACAACTCTCGCGTAAATTGTCGTCTGTAGCCGCAGAGACAAGAAAAGAGACATCGTCCGCGTACAGCACCAAAAATTCATCATTAAACAATAAATTCAAATCGTTTACAAAAAGGAGAAACAAGATTGGGCCCACCACTGAACCTTGAGGGGACTCCCAAATTATTTATTTTGACACTGGAATTAATTGACTTAACAGAGCCATTTACATTATGCTTAATATTCACATACTGCTGCCTATCTGTCAGAAATGAAGAGACCCACTCGTGTGCGACCCCCCTAAAACCGTAATTGTAAAGTTTATGTAGTAGTAAAGAATGATCGACGCAGTCGAATGCCCTGCTGAGATCACAAAATATCCCAACAGGGCACTCACCAGCCTCCAAGTACTCCAACAATTTTTCGTAAAACGACAAAAGAGCCGTACCTGTAGATTTATTATTGCGGAAACCATGCTGCTTATCAGTGATTAAATTTTTTCGATCAATGAAATGTGATACTCGGTCAAGAAAGCAATACTCCAAAATTTTTGAAAAAACAGACGTTACCGTAACAGGTCGGTAATTACTTAAATCAGTACGATCATTCTTTTTATGAATTGGAACTACTCTCCCTATTTTTAACTTCAAAGGAAATTCTCCCCTTAAAAACGACAAATTTACTAGGTAGGTCATTGGGTGTATAATATTAACCACGATCTTTTTAATTAAAAACATTGGAATTTTGTCAAAACCGCAAGAGGTTTTGTCTTTTAATTTATGTGTTAATAAATTTATAAGCTCCTTAGGCTCGAATGGTGAAAGAAAGATTGACTCGCTACAGTATGAATTTACTTGCGTATTGTTACCCGGGCGTGTGATACAGTTCTTAATTTCTAATGCCGTATTAACAAAATGATAATTAAATAGTTCAGCCACTTCGGCCGGATTTTCATGCAGTACTTGGTCTACAGATAAACTAATATTTCCAGTTGGTTTTGACTTACCTGAAAGCTCAGAAATTGCCTTCCACGACGCTTTAATAGGGTTATCTGAATTTATGATTTTGTTTTGATAGTAATTCTTTTTAGAGTTAGCCAACAGAGCCCTATGTCGTAATTTAGCACTATTGTATGCCTTTTTTAGAACAGGATAATTATTTTTAAGAATACATAGATCCCTTAAGTTTGCACTCGAAATTCTGACTTCATCGCTCATCCAACTCCTCCTATTTTTACTATTATCGAAATATTTCCTAACAGGGAAATAAGTATTGAAATTATGTAGAAATATGTCGAAAAAACAATTAAAAGCCTCATTAACTTCACACAACCGATAAACAGCTTCCCAGGATTCATTAGCCAAAGCCGAATTAAATTTAGCTATCGCATCTTTGTTGAAAGATCTTCTGTGGGCACACGATGAATCATCGTAGTTCCCACTATCGATTTCGCAAAAAACTGTGCGGTGGTCAGAAATTTCATTATCGGTCACGCAAACTACAACCTGAGAAATATTAGTAAAAATGTGATCGATGATCGTACATGAACGATCCGTTGAACGGGTCGGCCACCCCACAACCGGACGCATCCCAAACCCAGAAAAAAGATCAACTAAATTATTAAAATGAGTAACGTTGTATGAATTAAAAGAATCAACATTGAAGTCTCCGGTCACAATAATATTAGCATTAAAAACATATAATTTGTCTAAAATATTATATAAACTATTAAAAAACACATCTAAAGCGCCGTCAGGTGATCTATACAAGGCAAGTAATATTGTTTTCTTACGATTGAATTTGAATTGTATACCACAAATTTCAAAATGTTTCTCTATACAATATTCTTTTAAATCAAGTTCAAAACAATCAATGTTATATCTGTGGTAAATAGCTACCCCACCCATACGATAATTACTTCTACAGAAAGAGCTCCCCAGAACAAAACCTTGTATATTCCTGGAAGTGATAGAATCTGCGGTACAATGAGTCTCAGTCAAACAAATAAACTTAACATCTAAATCACAGATATCCGACTCTAACAAATTAATACTTGCGTCATTCAAAGATTGTACATTGAGTAGTAAAATATTAGGACTAAATTTTATTTTATTGGGTCCGTCTGTTGCTGCCTCTGAAAAAACTTACTGACGCAGGCACCATGCGGCCATAAATTTGGATTCATAGCAGCTCTAAAATGTTCATCAAAGATCGACACTCGGAAAGAAGCGTAGATTCCGGGATGTTTGGCGGTAACGGGAAAACACTGCACCTCCGGAAAAGACGAAATAAGCATCTTCGCTAGGTCCTCCGCTGTAGCGTCCACATTCACTCTGGATACATGCAGCATCACCCGTTTAGGTACCCCACTTATGTCTGATTGACTGTTATTGCCGACAATTCTATTCCTTTTAGCACGTTTATGTTTCACTTCTTTCCATTCATTAGCCTGATTAATCTTGGTAGAATGATCATCCTTGGTAATTAGATTATCATAATCCTTCGTCAAATTGATAATTTCGTCACATTTTCTCTGTGTTTGTATTTTTAAAATTTCAGCTGATAAATGTTTACTATCTACCTTTTTATCGTTTATTTTAGGCTCTATCGTATATGTCGGGGACGGCGATTTCTTTTTCTTTCACTAAGACGTTTTGCGATGTTTCTTCTGTCAGTGATTCTTTGCTGTCTTTTCTTACGTTTAAACTACGTTCGACACTACATGGGCTAATGAATTTATTTAAAGTTTCGATATGAGAATTCAATAATACAATCCGGGATCGTAACTCTTCAATTATAATATCTTTTTGTTTTAAAATGTATGCAAAAACATGTGGTTCCAAACTGTCTAAACACAGGTCACCATTCTCCATCCCATCGCCCGTTCTGTTCGAACTGTTTTTTAAATCGTCATTACAGCAAACTACGAAACTACCGTCGTCCGATAATTTGCCCGATCGCTTCGCGCAACTTACATGAAAAGAACTGTTACAATTTACACACTTTACACCATTAATTAACTTAGATTTACACCTTTTACATGAGAGCGCAAGTGCCCCGACATCTTCAGTGGACGCCATCTTTAAATGACTTTACATGACCCTCTTTAAATGATCTTACATGACCCTCTTTTGCAAAAAAAAAAATCAAGATGCTATTAGGCCGATTTATGAAGTTTTTTCTAGAGTGATTTCTTGCAAAGATGCATTGGAAAAAATTGTCAAAACTGAAACGACTCGTTTAGTTCATGTGTGTAGAAACTAGCTCCAAAAGATTTACACTGCGACCCATAAACAATTCAACTTGCTACCTACATTGCCGCAAATTTATTCAATGAAGGTTACTTTTCTGTATTACAAATAATGAATGCGGTGGGAATTGCAGTAGGACTTGATGCCAAAAATTTCGTCATCAATTCTGATCGTTAGCGCATACAACGAGCAGAGCAGAGTATGTCCAGCCCTGCAAAACTTGCTGTGCTGTCTAAAGGGAAGCAACAAATTTTGCAAATGCAGAAGTATGAAGAAGAAGAAGGATTAATGTATAGTGCTGACTAAGTGTATGTTGAACTATTTGTAAAAATTTTTGCTGAGAAACTTTGAACGCGTTTTTCTCGAAACATGATTTTTCATATCTGCGTAAGTTCTAGTCCTTCAAGTGTTCAATATATCAACTTAATTCTTTTGGTTTCTTAATGTAAACAGTTTTTATTGGAGGTTATACCTATAATATACTAAAAATTGCAATATTCCACATTTTTATATCCACATACACACAAAAAGGAAATAGAAAATAATCAAATCAAAGTCCAGGTATCTGCCACATTGTTTGCTTTCGACTTATTTGGTTAAATTTAGGTATAACCTCCAACAAATTTAATATATTTCTAACTCTTCTTTTTATTTTCAATTTCGGATCACTTTTGCGTATGCTAGAGTTTACGCAGTTTAGATACAAATAGCGAACGTTATAGTGGTCTTGTCTGTAAAAAAAATATATTTTTTTAATGTTCAAATTTTAATATATTTATTAAGAAAAAGCCGTATTTCGTATATCTTTTCCTTTGTCTGAAAAAAAAAAAGCTCAAAGTTTTTGGACTTTTCCGATATATATATGTAAACCTCCCCTTAAAATACTTTTTTGCGAATCCAGAATTTTATATTTTATGAGAAATTACTACTGTTATCTAATCTGAAAGTTGTACACATAAACCTTTTAAAACTTAGTACTTATGTATTTCTTTAGGATGTCTCTCATTGGCATACCGTAATACATTTATTGATCATTCTTTTGGAGGGAGCCACGCCCGTATTTTGTCCGAAAAAGTAATATTTTTTATTTTAAAAAGTGTATTAATAAATGTAGTAACGATTCTATAAAATTGTTTTTGTCAGATATTCTAAATTTATAACAGCTTTGATTATTTAGGCACAGAAATGAAGCATTTGATGACATTGAGACATTTAGATTAACAATAATGTACAATAAACCATAAATTTATGTTTTCCACCCCATGCTGATAAATCTCGCGTTTCGGTTGTTTTCGGATGAACCCGGATGGAAAAATATATAGAGATTGTGGTATCGTTAAGTGATGCAAACGACTTTATATCGTACATTTTAAAAAATAAACACGTGGATTAATTCAAAAATGTCACGGTTGTTTACATCTCGATATCTATAATCAATATACTACCACAAAAAAATGAATATTCTACATGCGAAGAAAGAGATAAGAGATTTAACTAGAAGAGTTAGGTTAAATACAGTAAAATAAAGATGCCTCTTGAATTAACAAGGTGGCTTTTGTTATTGTAAGTTTCGGATTGGTGGTAGTATGGATATGGTATTAGTAAAAAGAACCAGAAAATAGTTCTCTCCAATCCTTTAATTAATATAATTGTCGACCGAAACGGCTCTAGGCCGTCATCTGGACGAATACGTTACAATATAGAATTTAAAGCTACGTTTTGTGTTTTAGAATTGTAGTTAAACTTTAAAAACAGTAATAATAAAAATCAAATATAGAAATGAGAAAACGCACAAATGAATTAGGGAAACACGTTAAAATTGAAAGAGTTGCGTTGTAAATGTGAAAACGAACTCCTGACGTTTGTAAAAAATAAATTCCAAGTAAGCTTGGAGTCAATTAAATAGAAGGTAAATCGAGCACTGTGAGATATACTGATAACTAACAGGAAATACCAATAAACTTCAGTCTCACAAATTCTCTAATCTTCAAAACGCAATGTACATTGCGTTAGGTAAGCTGACATCTTGACTCTTCCCGCTTATGCAATTTCTAAATGGTTAGTACAAGAGTTTAACTGATTTAAATTTGAAATACATTTTTCCATAAAAAGCACACAAAACTTATAGATAAACTCTACAATTTTCAAATTTCCTCTGGAGATAAATTAATATCTTTTGATGTAACATCTGTTTCCAAATGTTCCTATTGACATAACTTTGCAAAATCTTGAATCTTTCTTAATGTTTAACAACGTTGCTTTTGATAAAATTCTTGAATACATTAAATTAACGAAACTGTGTTATGAACAAAATATCTTTAGCTTTAATAATAAGTTTTTATAAACAAACATTTGGAACTGCAATGGTAACCCACTCTCTCCTTTTTTAGCAAAACCTCTTCCTAAATTATTTTGAAAAAGATATAAGTAAATTTCCTTCTTTCCCTAAATTGTGGATTAGATATGTAGATGATATTCTTGCTGTAATACCACTTGGTTTTGATATAGATATTTTTTCTTAATTTCATTAATAATCAGTATCCGTCAATAAAATTTACGTTTGAAATTGAGGATCAACACAGTTTACCATTTCTTGATTTATTACTTATGATTAAAGATACTACATTCCACTTTGATATACATAGAAAAGCCACACACAAACAATTATATACACATTTTATACAAGCTATAAACAAAAATACATAACATTCTTTTTCTTAATAACTAGATTATTAAACATACCGCTTTCGGAAGATAATTTTAAAAAAGAATTAGAATATATATATATATCATATAGTAGAAATTAATGATTACAAGAAAAGTGTGATAGATAAAATTAAAAATAAGTTAGAAAATAAGAGGTTATTAAGAAATATAACTACACTTATTCCAGTGAAAATAGTGGAGAAAAAGTTTTGCAGATTTAACTTTAATAAATTATGGGGTTAACCAGATATAAACTTGTGTAAAAAATACAATCTTAGTCCGGTTTTTCAAAATTCTAATACTTTAAGAAATAAATTAAAATTTAAAATTGAAATTATTGATTTTAAAAAATGTTCTGGCATTTATAAGATCACATGCGGTGTTTGTAATAAAGTATATATAGGTCAAACAAAAAAGAATGCGGAGATTAGATTTAAAGAGCATTTATATCATATTAAGAGTCACAATGCCGATAAATCCGCTTTGGCGTATCATTTTGTTAATACAGGCCATACTTTTTCAATTGATGATTTAGAGTTAATTAAGTCTTCAAATTGTAAGAATCTTAATATGTGGGAAGCTATTTATATGAAAAAACATATTAATAGCTTGCTCAATACTGATTTAACACCCTTAATTACAAATATTTAGAATTTATTGGATATAGTAGTCCTGATGATTAATTTTTGTAACCTAGGATATACTTACTATAATTACGCATTTAGTATTTGACAATACACTTGTATGTACACCTGAAGATGTTACCTTAGCTAACGAAATGTACATTGTGTTTTGAAGATTAAATAATTTGTGAAACTGAAGTTTATTGGTATTTCCTGTTAGTTTGGAGTCTAACACGATACCATGATATTTTACTTCGTCTGACAGCTTTAATTCTTTGCTATGGAGTTTTAGGAGTTCAAGACTTCCTTTCTCGTGAATCTTATGGTAATCGCTTATTTTGCAATCTTACATATCTGCTACTTGGTAGTTCTTACAATCTGAGATGCTCCATTCTTGCCTGGGCCATTATCACCAAATGTAAAGGAGAGAGGTCTAGGAGGTAGTCCTCATTACTCTTGTTATTCCTATGCATACAAACCTCTGTATCTTGCTAGGTTCAGTTATAGCAGTTTGCTTCTTCATCCACTACAGCAGATATGAGTAGATGATGTATGTTCAGTACATCATATTATGTTGTAACCCCCATGCTTTTTCATAGACTTTTCCAGTCAACATGAGTGTTGTCTGCGCTCTGATTTTATATATATATATATATATATATCCATTCCAAATAAGATTGAAGTCAAGCATGCCACCAAGATATTTCACTTCCTCTGACATCTTTATTTCTTCATAATGAAGTTTTATGCTCCCAAAGTCATCTCTCTCTTCTCCTCCTCGTAATCGTGTCATTCTTGACTATTAATGTGCTCCAAATTGCAATTTGCATATTGTTATGCAAATTTTAACTAAGAATCCATGAGAATTACAGAGCAATAACAAAAATGTCTCAGTTATCATTCATACTCGCAGAACTACAACTAATGACTTGCCAAGCATGCGGACCACTTTTCTCTAATTAGAGCGATTAGATAAATTGTCTTTTCCAACTTTCCACGAAACTGTTCTGGCGAGGAAGCCATCTTCCATAAACCATCTCCTTCAGCTGTTTCGTCTCCAAAACCCGCAGAGTCTCCTTTTATTCGTCATCCGTATCCGAGAGAGAGACAGCTCTTTGAATAAACAACCGAAAAAAAAAATTGCATGCACGTGCAGGAACTCATTTTCTTTATCGTCCGATCTTTTGAAATATTTAAGATTCGAGCGCCAGCGATATTTCCCTCTTTTCAAAAGGAGGGAAATTATCGCGACCCAGACTCGTCTCCTACTTACTATATTGTGTACGCGAGAACAAAACACGTTCGCCTGGCTCCGACGATAACGCTTCTCGTCTCTCTTTAACGCACTGCAGATAAGAAACCGTCGTCCCACTTTGACCGTTCGCCGTCGAGAGGATGTCTATTTCTATAGAGAGAGCAATAGTGTAGTAGTAATAGTATGTTGTGTGCGTATCTGTTTGTCGGACGACGTACAGCGATGTTGTAGGTTATGGTTCGGACATCGGACGTCGCGCTGTGTTACCCGCCTAAAACAAAAATAACTAACGTGTTACTGAACAGACCGAGCAACGTACATATAGGATATCTGTGATTACTCACGGTGTTTCCGTGTTAATTCTTGCAGCTCTTTGTTTTGTTGCCTTATTGCGATTATATGGATAATGGAGTTAGGAGACATGTAAGTTTACATCGTGTCTTTCGAAGATTTTAAGGTTATGTTTGTGTTTGACGTTGACGTCTGTCGTACACACCTGTTAGTCATCTGAGTCTGCAATCTGGGTATTTAAAAAAGTGATAGTAGGTCATGATTCAATTGAATCGACAGACGTAATCTTACTTACAATGTAAATAATACTTAATACGATTGCTTTTTATTGCATCGTTATACAGATTTTTTCTAATCGGTGCCGGTTAATTGAATTATACGCCGTTATATAACATTGATTTTCGTTAGCGCGAAATTTTTTTATTTACTTCGGTAACGTGGCCTCGCATACGAATGTGCTAATTAAAATATTCGTCATTTCTTGTGGTTGCTATAAATACCTGATCAATAGCTTATTGGTATTTGTGTATTTACGCGTTCTAGTTTTAGGAAAATCTCAGAACGAATTCAATTTACGTGCGCATGTTTGTAAATTCTGTAACGTGTTGAAATGTGTTTGTATTAAAAAAAATTAATGTTGACGAATAACTACGTGCCCACATGGACACGTACAATGCTGTGCAAAATAATCGTGACTATTAAAAACTATGAGTAGTTACATTTTTGTACCTAATTGTCAAGATAACGAACATAACTTTTAAACTAACAAAACTAAAAATATGCAAATGAGTTTTAGCTTTTTTATTTCACATAACATAGACTTTTGTTTGCCACTGCAAAATTATTATTTCTAGTACTTAGACTTTTATTTACCTACAATGTGCCTCAAAAAGTTGGAGACAAGTTGAAGTTTTTTTTCGGCAATTAGACTTAAGCAAATGCGTTTTTCGTAAAAATGTTCTGCATGTTTCGGACTGCATTAATTCCCTTAAATTGAAAAAAAAAAGATTTCCTGGGCGGAGAAGATGCAAAAGTTAATATTCGCTCCAAAGTAAATTTTATTTTATTTACAGTATACAAAGAAAGTTAATTAAAAAAAGTTTTTCTAAATTGAAAATTTTTACCAAATGTGGATTAGCAGTCTCGAATTGCTAATAACATTTTTTCCACCCAAAAAAAAAATATTTCACTGGGATTCGAATCCTTGTCACCAACAATATTATATGTATATATGTATTGTAAGAGTGATATTACACTGCGACCTAAAAGATCTATTGTGTCCCCTGTTCTTGCTGTTTTACAGCTGGCTTTCCAATCCTATTCCTTTCAGAAAGTGTGGTATATCAGAAGGCTCCAGGTTAGGTAAGTCTCCTTCTTTGATTTCATGTGCACCCAGGTGCAACGCCTTCGAGTTGCACAGTGCTACGCAATGTGAGACGGGATGGATACCATCCTGTTCCCCAATCTGCTCCAGTTGTTTTGCTCCTCCCTTTGTTTCTTCCTTGTGATGTACTCTCACTTTGGAAGAGGAAGGCTTCTTATGGAGGTCCTACCCCAAGTCCTGTTTATTAACGGTGTCGTCCCGCTAATAAACGTCCTTCCTCCATGGTTGATTCCAAGAGTAGCTAGGAAAGAAAAGGTTCACCTCCACAAAGTCCCGCATAGACTGGTCTTCTATCCAGCCACGTATCCATCAGCCTAGTCCGCCACCTTAGGATTTAGGTTTTTGTTGAGGTTATCCCTTCCCGGTCCGTGCAGTTAAGCCAAGACCCTCATCCCTTTCGGGACCTGGTTTAATAGTTGGACTTTCGGTAGCCGAAAGCAACAACTGGCATCGCTGTAGAACCCTGTGCAAGCCCTTAGCCACGACACGACAGCTCAGCTCATAAAACCTACAGAGAGGCTGCGACTATTTTTAATGAAAGGCACCCAGATAGAGCACTACACGCTACTACTGTGGGAAAAATACTAACCAGTTTAACTATTCTGGGAGCATTGAGAATAGCTTTAAGAGGCAATATGGAAAATGGGTGGCAACCGAAAATAACGTGATAGAAGTGTTGCAAACTGTGGTTAAAACATCAAAACGTCATTCCGTAGAATATCAGATGTGATTACCTAATGTAAGCCGATCTTCAGTTTTTCTAATTTAGGGTAGTACACACAAATATCAGCCATATAAACCAAGGTTCACTCATACTTTAAAACCTGGTGACTAAGCCATATGCTTTGAATACTGTGCCTGGGTTAAAGGAGAAATGGAAGACGATCGTTCTTTTCCCACGAAGATTCTGTTTTCCGATGAACGTTGTTTTACATCCAATAGCGTTATTAGCCCACAAAACTGCCGTTGATGAAGTGATGTAAATGCTCACCATACACACACATGATACATGATATTAACTCGAACAGGTATCTTCAGTTCTTGCGTACCGATCTTTTAGAATACTTAGACGATCTCCCTTTGAATGTAAGAGAGCAAATGTGATTCCAATATGATGGAGCCCCGTGTCACAGTACAAGAGTTGTGAAAGCATATCTCAACAATGTTTTTCGACGGGAGGGTGATACAAAGGGATTCAGAATTCTTTTGGCCTGCAAGATCACGGGATATTACTCCGTGAGACTATTTTCTGTGGGGATACTTGAAGGAACAAGTGTATTTGCATAGACCATTTAATAATATTGAACATTTAGAAAGGGTTATAACAACAACGGTTCAAAACATCAGCGCAAAAACTAATAAAAACGTCATTATGGATTTTTAAAAAAGAACTGTTTATTGTATGGAAAGAGAAGGAGGTGACGTAAAGGCGCACGCACTTATAAATTAATAACGATTGAGCCTTTTGAAATAAATTATTTTTAGTACCTGTCTTTTTTTTTAATTTCAGAAAAAAGTTAAATTTGTTTTAGCGTTGCACATCGAGAGTTAACTCAATGATGCCAACTTAAATTTGGTTTTTTTTCCGTCCCCTACAGATGGCGCTATTTATTAGCATAGAAAAAATTGTTACTTTCTATATTTTTATTACAAATGCGGTGTAAAGTAGCGTTCTATTAATAAGATTTCATTGTCGTACACTCAACTTTTTTTTTAAGTTTACAATAAGTTAAAATTTGCTGATCACTTTACCGCACACTAGAAGATTTGCAGCATTGTACGAAAACGTCAAGTTTCCATTGACGTATACAATATGTCAAAGCTTACTTTACAGATGACGAGGCCAAAAGTGTACTTTACATTTAGGTAAATGTTAACTTTTTGCATTTTCAGCGTCTAGGGATTTTTTTTAAGTTTAGTAATGTCAGTGTAGGCCGGGAAGATGCAGAAAGAGTAGTTTGTAGAAAAAGTCTGCCTTGGTTTAATGGCAGCAAAAACTTCCATTTGTCTTCAATTTTTTGGGACACGTTGTATATACATGTTCTATAGAAAAGAATGTAAATGCAGTAAAAACGATTAAATTTTGGTTAAACAGAAATAAAGATTTATGTTTTGGAATTAAGCAGATTAAATAGATTTACAATCTTTACGAAAGAGGTATTATATATAGGCTGAGAACATCACAAACATTGTTGATTTAAATGATTGTGCAAGAATTAAGGGATCGTCTGATAAGATGATATTCCTAAATATACATATCAATGGGACTAAACTAAGCCAACCTTCAATAAAAATTCTGTGGTATTCGCAATGATTCGACACAATTTTTTATAGTTGAATTGTTTATTTTGACCATTACATTTTGAGTTTTTCACGTGAAGAAGGTTTAAACTTTGAAATCGGTGGGAAAACAGTAAATATAATGCATTTTACTAATGCATTATATTTATTTATTTTAATCCATTATTACCTGATTATTCATCAACAATAACAATAAATAAATAAAGAGATTGAATTTATGTGTAATATTTTATCTTAGATTCGCGTCAGCTGTTATGTTTTTATTTTATTTTTTGTCGGACCCTATAAACTACATATAACGTATCTACACGCAATGTGTCTTTTGATAGATAACTGAAAAGGAAAGCAGATGATATGCACTGTTTAATAACCAAACACCTTTTTCCAACTAACATTCAGTCACCATATCTTGTTCATGAGTTCAATTTCTGTTATCGAATTTTCATTTAATGGACTGTCGATGTTTTATAGTTTTTCCAGGAATGGGGAGCTTTGGGTCGTGGTTAATCTATGGTATAGGTGGATGGGTTAGCCTTTTTGACAGAGTGCCTTGATCTTTGAAATTATGATATTGAAAATATATTGAGATTTATTTATTTTAAAATAACTTAGTTATAAATTTCTGTAACCATATTTACGATATAACGTTTCGGTTCTGAAGAACATGATCAATCTTACTTTTTAAATGCGGCGCATACAGGCTATCTCACGACGAACTGTATCGGTCGAAATATGAAAGAGTATACATTGGAAAATTCTGAAAATTTCGCTGCATACTGAAGCCGACCTGCGCTATTGAACTCAAATGTTTTTAATAATCTAGCGCATCCGGTTGTACCGGAAGTGGCTGTCAACTTTGTTATTTTAAATGTAACACCCTATATATTATTACATTTTTTAATTCCTCGTTCAAACCTACGTAAGTTTGTTAAAACAACCATGTTGTTATTTTCAACCATATTTGAAATATTTGCATTTTTTTTAAATTTTTGACAGATGGACGAGTGCAACTTCTATAACTGCAAAGGTATTTAACTTGGAAAATTGGAAATTTGTAGAATTGTTGACCGTATAGAGTAGCATCCGAAACCAAAAGAATTTTTCGAAAACATTATACAGCGTGTCCGAAAATTACAGTTAAACAAATGTCAAAAACTTTTTTTTTAAATACAACCACCTAATTTTCTCTTTCTAATCAAACTGCTCTTATAAAAATACAAAAAGAAGCCATATTCATTACAAATCTAAAATGGATACTTTTTAAGATAGTTAGTAAAATATGTAAGTATGGTGTAAGAAGGTAGCTTATGTAGTTTTTTAAAATGTCATCCTGCTTTGGTATGTCTAAGTAAGTCATGACCATTCGGCAAACAATTCAGCATCGATCTTAGACAAATATTCTACGAACATGACGGCGCACCTCCTCATAACGGTCACTTGGCTAGACATTTTTTGCAAGAGGTATTCGCTGATCAGTAGATAGCTAACGATGAACGTTTTTCATGGCCACCTCGCTCCCCGGATTTGTCAGTTCTGGATTGCTTTGTATGGGGTACAATAAAGAATCGAGTATATTATAGTCCACTAACTATCACGGAAGATTGTATGGTCAGAGTCCCACATGCATTTGAAAGTTTGAATCACGAATCAATTAGAAAGGCTACCCGTGAAGAACTAATTCGGAGATGCGAAAAGTATCTGGAAGTTTAAGGCCGTAACTTTGAACATTTGTTAAAATGAACTTTATGTTTCTTGTTTTTTATAATTTAAATATATTGCTTTATACTTTTACTATGAAATATTCTAAATATAAGTTTTTAGTTTGCATTATTAACAATAGGTTTATGTTTTTGAATTTTTGCCTTCACCGATCCGAAGTTTTTAAAATTTTGTATTATTCGCTTAACTGTGTTTGATGACGGCTTTT
The DNA here is from genome assembly GCA_004143645.1 of Protaetia brevitarsis. Lineage (NCBI taxonomy): Eukaryota > Metazoa > Arthropoda > Insecta > Coleoptera > Scarabaeidae > Protaetia > Protaetia brevitarsis. The sequence continues at coordinate 197,984 of RXPK01000276.1, forward strand.
GCTTTTGAGCATACTGAGCAGCAAAGGTATCACATGTTCTTGTTATCACTTTATTGCATTCTCCATAAATAATAAACAAATTTAAATAATCTTCGTTTGTATAATTTAACCGTGCCGACATTGTTTATAATTGAAAACAAAGTGACATTTCTTCAATGCTGGATTGTTTGCCGAATGGTCATGACTTACTTAGATATACCAAAGCAGGATAACATTTTAAAAAACTATATAAACTAGCTTCTTACACCATACATACATATTTTACTAATTATCTTAAAAGGTATCCATTTTAGATGCGTAATGAATATGACTTTTTTTGTATTTTTATAAGGGCAGTTTAATGAGAAAGAGAAAAGTAGGTAGTTGTATTCAAAAAAAAAAGTTTTGACATTTTTTTACTTCGAAAGTTTAACTGTAATTTTCGAACACGCTGTATAATGTTTTCGAAAAATTCATTCGGTTTCGGATGCTACACTATACGGTTAAAATTCTACAAATTTCCAATTTTCCAAGTTAAATACCTTTGCAGTTATAGAAACTCAGATGCACTCGTCCATCTGTAAAAAATTTAAAGAAAATGCAAATATTTCAAATATGGTTGAAAATAACAACATAGTTGTTTTAAAAAACTTACTTTAAATTTGAATGAGGAATTAAAAAATGTAATAATATATAGGGTGTTCCTTTTAAAATAACAAAGTTGACAGCCACTTCCGGTAAAACCGGATGCGCTAGATTATTAAAAATATTTTAGTTCAATAGCGCAGGTCGGTTTTAGTATACTGCCAAATTTTCAGAATTTTCCAATGTATACTCTTTCATATATCGATCGATGCAGTTCGTCGTGAGAAAATCCTGTATATATTTTTACGTTTCTGGTATATTTTCCTATACTAACAATAATATAGGTGGTAATAATAATAATTGTTTATTTTATTTTCATGTTGCTTCCACAATAAGTGGTTAGGAATAATGTTTTACTGTTCCTGTGTATTTTTCCCCCATATAGCCGATTTTGCAGCTCTTATACAAAAGTCCCAAAGTCAAGCAAAGCCTATTTTTCAATTTTGAAAAAATTAATTTAACACCTCTGAATTATAAATAAGACGACAGAACGCCTTCCATATTTTTTAATGAACTAAAAGTAGGTGTTTTATCACTCTACAAGGATTAATATTAAACAAAATTGAAAATGCAGAGATAATTTGCAAGGAAAAAGTTTCACTAATAGGTATTATTAATGAAAATAAAACAATGTAAATAAGAATACTTTATTTTAAATTTTATTTTTACTACTTTGGACATTATTATACGCATAGACAAGTGTCTGTAAACACATGATTCTCACAAGCGATACGTGTTTGCAATTGAAAATAGGTACCTCGTGATCGGGTAAATAATACGATTCACACGTGTGTGACGAATGTTCACTACTTGGAATAAACCTATCGTAAATCGCTGTTGGTAATAAAAATAACATTAACTGACACATATATTTTGAAATTTGAAAGAGCTATTTTTAACAGTATTTGTATCAATTTTACTCGACTGATTTTAGTATTGCAACTTAATTGCAAAACTCAGTTCTATACTGAACAAAAATCTAAACGAAAAACTGCAGTAAATTTCCCATGCAATTTCCACCGACGACCCACGTAAGCGATTAACGATTCTTCTTAACCTAGATTTCGAAAACGACGTCCGAAATACCTATTAGAAAATAGGGGTGTGCCATTTCAAATAAGGAAGCGAAGTATTTATTTCTGGCATCGGCGGAAACGCGCTTAGTACCTACTACTGAAAATATTCCCGCTGAATTATGTTCTCTAGCCAGCGTGGCACGAATACTGGGTGAAACTCTCGCAGCACTATTTCAGGTTGATAGGTAGAAAGGAATAAAAATCGAAAACGTGGTCGTGACACACGGACTTTTATTTTATGGACGGTTGCGGTAATGCTGTTTCCACATGTATGGCAATTGATTTCGTGATTGCACCGAAAACAAGGATCTACGGAAAAACAGGATCAAAAAAAAAATGGAAGGACGTGATTTGCAGTAGCGCAATACGGATTCGATTGTGTTTTAAAACAATTACGTCCAACGTAGGACAATGCCAAAGAATCGCATGTGCTGTTTCGCAATGTATGTATGCATATTTCAGTGCCAGTTTCGTAAAACCGTACCAATAATATGCAAGTAAGTACGTACATATATAAATTACTGCATTGTGTATCAATTTCATACACAGATCTTATTATGTATTCATAACATTTCTATTTTCTGAGTTTGATAGAAGAATATTTATAGACCTATTATTCTTTATTTTCTTCTGAATCCATTCAGCAAGAAAATACTAGAATAATTTTAACATTATTTGTTTGTATATTTTTTGATATTCGTGCCAAAATACCATTAGTTGGTTTTTCTTTCGACGGTAATCTCTCTGTTCATGTGCTCACCTTCTAAATTCTGTTTTTCTTTTCGAATTGATTCAGAATCTTTAATCCGTTTTAGTATTTTCTGGAATTGTAACTGAACTATTCGAGAACTGTATTTTTGATGCTGGCCAAATTTAACTGATAACTGTCTGAATGTGTTCATCATATACTCGCAGACGACAATTCCTGCGGGTAAAATTCAATTTTCTTTATTTTTACGAACAGAATACACCATTCTTCAGCCACCAAGTAATTCCCTTCATATAAAAAGGTAGATACATACAAGAAATTGTAAAATAAGAAACAATATGCACCCTAATAGCAATCAGTGTAATAGGCAATTCTTTTACAAGGTGGGCTATACCATAGCTTTTTAAACGTTTGGAAAACAAATTCGCTTTTCACAACAAAATCTATCTGACAGGGATCAAAATATTTCTAAACAATTTGTTTCCAGATTTTCCATTCGCAACGCTATTTTCAAAACGCAGTTATTTAGTTTGCTGTTACTTTAAAAAGAAAGTACTAATTGTACATTTTTTTAGTTCATTATTTCTTTCTCAAGATGACCATGAGCAACTTCTGTGTCGTACAGATTATTTTTGTAGATGCTGCCCATCACTTGACATAGAGACCTCGTTTTATAAAATCAAATGGGTAGATAATATATGATGCATTTTGTGTATGGATACTGCAATGGACGAGTTTGACATTTTTTTACTTACAAGGGAATACAGCCAAGTGCCCCTCACCGGTTAAAATGAAACTAGCTGGATTTGAAGACTGATGTGGTATAAGAAGAAGGGTAACTTCCTTTTCTAGATACACTGGTCAAGAAAAAAACAGGATGGTACTTTAAGATATACAATATATAGAAGGCCGACATATGCAAATAGGTACCCTTAATACTAAATCACATCACCATCCAGCGCAACTTCAAGCTGCCATTAACACATTGGTATGGAGATCGGTGAAGGTTACCGATGAAAAACCGATGAAATTTAGGAGTAAAAAACATCAGAGATGCTGTAATTTCAAATGGATTTAACAACAAATCAATAACACGAGTCCCGAATAAGAAAAATAAATTAAGAGAAAGAATTTGACTCATTCTGCCAGTCCCTCACTTCCACTGTCCTCAAATCTTTTATGATCTCATCCAGCCATTTATTCCGTGGCCTTTTTCTTGTCTCTCATCCACCGCCACGATTTAGTACTCATTTAACCCATCTACCCATTGTTATCTCGGCCTCTGCATTCTAACTACTTGGATAATACTCGGAATCTTGTACATTTCTGTTGTTTCTCTGCTTGTTGTTCTTCTGAAAACTTCGCGCTTTCTAACTCCCTCATATATCTTTCTGAGAATTCTAAGTTTCACAAGCGTATGTGACCGTAGGTCTTATTGTTTGATATACTCTTTTTTTTGTTGTTATATATTTTTCGATTTCATCACTTTTGCTAACATACTAACATTCCTGCTTGCCTTACTCCCCTTTGCTATTCTTTTATCTATTTCTTTTTCTTCATCTACTCTGTTAGTAAGTGTAACTCCTAAATATTCCATTTGCTCCACCTTTCCTATTTTATACCATCTATTTCCACTGCATTTTATTATCATACCTGTACGGACCATATCTTTCATGAGCTCATCACCATATATTTCATCTTTTGCTAATATTCCCTTGCTTTTTCTTTCAGTAGCTTGAATCCATGTTGCAGCTCTTTTCTGGATCTTCTGCATATGCTAAACCTATCACGCTTTATTTAAATCGGTGAGGAACACTTGCCCATGTTCACTTGTTAGCGAAGTTTTGCACTGTAAGTAATTTCAACATTACAGTATCAGAATAAGTTAATGTTCGATGTTCCTTACAAAATTATTGTGTGCACCCTCGTACCGGCTCACGTATCTCACTTTGAGGACCTGCGTAATAAACAACTACTGGAAACACGTGAGTTTACTTAAATAAAGCAACTATGTATATAAACTGCTACGGCAGCTCACAAAGCAATCGCAATTTTACTTTTAGTTATAGCTTTTCTAGAGATATCGGTTTAGGTTTAACGTTTTTCTTGTAGAAGTATTCACTCCAACCCAATTCCTGAATATCATCTAGTGGATAAATATACCTAACCACTTTGTGTATAATTACGAACGACACAAAATGGAGAATTTCACCCATTAGTTCACAGTAGCGCTATTTGCTTCCTTTAGCTACATGAATACTGATTTTCTCGCCTATATAAATTGGGATCATCCATTTAAAACTGATTTTTATTAAACTGACATCTAATTTCCGCGTTCAAAATTCCTCTATAATTCAATTTCGATCCATTTTGCTCGGTTCGCTCTTAATTGAAAAGTGCACTCCGCTACGGACGATAGGATCGCGTAGTTTCGTGTAGTTTAGTGCAATTGCGAGCGCATATGGAACTGTAAATTCGGCGATAAAACGAATTTCGCGTCGCCAGTAACTCAAAACTAGGCGCGATAATAAAAAATTTCCATTCCACCTGAGACGGAATGGTATCGTAACTTGTCCTCTAACTTCTCGCCGGCGGAGTGCCAACGAAGCGATGGAGAATGTCGAGATAACTGGTGCAATTGCAATGAAACGGGCTGGCTTACGGTATCGTAATATTGCATGAAAAATGCGCGGATAAAGTGTGCACGTAATCTGTGCATGTTATGAATATAACTGAGAAATCTCTTTTGTGATCCAATACCTTCGATAATAGGGTGAAGTATATGGCGTAGTAATAGGTTATTTTTCCTCAACTTTATGATACGTCCGTTTTTTAGTAACATGAACGTTGAAGCACGAAGTTATCTGCACTGAGAAAGAGGTGTCTTTATCGTTAATAAATATGCATTAATGCGAATAAATTATTTCTTTTAAATAACAATAAAAGAATATTTATTAGGTCATAAGAAGAAAATTGGTTGATAAATATTGATTTAGCTAGAATATTTCTACCTTATGAAAAAGTGCAGCTTTGAAATGAAAATAATCAATAAGACAGTCGCAAAATAAAATTTCTTTTTGTTTGGAATACTAAAGCGTATTTGGTCGAATAACTAAAATTAATACTCAAACAAATATTTATTTGATTGTAATTAACGAAATTATTTGAAATCAATAAAGCATATCTGTATCTTTAGTTTAATAAATTGTTTATTTGCTCAAATATTTTATTATGTCATTTAAGTGTCCTAAGGGGAGTAGCATACTAGAAGTATATAGAGAACCAAACATCAGAGTTAACTCAAATTTTGTATCTGTAGGTTATTTCAAAGTAAAATACATTTCTAAAACATTTTAGAAATGCGAGGTTGCCGCTTGTACCAATACAGGTAACATCTTTCTTTACTGAAAATAAACAAATCACCCTGTATCTTATTATTGGGTTTCCTATGAATTTTTGTACAACTTTTCTATAAATTCCCTACATCTATCGTAAAGTGTTTCCAAAATGGTTTTTTTTTTGGAAACTCTGACCTTTAAAGACATACACATATCTTTGCTGCACATAATGACTTAAAGTGCACATTCTTTAAACATAGCTTAACAAAGCCTAAGGCTAACGTGACATCCAACTTAAGTAAAATATGCGGGATATTTCATAAGCTATGTTCACAGGGTTACATGAAAAAATACATTTAAATTATTTCGTTGAAAGGGAACACCTGTATATGAATTGCTCTATGTAAAGGCTAAAAAAAATGTTTTTCATAAATGTATAATGTTCTTATGCCTATACCTTTACAATTTTGAGCTATAACCATTTTCTGTTAAATATACGACTCTCCTAATTTAATTTTATTTAATGTAGACTATGAATGCTGAACGCATACCAGGTAACATTTCCACTGCATTTTACTAATTTATTGTATCTTACTTAAGTAATCCCTGAATCAGTGTATACATATGAAGTTATTATAAATTTATTTATTATTAATGGGCTGTATCACCAGACCGTGCAGAAGATTTGATAAAACCTTTTCAAATGTATGGCCAATGAGCAACAACTCATTAAAAGCACCTAAAGTTTTGCCTAAACCCATAAAAGACGAAGAGAATAGTGACACACCCTTCCTTTCAACCTATTTTGAAGCACATCCTCAGTCATCAATACGTTATGTCGAACAAGAGTTAGGAGTATCTACTAAAAGAAAACAAAATGTATGCTTTTAAGTAAGCTAAAGTTTGGGGTTTAATTTCTAGGGATGTTACGAAAAGAGTAGAATTTTGTGAGCAATTGTTGGTTTACATCACCAAAATCGACACCTTTTGGCAAAATAAAATGCTTACCTATTTGTCTAAGGAAGCTCAATTTCAACGAAAAATTAATTTTAATGTGTTTCGTTTACTGAAGGATAATTAACTACAGTACCTACCTCATGTAGGATCAGCATTTACTCTGACAATTACTTAAATATTTTGAGAATCGTAGTAGCAGCTGGTGATGAGCGAAACCGTGATTGCAACTTTTTCATGGTTTTTGCAAATATAAGAGTATAATTAACATTTGCATTTCCTAAGCCTAAAATACATATTTTTGGGATGGTCTTAAAAAACTATAAGTACTTATACTTCTACTGCTTTAATTTTTTCTGTTTAATACTAACAAAAATATTATTCAAATGTTAAGATAACAATACTTAAAACTTGAGTTTAAAAAGTAACATATTTGCCTTTTTTCACTTAGGCGATTTCTAAGGTCGCTGAGGATTTGTCCAGCTTTTGAAAATATTCGTTCATGCGGAATTGATGATGCCAACGGTCAAAACTTCTCTTGTACAACTAAAGAAAGATTTGGGTAAATTATATGTATGGTTTGACCACCACTGCAATGCATATATATTTCTATAGGGACAATTTCGTCTTCCAGATAACGCTGAATTTCTATTATTACACTTGATGCAGCCGTAACTCGAGGTTGTGCTGTCGATACAGATTTATTAAATGATTTCCGAATTGAGAAGAAGAAATAAAGAAGAAATAAAGGGAGTAATAAATATTAGTATATCATTAACCATTAGAGGTAATGCAGACGGCTTGATACACCACCTACGAAAAAAGATGCATTATATTGTGTTTTATAACTTATCACGCTTTTTTACGAAGAGATTATATATTTTAAGATGATTTATACTATCTGAGTTCAGGCTTTTCGTAAACGTCTTGTCCTGTGTACAAGTTTGGGAGTGCATTACGTAGTTTGAGAAAAGAACACAGACAATTAGGTCTACAGAAATATTTTTTTATGATTTTTAAACCTTTATTCTATTTATGTTTTAATAACAATTATAATACAGCATTCGACAAAGTAGAATTTGACTTAAAGTTGAAGAATTTTAAAAAAGTTTATATTGTAAATGTATTTTTCTCAGGAGAACATTAATTTGTATACACTTTGTTGTTAGATATGACCGAGTCGCTCCTCTTTTCGTTCAAAAACAACACGCACTTTTGTTAAGAACAAACTTTATTTTAAACGCCGTTATTAAACTCTACAATTTCCAAACAAACCCTCATTTACCAACATTAAACTTTTAAAGTCCCGTTTACAATATACCATATTTGTTTTCAAAATTGTGATAAATAGTAAATATAAAAAAATGAAACGAAGCTAATCTCATTTTGTAAGATTTACAATAATGAAACAGATATAATTCTTAAAGTAAGCGACGATTTCAAAAAAACTGTGATTTAATAGTATACCTACAATTTAATGAAACTGCTTTAGTTTTTGAATTAGTACTAAAGTAATAATATAAATTTTAATCTTATAACACAATATCCTAGTACAGAGCAGGTACAAATAAATACACATTCCTTATATAGTTGCAGATATGATATAATTGTATAAAAGAATATCAATATTTACATTTAAAAAACATAAATATAGCAAACAATGTGAGCAGCCGCGCCTTTGATCGTTACTTGATATCAAACGAAATATTTACCGCAATCATTGATCACAGCTTTTAGAATTTTCCACTCACGGCCGTGATCCGTGATTCTCCAATCACCGTGAAAGAATCACAGTTCGTGAAATATCGCTCATCACTACTAGTAGCCCTTTTGCAAAGAGTTTATGGAGCGTCAGTAAACAAAAAAAAAGAATGACAAAACCGGATTTTTCAAGCATTTGCAAATTTTGGTCGAGATGAAATTAGAGTCAGCACAACTGTAGTTTTATTCAGAATTTTGAAATATTTGGAATTGAACGGCTAACCAATTGAGCAATTTTTATTAAAATAGGTGTAGAATTGTGCATTTGATTATTAGAGGGAATTTTACACTAGCTTGTGTTTTACATGTATGTGGGGAAAAACAATACACAACACTTAAATTTCTGAAAACAAATCTGAAAAAAAAAAACATATAATCCATATTTGACTCTGTCTGAGTTAATAATTCAGGAAGTAAATTAAACAAAGGTCTAGTTCCTCACAAAAATTCTCTTAATATCATAGAAGTGACCGGTTTACTTCTAATCGAACATCATTAGGCCAGCTGAAGAAAATTCAAAAAATCAAAAAATTGCGCTATAAGTAATTAGCAAAATACAAATTTAAATAGGAAAATGTAAAAAAAGTTACAAAACAAAGTTCAATGAGTATGCAAAAGTTAAATTGTACAAAATAAATGTTCAAAGTGATATGAAGCTTGTAGAACACAAACATTGGATATTCAATAAAACACATTAAAAGTATTATACAAATTAACTACACTTTAAAAAGAATTAAAATAGATAAGCACTTCAGGTGTGTGTATACGGAGTGCTTATCTCCTGCGTTTGGTTAATAACCCGTGTTAAATTCAATCCGTTTTCTTTCTTTGTTTGGATTTAGAAATATACTACAATACCTAAACTGTAATAATCTCGATATTCCAGTATTAGGACAATGATTTCCTGTTACCAGGGAGACGCAGGAGAGAAGGAACAAAGACGATGTGACATAAATTTTCCTCAACAATCACATGGGCAAGTCAGAGTAGGTAACAAATCATACAAATTATCGCCGGGTCGAACGTTGTATTGACTTACTGAGGATTGCTGTAGTTTATGAAGTTGTATAATTTCGTACCGCTCATTTATTATTCATGAATTCTGAAATACCGAAGTCAGCCCCAACAAGTGTTCCGCTGTTACCTTAATATTAAACAAAATCAATGGTTCGCATACATTGAGCTAAATATAGCGTTTAGTCTGTGATGAATATTTACGTTAAAGCGTTTATAAATCTTTTATTTAACTTTCTGCACATAAATGATTAACATACTGATTTTTATGTGTCGACCTAGTCATAATAAACCATTATTCTTGTTCTGGTTTCATCAGTAATATTAGAGTATTAGTGAATCAAACAATAATAGCAGTAACCATGCTATTTACTCACATTAAAATATTCATTTTCGTAACATTTAATATTGAATTTAAACGAGAAATATTCAAGTTAGCATTTCAGATTTTCAGTTTATGTTACAAAATCACCCTTAATAAAATTTCTTAAAATAAATAATAGAACACCACATGAAATATTTTATTTACAAAAAAAGTTAATAATTATTTCGTAAAATATTAAAAAGAAATTATTATTAAAATTGAAAAAAATATTTTTAATTGTCAGAAGTACGCCATTATCAACAATGTAAAATTTCAACTACATTATAGTACTGATAAAAATACTTGGTACAAATATCAAAATCAATAAATCCAAAGATATAAAAAAATATGGAATAAAATTGCAAAAAGAAAATATGAAAGCAGATCATAAACTACTCAAAAATAAAGATTTCACAATTCTAAATTTGGACTTTAACATGTGAATTTTGTAGGGAACTGCATGGGGTGGATGCTACCATGGAACGCAACTCTCATAGCACGTGACTCGTGTATGACAGTTGCGTGATTGCTCGGTAAAGAAATTTTTACAGCAGGTGTGGATTGTGAGACAAAGAACAGATAGCGTCGCTTATTAGCGTTTTAAACGTTAAATATTATATAAACAGGGTCGAAAACCTACCAATTTAATTGTTATTCAGAACAAAGCTACGAATATTTTGGAAAAACATAATTCCGTCGTCCCAGACCGCACTTTTGTTTGTTCTTGTTGTTTGGACTAATTGTGGTGATGCAATTGCCACCATATTTAAGAATAGGTAAGATATAGGAGTGTAGGTTTATATACCATGACAAATTTTATGAAGGATGTTAATTACGTGGGAACTCTTAATCGTTTTCTTATATTTCGATTATTTCTACAATTTCAAGCTATTTAATAAGTTGGGATTCTGAAATTTGTTTCCAATCTCGAAATTATATGGTTTATTACTACATGTTTCGGTCTTTTAGACCTTCTTCAGGTAATATTATCGTCAAATATATCGTTTAAAAGACCGGAACATGTGGTAATAAATCATGTAATTTAAATTTTAGAAAGAACTTTCAATTCAGAATTTATACTTATACGACAATCAAATTTGCTTGATAAGTTGATAAACGCATCAGCGCTTTTATTTATAAAGGTGTACTGATGGAACAGCTTACTCAAAGATATACAAATAAAAAACAATGCGTATGATCCTTTTTCGCAAGATAAACAATCTCTTTAAATGAGTAGAGCGTCCCCATACCACAATACCGTATCTTAATATGGATTCTATGAAGGCCATATAGAACATCAACAGAGCAGCTATATCAACAGTTTGTTTTAAGATTCTTAAAGCATAAGTTAAAGAATCTATTTGTTTACACAAATTATTAATTTGATGTTCCCATGTTAAGTGTCTATCAACCGTTATTCCCAAAAATTTACTATGAAGACGATTTTAACTTATTTAAGATAAGAGCATTAAATTCTGTCCACGTGGAAGCTATCGATGTACTCTCATTACCAGTTGCCGAAAGTTGATAATAATCTTAGCCGTGTATCGTCAGCAAACTGGCATACATTTTTAAGACTCTTTATGTTATATTATAAATTGGTTACGTATACTATAAAAAACAACGGATCTAAAATCGATCCCTTAAGGGCTCCTAATGTTAAAAAATTGACTTCGAATGCCTTATGATGTCTTGATTTACAGTTACCGTCTGATTGCGATGATCAAGGTAACAAGAGATCCATCTGTAACAATAGCTCCGTACTCCCAAATTGTATAACTTATCTAATAATAAACCATGACGGACCAAGTCGAAGGCTTTCGTAAGGTCAAGGATAAGAAAACCGACTTTGCACTTATTGTCTATTAAATTATAGATCTTTTGCAGTACATTATTGTATTATTTATTGATCTTCTTTTAAGATATCCAAACTGACACTCTGCAAAGAATTTTATTTCATCCAGGTGCTTGTATAACTAGCGTCTATATATGAGTTTTTCAAAAACCTTCGAGAAGCAAGATAAGGTTGAAACAGGTCGATAATTATTAATAAGATCTCTGTCACCTGTTTTATAAACTGGAATAATTTTGGTAGATTTAAGCCCTTATAAAAACGGCCCTGCTCAAAGCACTTATTGGCTAAGTAAGTTAAAGGATAAGTAATAATAAGTATTGTTCAATTTAAAAAAAGTGAGAGTTTATTAAGAAATAAGGATTAGGTTAACTAAAATTGCAATTGATTCGATGCAGTTATGCTGCTGAACTTATCCTTTCCTAAATCTAATTAGGTTGATTGATTCAAATATGTTGGCACATTTAATCCAATTTTCGACAATATTTTAATCTACATTACTTTTTTCAAAATAAATACTGGGTACATTTGAATCAAACATCTGGTGGTGACAAAGTAAGTTGAGAGAAATAAATATCTGGCCCCCATATAAATAAAGCACCTGCTTGGGTCAATGAATACTTCATTCCTTTAACAATTTCTCTTTGCCGGTGTACCAGCAGGCGAATTAGATGACATTCTTCCCAGTAAACACATTTATATCTCAGACACGTAACAAATACGTATCATCTGATCTATCTATTGTTTCAGACAGATAACATGTAAGGCGCACGTAGGCTTCAGTGGGTGCGTAATGTCCGCATCAAGCAGCTGTCTTTGATATGTCTCTGAGACATGACACAGATATGATTCTGATATATGAACACTGTTCTATTTCAGAGCGGTTATTATGTTCTCTGTATGACACATAACATTCTTTTAAGGCCGTTTTACACCTTACGGTGTAAATTTACGGATTTAATACGTATTATACAAGTAACAGTTTTAAATTGGACAATAAATTGCGCAATAAATAGCTAGGTGTAAAACGGCCTTTGGGAATTGGTAAAAATCATTTTCGAAACTACATTAAGTTATATATATTTATCCATTAGTAAATACATATAAATATTATTGGATTTTCAAGATATAAAGAACTCACTTGCCGCTCCGTCCGTGTGTTCGTTATAATCCTTGAATTATGACGTCACAACTCCTAAAAATGGAAATATAATGGTTCTACACAGTTCACAAACTTTTATGTTATTTCTTTGTCCGAACCAATTAGATGCTGCGCAAGTTCGTTAGCGAAGCTGGTGGAGCAATGTTCCAAGAGTCGTATTAAATATCTTCACCATTCTGGCCTCCGATTCTTTTTGCGAATGACCGCTAAAACGAAATTAACATTTTTTTAATTTGAAAACCGTGCACGTAATTCACTTACGATTTTTGAAGTATTAAAATCATTGCTTAAAAGAAACTCGAAATTATTCAAACTTTGTTTAGAATTGAGGAGTAGTAGTTGTTCTATTTTCTCAGTATCGTCGTCCGCAGCTAATCCTTCTTCTATCTTGAGATGTTTTAGTGGAATAAAAACTACTTTGAAAATAAAAGGCGGTGAATAATTCCTGAACAAATAAATGTGAGGTTAGAGCAGACATTTTCACAAACATCGTCCGTCTTTATAAATAGTAACATAGATTCAAAAACGTTATTTTGTAAAGTAAAAATATACTTACTGTAACGGAACGGGTTTTCTTACTTGGAAACTTTTGGGGGATGGTCAGCCCAAATTCAATCGAGCAAGACCTAGCTTCGTTTACAGGTAACCCCTCCTGCCCTTTTGACCGGCGAGCCACTGCTGGGAAACAAACTTTTTGTTCGGTAGCGAATGGTTTTAGTAATTTTAGCCAAAGATGTTTCCCAACTGTGTTTTCCACTGTCAATCGAAACTGGGCCGTTAGTTAGCCTAATGATTGTCGACTTACCCTTCTTGTCGGCTTTCTCTTACAAAATTGTCTTCCTTTCCGGGTCTTTACTAAGGGTTCAAACTGAGCTTCTTTTAAAATGACGAAATAATAGAACGACTTATATTTTTACAACTATATATTGAAAATTTTGAGACATTACGATTGAACTAACAAGCTACACAATTAAATGAAATAACAAGTGAACAAAAAAAAAAACAAAATCACACTTATCTTAATGAATACTTTAACATACTATATTGTCGTTTAACATAAGCAGAAGTAATTTTTTTACTACAATAATAATTTATTGAGGTAGAGAGAGAGAGCGAACGAGTTACGGTTTATACGTAATTGCTTTGGTTAGTTTTAAGCAGATTCTTTAAACATCTTACCGGCCGATGTGGGTAATTAATTCTTCTCGTAATCCAAATTATAAGGCACAAAACTTCCACAACACCCACAAAAATTTAAGCAAGGCAAAGAGGGGAATTTAAACGGATTTAGCACAAAATCACCTCTTGAGGAAAGCTTTTGCTTCCTGTTCTCGAATTTTAAGCGTATTTTACAATTTTTTTTTAGAAGAGAAGTTTATTTTTTAAGATTTGGAAACGCCCGATACGAAGTTAGAGACGCGTGCTTTTACTTTAGCTGTAACGAAGACCACGGATTAATTAATTGAAAACATCTATGTTAAGGGTTGACAGCAAATGTAACATACAATAAACAAACAGGCAGATAACATACAAAGTAATACCATATTATTTTAATTACGCGAGCCTTTAAACGAAAATAGACTATTATTTCCTGTTAAGAAGACGCTACTCAGCAAATGCTACGGTATCTATCAACTACGTATTAATAAAATGAATTTAAATTCTCGCATTATACAGGATCGAATTTCGAATTCTTACATTACGTTTAATACCGGTTGGCACCCGGTTGTTAAATGCGTTCCAGTGCTTCAAATTTATTATAGTTAAAGTTAAACCAGTAAATATATGTCACAAACCGACACCAACGTAGGACACGCCATTTGCACAATCGCTCAGAAATTTCAAACTGCGGGAAACACAAAGATATGTTACGAGGAGTTCTTGAACAGCACTAGATCAAGGATATGTGATGTATTATTAGATACATCTCAGATACATCACTATAATGTAGCTAGCGCCACGTATCGCAGTTCAGTTCAGATTACATTTAGGATACACACATTTATGTAACATTAACGTATCGAAGTTACATAGCACTGTTCCTTAAATGATACGTAAGAGAGATGTAACAGACACATGTGTGTTTACTGGATTATAATAGTTTTACTGAATGCATATTTTCTTGTCGCTTAACGGTTAGAGATAAAGTGTTTTGACAAAACTATGCAAGTTTGTAATTCATTTAGCATTTATGTTAGCTATGGTAAAGAAATATTATTCAAAAATGTGTATATAAAAATTCTAACACACGGATTTTATACTTATTTTCGTTGTAATTTATGAGTTAATCAAATAATTAATAAAAAATATTTTATTAACCATGCTAATATAAATCCAACAGAAAAAAAAATTGTCAATAACGAGCTGGGTTTCCGAAATTTAGGAGAATTTTGAATAATTTATCGAGAATTTTTAACGCACGACGTGTTCATAGCGTTGCAAAGCCTTCATCGGCGTCGCCGTTTAGCCGACAGGCTCAAATTAACCATGAATAAAATTAAACCCTCGACGCCGTCACCGTCGCACATTCGCGTCTCGACCTTTGTCGGGCTCCTCTCATCCATTTCCCGGCTGACGTCCCCCGAAAGAATGCCTATAATTTCGTTAATTATGGTTTGCTTGCCTCGCCATTTCGCTTTGACGTCGCGATAACGTCTTTTAAATATTAATTCGCTTTTACCCTTATAATATGAAAGTCGTTCGACGCCACAGACATCACATAGACCGAGCTCCGAGCCCCGCAGGACTAACAGGCGGAGCCCGGAATAGGAGACATTTGCGGAGGCGACACGGTGGGTCGTCGTTGTGTAACTGTGTAACGAATTTAACTTTTTAATTGAATTCGATCGAAGCGGAGCAGAGCAGCCTTCGATAGCGAACGAAACTATACACTAGAGTCGGGGAATGTGAGCTACCGAATGACGCACTTAGGCGATAATTACTTCGTGCTGCGTCGTTTATGTGCTTTCCGAGGGCGCGGACGAACTGGTAGTAATAATAATGGCGGAGTGCTCGAGATGAAGACGTGAGGCCTGGAGGTTGACGATGACGTTAATCATTTTTACGAGCCATCTCGGTTGACAGTAAATATTTACAAAGTCGGTCGAGATAAAAGGACATTGTTCAACCTCAGTGGATTTGATGTAGATGATTGAATTTTCGGCCCTGGCAAATATAATAAACTCATATAATAGAAAATTTATTACCTTTAATAATAGATACCATAAAAATCTCTCTTCCCTGTTCAAATAGGAAGCCTACTGTGTTTGATTCTTTTATGTATACTTTAAGAGGTTTTGAATTGTTCGAAGATTTTTTTATTAATTTAGGACTTTTTCATAATTGAATATTAATGCATTTTTGACAGTTAAAATTGCCTTAAATTAATTTTTGAAAATACCGCAATAATTGCAGTAACAAATAAAATGTGATTTAGGAATTTAAAAACTGGTTATTTTGTGTTTACACTGTAAAAAATTACAGTAATTTTGCCATGGTAAATCAGGAATATTACATGTAATAACGTTGTGAATTTACCACAATAAATCATGTAAATTTTGTTTTACATGTTTTTTCTAGGGTATTTAACATGGAAAAAGAAATTTCGGTAAAATTTATAGCTTTTTCATGTAAGTTTAAGATGTAACAAAAATTCAAAAGGAAAATACAGGAAAAAACATGTACAATTTTGTGTTTACTCTCAAAATTTACTTAAAAGTGTAAAATTGACATTTTTGTTGGGGTATTTAGTGCACTGTAAAAGTAATTTTATTAGTGAACTATTAATTTTGCTGTAAAAATATGAGAATCTTTTATATTTATTTGTTTTTACTTGAATTTTCGGGCAAAACTATAAATATCATGGAAAATACGAAATTCATACGCCGCAATGTGATTGGTTATTGGATTATTTATCTGTGAGCGTAGCTAATTCTATTCGTTTGTCGAACTTATTATTGGCTCAATGATATCATGTACGTCACAAACAATCGTAGGTTTCGCGTAAGCGTGTTCATTCTTGATCCCTGGTTCAGCGATTCAGTATGACCTATTAGGTGCTATAAAAGAATTAGGTAAGTTCCTTGCTCTCTTTATAAAAATACATATGAAAATTACTTCAGTGTTCGGTAAATATAGAGTTCATATAAATATTACATACGAATTTTACAGTACAATCTTTGAAAAACACATCAGCATTTGAAATTTACTAGATGGTAGAAATTTTACCTTATGAAGCAAATTTACCTGTCAAATTGTAGGCAACTTCGTTACCAACGATTTTACATGTAATTTTACTGCAACTTTTTTTTCCAGTGTAGAAGATAGGTTGGTGTTGGTACAGAAATTATGAACGTTGGGTCACTATCATTGAACAACTGTAAGTCTTTTTTTGGTGTATTCGCAATTATATGTAGGGTATTAAAATGTTGACAACTAGAATTACCTATAGTGAAATGTAATTCTTAATTTTTTTTATTAGATTACTTCCCCTTCAGGTTTATGTTATTAGTCGCGTATTGCAGAAGTGAGGAAAAATGGATTAGAAACATTTTAAGCGATTTTTTAAACGCGGGGCGTGATAGTGTGTGGTGTTATATATGTGTGTGAACATGTACCTATTATCAACTATTTGTTAATACATAAATATCATCTTTTAATTTTTGTATTTATTAGAAAAATATTTCACACATTTAAGCCAAATAACAATACACATAAACTCAAAGAAATTTGATTGGTAATCGCTTCATCATATTTAAAACAAAATTATAATTATTATTGATTCAATTTCTTTCAGTATTACATACTTTTAAAGTAATAACAGGTGTTTAATTTATTTGAAATGAACCAATTTAATCTAATGATGATTATTAACACTACATAAGATCGCAAAAGATCATATGTCAAAAAATTAGCTTTCTGAAAAACTATCTGTTTTGACATATACGATCACAACATGCTGCGAAACAATGATAAAAGTATGTGTATTAAAAGGAATTTGTACCTGTTACTTGCTGTCACAATGATTGCCATGAAAAATAGTTTAAAAACTACACGAGCTGGGCAGGCAGCTGTCAAAAACTTTCTTTTTCACTTTAAATACCTTCCCAGATGTGTGGACGGGTGCACAAACTCCGTCAAGTCCGATAACAATCGAAGCCAAGTAACAGTTAGATGTAGTTTAAATAAGCATTCCTCCTGTGGCCACAAGAAACGACGGTTATCGTTAGCTCCTCTAATTATTTTACGCCACACCTTATCAACTACATACATGGTACATATATGGTATGTAAATCCACATTTATCTGAATGACCTTCGAGATTTTCCTACAAAATATCCTGAGAAGAATCCAAAGTATCATTTGAACGTTTTTGAACGTTTGTCGATATCAGAGAGGTCGCTAGGTGAATTAAAATAAAAAAAAAAATATTGTATTTATATCCATTAAAGTCTGAAGAAATTATAAATTTAATCACATTATTATATATTAAATAGAATTATATATAAAAATAGTTAGAACAACGTATTTGACTGTAGTTAAAAACTAAAAAAAAAAAAAAAATGAATTCCGCACATCTGTTCTGAAAAACAGAGCAATATATATTGTAATGTTACTCTTTCTCACAGGGTTAATTAATTTTTTATGGATCCGGTTGTCTAAACATGCATTCGATTCCACAATGATCAATATCATAAATTTTGATATAATAATAACAAAATAAAAATTAATTGATGTTATATATATAAAATTTAAATATTTAACATCAATTAATTTTTATGTATGCTTTGAATTAGTAGCGATTGATGTACGGTTTTGTTATATAATTGTAAATGAAATAATATAAATTATATATATAAAATTTAAATATTTAATTTATATTATTTCATTTACAATTATATAACAAAACCGTAGATCAATCCCTAGTAATTCAAAGTATACATATAGTGTGTGTGTGTGTGTAACTAGATAAATTTTGTAATCAAATTAAAAAATAAAACATTAAAGTCCAACCTTGTACCAAATCTTCTTTCAGCTCCTCTTCAATTTCAAACTTAACTCCAAATCAACCTTCAACAGTATCTCCCGAAATACTTCCTTATACCTTTTTCTTTAGTAACTCCTCCTCCTCAATATTTTCATCTTAGCTTAAAACCAACCATTGAATCATATTTCTTCAAACAGTATTTCTAACGATGATAATTCTGTTAATTTGTTTCTAATACTTTTTATTTTATATATTCTTAATTTTCAGAACTTAACTTTTATTTTTTCTAAGTCAATCCATCATTTTTTTTTGTAACGAATCAGTAATAACCCCTTTTTTTATATCACCATGTGCACCAAGCACATATATCATAAATTGTACACAGCCTCCCAAACATCATATTTATATTCTCACAATTTTTAAATGACTTTGAAATTTTGAAATCAACATCTATAAAGTGTTATATGTTTGTTTATATTAAATTAAACATTAATTTCGACTATAAAATAATATAAATTATATATTTTGAGTTTATGCAAATACTAGAAACCTATAATAAGTACATACATAATGAATACCAATCTAATATTACATTACATTACAATATATACACAGTAAGATTTACCATAGTTGAGGAGTAGAAGCAAAAAAATTTAGCAACACAGAATATATGCATGTATTTGAAAGGACATAGATACGTGTTTCATCCTGTTTCCCACAAAATCTACATCCGGATTCCTCTGCTAATCCAAGCTTACTCAGATATCCCTTCAGTCACAGATGTTCTGTTAATTGCGAATATTGTTTTTACGCAGGTTCATGCATTCTGTAAACCTCTTCTGCTTATAGATTCCCACAAGAGTGCTAGTTTGCCTCAATCCCTAGAAATTCTTCCAATAATTGAATTTTCTCCGCTCCATTTCGCTTTTCAATTTCTTCAGTATTATACTGTTACTTATCCTGCAAGGTGTTGTGCCAACGTAGCGGTCTAGCGAGGACAAGGTTTCTAGTGATGGGCGTGGGGAACCCCACAGCTAGCAGCTACACAAGAAGACGTTCGCAAAAATGATAGGCCTAATTAAGAAAGCAAAATTAGAGAGCGTCTTCTAGGAAAGAAGAATCATAATAAGTTTGAAATGGTAGCAGTGAAACAGGATCGAAATGATTTCATGTGAGTTCAGCATCTTGATGGCTGCTTGACTATCGGACATAATGATGATCCCCTGGTTTAGGTAATTCCTGCCAATATTAAACTGAACGCATCATTCAATGGCGTGTATTTCCTCCTGAAAGATATTTCCCCAAGCTTTCGAAGTACTTGATTGTAGGCTCATATATTCCTATTCCAGTTCCTTCTGCCATTTTGGAGCCAGCCATCAGTGTACCATTTAATGGCATTTCTATTCAATTTCAAGATGGTGTTTTGACACCATTCGCTTTTGCTACTAAGCTTTGTGGTGAATTTTTCAAAGCATGTTTTTTTGACGTGTCATCCTGGGGCGTGTCACAGGTTTGATTATCGTCAGGCAATTGAGACCTATGCCTAACCGCTCCTTCCTTGATCATTCTAAGAGCGGTTCTTTTTGCCGCACTCCATCATAATGTGGAAAGGGATAAGATCGTGCGTGTATACGCATGCTAATCTTTGCACTTTCAAGGTTAATTCTCGCGCTGACCAGATTAGTTCTTTTACTCTAAGCTGCTGATGCATAAGTGATGATCGGTCTTACTATCGCTGTATACATCCAAAGCAGTATTTTTGGGTTACATCCCCAATTTATATCCTTTGTTCGTGTTTCAGAAAAGTTTATTATCTAGGGTAAGATCTGTGTATTTAACTTCCACTTATGTTTTGACCATCTATTTTTATGGTTTGGGGATTGGATTTGGTTTTCCTAGTGAATGCTACTAAGATAGTTTTGGTGGGGTTAATATTGAGTCCCAGCAATCGACACCATCTTCTAATAAAGTTCAGTCCTCTTTGATATACCTCTCAAGGCTGCCTCTTGCTTATTTAACAATATCATTAGCGTAACTTTGACAGAGCAAGACAGTGCAGCATATTCTTCGATTTCTTTGTTGTATATCAAAATATGTGAATGATATAGCAACTTTTTCTTTTTGTTCTTTGTGATCCTGATGCAATATTAGTAATGCAACTTTAATGTTAGTTATTCAAACAGACAAAAAAAAGAACAAGTTTTTCATGTTATTTTCATAAAAAGTATGCTCTGGCACGTCCTAGCTTCTAATTGAGCTTGTAATTTTCCAAGTTAATGAAATACTAAAAATATGTGGCCCACCTTTGTTTATTCACCAAATTAACTTCCCAAAACAAAGTATTTAAGCAAATATTCGTTGAAAGTCTTAATTCCCCAACGGATGTATTCTTAATTACTTCCTTTTCACCTTTGAAACTCTCCTACTTTTGGTTGCTCAAAATTAAAAATTCAAAAAAAAGGCGGTAACTTAAAATGATTTATATTTACTTCCTTTTTTCCATATATAACACTCGACGAATTACATTTTTCATTAGCATGCCTTCACGAGAGCCAAAGTCGAAACGACAAGCGGCGGATAGATGGCGCTGCGAAATGATGGAATTCAAAGTATACCCGAGCAAATATAACCAGGAGGAGTCATTATTTATTTTTTTTCTGAATAGGCTCGCTGTCATGCGTAAAGATTAGATGGAATTGGTGAAGTTGCGGGCTTAGAACAGGTGTAAAAATTTATGCCTGAATATCAGACTCCAACGAACATTCTAACATACATGCGAACGAACCGGATGACCCACATATAGGTGCTGGGGCGCTGTTTTGTGAGTTTAGCGTGCCTAGGGTAATGGAAAGTGGTTTTTATCGATTATGAGGGGGAGTGTTTGCTCTAATTCCCTTCCCTCGCATACGCTTGGGGTAACTAATAACTATTTCGAAGAGTAGTTGGTTGTGGGGCGTGGCGAAAATCCGGGATTATCTCTTAGAATTTCCATTCAAAAGTAAATTGGATTTAGCTTTGCTATAGAAACATCAAAGCTAAATCTATCCATATATTTTTATTTAAATAAAGCTATAACCTGGAATATGGCAGGAAGGCTCTTTTAAATTGATTTAAGATATTCTACCTTTTTGCTGATTCCTTTCTACAAAAACAGCTTTGTACAAAGTTAAAAATATTTCAATCTGCGTTCGAAAATTGGTAGCAGCTGTATTGTTTTGCATAGATAAATTTAGTATCTCAATTTCTTTCCTTCTGGTCTAATTCAGAAAAAGTTATTAATCTTGTGTTCTTTAAGGAAGCCACCTCGGGCCTGTATGCTTTGTAATTTATATCAACGATTTGGTAAAATGTTTTCGCAGTTATTATTTTCCGCGTTATATAAACGCTTTAATTTAATAGAGCAACGGCTAAATGAGAAATGTTTTGCAGAATTCAATAGTTGCTAGAAATTTCGTTTCAAATTTACCCTAACTTTTTTAAATTTTAAGATATTTTGAAAAAAAAACAAAATTTGTCTAAAGCTTTACATTTACAAATTATTGAGAAAAATTGAGATAACAAAATTTTGGTTTTTCAAAATATTTGAAAATTTGGAAAAGTTAGAGTAAACTTGAAACGATATTTCTGGGAATTATTAAATTCTGCAAAACAGTTCCCATTTAGCCTTTTAATAATCGAGATACTAATAGTGAGCATCAAAATATGGACATACTGTATACTCTGCTTGGCTTTCGGTTTGAAACCGAATCCTGAATCGTCTTCTGGCTAAAAACCTGAAACATTTGTTTTTAGTTATGGCAGCAGTAGCAGCCCTGAAGATGTCCCATGCGATTGAAGACGAAACGTAATACACAAAACCTATATAAATGAGTGGCGAGGATGCCCAAACTCTTCTGCGACAAACCAAGGTTGCCTTATATTGAGATGACTGGATATTTAAACAGAAACAAGGTCTTTCAACTCAAAATTGGTATGCAAATATGTCGAAAAGTGGCGTCTCAAACCAAAACATGCTGGGAGAATATTGGAACGCAACCACAACTTTCAATGATCTATTCACCGAACTTTTGTCTATAATTAAAGCCATCTTCTGCAATCGTGCACTAATTGTCACACTGGGAGCCACATTTCTACACTTTTTCTCTTGCCTAATCATACTAATTCCAAATGTGGGTCAAAAGCTGTTGGGAGGCTTTTTGTCAGTGTTTCTGCGAAGATATAACAAACGTTCGTTGATATATTAAAATATATTTCAACAATCTGATTAAAAGATTGTGGATAAGCATAAGTATAGGTAATTATTGTTATAGAAACGTGCATTTCATGATGAATCATAGGTAAATAAAAGTAAAATGTTTATGTGCAAAAATGTACGTAGCCATATTGAATGCATACTTCTGAAACAATGAGTTAAATCTATCTTCTTTGTCTGCATAATATCAGCAACGTTTCAAGTAAGCAGACATTTTCATAAGTTCCTACAAAATATTTATGGTACAACAAATTTGTTTTCTAAGGTTTAAAATTAACATCGAAAATATCACAAAAATAAACAAATTAAAAAAGATTTATTTTAATTAAAATTACTGATGACTGGCATATTGTTTACGGCAAATTGATATCGTTCTTTTAAAAAATAAAGAACAATGTGGTCAGAACCGGTATTTAAAACCACGCATGGCATACGTTTTCTTGCATTTGCATATTTTTTTTTAAATATTTGCTATGGTAGTGTAGGTTTCAAAACATGTGTTATGCATACATTTACATTTCATACCAACTGAGGTGAATAACCTAAAATACAGTAGGTATCCAATAAATTAGAAACTGTTATTACAATAGCCTAATGTCATAGTCAAAGTCAAATGCTAACTACACTCCATTCACCTTAAGAATGCAGTAGATAGCGCTGCGATCGGCGCCCAAATTACACCGAAGAATGAAAAATTAGCGGCAAATTCAAATTGTAAATTGTCAGTGTCATAATACAGCTGGAGTAATAAAAGACGGACTTACTGCACGCTATATTCGGTTGACTGTTTTTCACTATTAAAGATGGAGAGAGATAAAAAATAAAGTAGTTTAGGGGTTAATGGTTTGTATCAACCTCCATATCAGTTGTAGGGGGTTAAACTTTTGCACAGGTCATTACCTTCATAAATCATAACTTTTGTATTTGATATCTTCAGGGGCACTTTTCAGTAGCTTATCCTGCTACACTTTTTAAAGCATTAATTATTGCTTTAAAGGAAACAAAATTAGAAATATGGGGATTTATGATATGGTTAGTAATGTCTATAAGACTTATGTGCAAATATAGCGTGAAATTGTCACATTCGCGGTTATTTACCACCTCAAAATCTTTTACTGAAAATAAACCTACTCATTTGGCCGCATTCATAAGCTTAATAAGAACGCTGGCTATAAAAAAAAACAGATTCCTTGGAAAATACAGAACTAAATAAATAATTAAAATTTATATTTTAAATAAAATGTCACTGTCTAGAATTAGAAACAATTAATCTAAAATATGTTATCAACTCAAAGCACAAAATCCGACGTAAAACTTCTCATTTAAATTATCAAAACATTTTAATTGGTATGAAATATTCCTGCTCAACATACAATTTATTCACTAAACACGTAACTAACAAACTCTTTTATTAAAAAGAGAATTTGCGTGATACCATTCCATTTTTTCACGCGTTAGGAAAGAGGTTTAAGGGCCGCTTTATATAGATAAAAAAAAATAATGTTTTAAGGCCGTAAAATTTCGGTCAATAAATTCCGAAAGCTCGTTTACGAAGTTTCGCGATTACGTTATGTGAGTTTCGGAGCCCCGAAACTTTTAGACTCCGGGCTATAACCAAAAAATAAATTCGCCTCTTCGCCTTTCGTTTTATTTTAAGCAACGAATAGAACAACATATCATTGCACAGTGTTCTGAATTTAGTTGAAAACGGAACTGATTATTATTATTTTTTTCATTAAATCGACTCTTGATTAGATTTGTAGATCTTGGAAAAAAGTGTAAAAAAATGAGGTTGTTTAGATTTACTTTTTAGAGAGGAAAAAATAGCTTCTCTGCATTTTACACGCTTGCAAAATACGGTACCAATAGAGAATTCGAATCTACATCGAATGATATATAAATCTACAGGGTGTTCCATTAAAAAAAAAAAAAACACTTTTGGTACTAAAAAGTTACGCTAAATCAACTCTAGATTGTAGGACAGCCTGTATAATTTTGTTTACGTTTTATTCCTTGCTTAAATAGTAAAGAATCCATACTCTCCAGAGTCCATATAACAATTATCTGCTTTCTACTGTATAGCTCTTATACACGTCTAATGCATCATTTTTTTTTGTGCTTTTTTTAACTAAAACCAAAATAACTCTAAAACGGTAACCGATAGCCAAGAAGGTGTTTTATAACATTGGCTTTAAAATTAGAAATTTTAGTAGAACCTAAAAATGCACTAAAAAATATGGGTTTCTATTTAAAATATCAAAGTTGGTCATGACTTTCGATGTCACCGAAAGTACGACAAAGATGAAGTTATTTTTTCTAGATAGATCACAGCTAACTATGCTTAACACCAAAGTTTCAAAATCGAGATATTGCAAAGTCAAGAACTTTTAACGCACGAGTTTCGTGAATCACCCTATATATAAGTATCTACCCAGAAAAGAAATATTATTAGTTATTTCTCCTGTTATTTGTCGACATAATACCAACTTTGGTTTTAGAGACATTTAAAAAAACGACCGCGAGTCTCCGTTTTGCAAAAAATACCAAAGATGGCTTGAAGTGTATGTAAAAACATATAATTTTTTTTTACATGCAACCACTTGCTTATTTTAAAGTTATTCATTTTATTTATTATATTATAATACTCCAATATAAAGCATATAAATAAATACATGCACAATTATTTCATCCTTCCTCTCTAAAAACTAACTTTAAACGACCTAATATTTTTTTTACATTTTTTTTCCATGATCTAACTATTAATCAAGAGTCGATTTAGTGAAAAAGAAATAATTAGTACCGTTCTCTTGAGATCACGGTGTATTGTCGAGATTCGTAATAAAATAAATAACGTTCAAATGATCAAGTGGTCGCACGTAAAAATTTTATATGTTTTTACAGACACATCAAGCTATCTTTGGTAATTTTTGCAAAGCGGGGACTTGCGGTTTGTTTTTTTTAATATCCTACTAAAACCAAAGTTGATATCATGTCGACAAATAACGGGAGAAATAACTAATAATTTTCTTTCTGGGTAGATATTTACATATATTAACATGCGTTTAGCGTACTGTAGAAAATAACTGATAAAATAATGTATTTTACAAGCTTGTAAAATGCAGAGAAGTTTTTCAATTTTATCCTCTCTAAAAAGTAACTCTAAACAACCTAATTTTTTTTTACATTTTTTCCAAGATCTACAACTAATTAAGAGTCAATTTAATGAACTATAATAATTAGTTTCGTTTTCAACAAAATTCAGACCACTGTGCATTGGTGTAAAATAAAGATTTTATATTACATTTATCAGTATCAAAATATAAAAATTAACTTGCCATATGTAATTAGTTAGTTGCCATCCATACGAGTACAAATGAAGTGCGTAAAGTTTACATCTTTTTTTATGTTATATAAAATTGAATCTTAAAATTAGAATAATTAATGTGCTAATTGTAGACAGGTTAGTAATAACATGTATTTTCCACCTAGTTTTGAAGTAGGTATGTCGGGACAAGAAAACAACATTGTTGGATACAAAATAAATTACCTAGCAATTACTGCTACGTCATTGTTTACATTTGTGTATATATTTTTTGTGTGGTTAATATAATGTATGCTGATGCTGTTAGTATACGTAAGAATGAAAAAATTGGTTGGGGACATAGTTCAAATAATATACAGTGTAACCTGCAATAACAGACTCTGTTATTTGCTGGATACTTTTGAATGACATATTTTCTTGTAAACTATAAACATGCACAAGAATTTATCTGTAGTTTACAGACAACACTCTTGCTGTTTTCTGTCAAATATAATGTCAAACAATAATGTAATGTAAATGTGACATTGTTTATTTACTTAAAACTATTCGTAAAGGTATGCTCCTTTAAGATATAAGGTGACCAGTTTCTTCCGAAACATGTAGATATTATAGATAGTAATGAAACAGCATATAAAGAACACGATTTGATTGCATTTAAATATTTTTTTCATTGAGTCATTGTGGCAACAATTTGCGTTTTTTTTTCTGTTGTTTCAATGAACGGAATTCATATTTGTGAGATGCTAAACGATTATTTCTTAATATGTTTCTTCGCTTGTTTTCCATTTCCTACGAAAGAGGAGGGTGCAGAATAGGAAGATGCATGTTTGTATTTCTCAATATGCTGGCGCTGCTAAGGTATGTAATC
Source organism: Protaetia brevitarsis (assembly GCA_004143645.1). Lineage (NCBI taxonomy): Eukaryota > Metazoa > Arthropoda > Insecta > Coleoptera > Scarabaeidae > Protaetia > Protaetia brevitarsis. The sequence continues at coordinate 225,265 of RXPK01000276.1, forward strand.
TTAGCGTGCGTCGCTTAAAGCGATCTTTAGCAGATAGTTGTAATAACAATAAAAGTACGTTTGTACTCGGGGTGACGCTGGCGATGTAGAATTTGAATTATCTATCTAATGCTTCTTCTCATTTAATTGCTATTGCTAGTACGGTAATTCTTGCGATCGCTCATGATCAACCATACATTTGGCTCATTGTTAGGCATTTTATTTTTATTTTACAACAGAAAATACTAAAATATACCGTATATAAATTTTAAAAACAAACATAAATTTGCACCATTAAATATTTATACATTTACGTATTTTAAGTGCAAAGTTTTGGTTGGATGACATAAGGGGTACTTTCATGTTTCAAAAATAGGAATCAATACCTCCACATATTTTATATATCAATAGCAGGGCGGTTACAGTTAGATATATACGTCATATTATTCAAATAACCGTTTGTTACCGATATTTGTACCCGACTTATTATATGCATAAGTCTCAGGAGTATATCTTATACCTATACTCTTATTACATTACTTTCTACACAGATAGATGATGTAATATTTTATGTTGATACTTTTAAGTTAGAGGAGTGCACATACAATGTTATCGTGATGGATACATATACATCTGCAATGTATCTTATTCTCAGACATATGAATGCATAATTCTATTTAACGTGAGGTAGAATTTTATATTCAGTTATCTTCCATAATACGCAATTTGTAATATCGGAAAAAGCTGATAGATAAATAAATAGTAATAGATACACTTAGATGCGCTGCTTGTAGTAATATGTGTAAAGCAAGAAAATCGTTAAAATTTTTGTCGATGCAATCGATTTTTTTTTTGCAATATCAAGAAATAAACTTACTAGTTTTTGAGTGTGTTGTACCGAATTTCTGTAATCAGATAATTTTCTTTCTTTAATGTTATGTATTTTTTGCAAAAAAATTAAAAAACACTTAATATTTCTTAAACTGTTGAAGATAGGTATAGAAAATTGTACATGAAATATGTCTAGAATTTTCTGAAGAATCCAAAAATTGAATAGTATGCAGGGTGTAGAATTTCAAATAAAAAAGTTGGTATTAGCCACTGTTACATGACACACCATGTATAAAAGGTTTCTGTTGAAAAAAATGCACAACTAAAAATACCAATCGAGCGAGTGTCCAAGCGTTTCTTCGAACACGCACCCGTTTATTTATTATCGAATATATTCCAGTTGGCTGACACACAGTGTATATACCCAGAGTACTGCGAAGCAATTAACAATATGCATTTTATGTTATATTGTGACACAAAATTAGTTACTTTCAATGTCAAACCCAAGGTACAGCGAAATGAATCATGTAATCAGGCGAGGTCTTATTACTACTAATGTCTGCCTTTAAATGCAAGCTGGCATATTTAATGGTAATATGGTTTCAATTAGCATCACCGCTAATGTGTGGAAAATGCTAAATAAAACAATAAATAATCATAGATGTGTAGAAAACATTAATAGGTATTTAACAATTAGACTAACAAAAAATTGCACACATGCTATTAAGCAATCAATATTTAATAGAATAACATATTCTTTATCTTGTAAATAAAGTTTCGACTAATGCCTTACTTTTCGTTTGTATTAGCAATTTGCTTAATGATGCAATGCATTCGCATAACAAATAGAATTGCAAGCACATAAAGTTGTTAATTGTATAAGCACGCTTATTTATGGAGATCATCTTAAAGCAGTTTATAATTTATAGTGTTGTTTGTCTATTCTATGGGTGTTCACCACGAGGAAATTCCTCTATAGGTCGTAAACAGTACGAAAAATAGTTTTTATGAAATGTTGCAAGATCATGATTTCTCTATAATGTAAAACTATCAACAGGCTATTTCGTAATCTAGGTGCAGTCTTCATTTCCATGTTTAGAAATACCAGTAAATTTTGAACAAGTAAGATAAAATATACATTAAGGCAATCAATACCCGTTAATTTCCAAGAAATCTTTGACTTTCTGAAAATCGTGTCACTTGCATTGAACCTGGAATAAGTGGTTAATTTTGAAACGTTTTACTACAGTTTTCCAAAGAAAAAATAATTAATGTGTCGCAGGCATTAATAAAATGTGACAGTTGCTGCTGTTCTCCGATTTGACATACATCTGAACGCAAACAAGAAACCTAATGTGCGTTCTTTTGGAAGACTAAAGAACAGATTGGAAAGCATTAGAACAGTAAAATGTCAAAAGAAAAAAAGACTTGAAGGTACAACCGATGAAGAAAACGAATTTTTAATAGTAGCCAGTGAGCGATCGTAAGTACAATATTAATTTCACTGGCATCTGTATAGTGCATTTTAAATAAAAATAACTTTCATCCGTATCATTATTAATTTGTCGAAATACCATAGATTTTGCAGCACATCCGCGTGGAATTTAATTCTACACCCAGCAATATAAAAATCTAGAGAGTGTTTTATTTAAAGGGTCTAACCGGTTAAGTATATGAAAACTGCACTTGCATCTGATGAAGGGTTATTACCTTGTTTTTATTGTTCTTCATCTAAAATAGCTATACAATTAATCTCACATCCCTAACCCCTATTGGGAAAAATGGGGGTGACAATCTTTAACATATTTTTTTTTTCAGCACTTATTGGAGATTTCTTTATGAAATTTAAACTGTACTTGACTATTCATAAACTCATTATAATATAATTTTCTCAGAATTTTTGTGACACTGGGAACTGTAAAAAACGAGAAGTATATTTTTTGGGAGTAATTTTTTATACTAACTCCCAAAATGACACCTACCAAAAAAATATATCTTATTTGTTCATTGGTTAGCTAATACAAAAAAGGGTCGAATTGGTGGAACATAGTTAAAAAGAATAAAAACCAATTATAGATATGTATATATGTATCAATTATTTACCACAAACAAGCTGTAAACTATCTCTATACCTATCGTCATAAATATGTTCTTATAACAAAATATACACCTACAAATAAACTATAAACATTCAATATTTCGTAGCTCAACGATGACGACTACTCTGTACTATATTCGATGAAATATTGAAATTGGACCCGTCGAATATGCGATTTTACAGCATTTGACCGCACGAATTTCAAACTTGTGATGTGTGATGTAGAGTCGGTACAATGTTATCCTATAATGTGCTATAATTAATATGCAGTCACCTGTTTCCAGGAAGATTCGATTTTCATACAAGTTCTCTCAAGTTATGAGAAAGTTAACTAGCGAGTCAAAAACATAGTAGGCAGGCCACGTATACTTAGATTTAGGCAAAAGAAAATTGCTCGAAACTCCCGCAAAATACTCCATAAAACAATTTAGCTTTCATTAGCACAATTTTCTTCAAGTATACGTGCCCTGTCAACTATGTTTTGACTCGCTAATTAATTTCTTATAACTTGACAGAACTTGTATGAAAATCGAATCGTCCTGGGACTGTAGGTCACTACATACTCATTCTAGTGCATTATAGGATAACATTGTACCGAGTCTACATCACACATCACAAGTTTGAAATTCGTGCGGTCGAATGCTGTAAAATCGCATATTCGACGGGTCCAATTTCAATATTTCATCGAATATAGTACAGAGTAGTCGTCATCGTATCTGATGAGCTACAAAATATTGATTGTTTATAGTTTATTTGTAGGTGTATAGTTTGTTATAAGAACATATTTATGACGATAAGTATAGAGATAGTTTACAGGTTTTAATATAGTTTTTGGTAAATAATTGATCATATGCACATATCCATAATTGGTTTTTACTTTTTTTTAACTATGTTCCACCAATTCGACCCTTTTGTAACTTTAACGTGTAGTAGCTAAGCAATGGACAAATAAGATATATTTTTTGGTAGGTGTCACTTTGGGGGTTAGTATAAAAAAATCACTCCCAAAGAACATACGTCTCGTTTTTTTTACAGTTTCTAGTGTCACAAAAATTCTGAAAAAAAGTTATTATAATGAGTTTATGGATAGTCAAGTACAGTTTAAATTTCATAAAGATAACTTCAATAGGTACTGAAAAAGAAATTTGTTTTTACGTTAAGGATTGTTACCTCCATTTTTCTCTTACAGTAGTGGCTAGGGATGTGAGATTAATTGTATGGCTATTTTAGATGAAGAACAATAAAAACAAGGTAATAATCCTTCATCAGATACGAGTGCCGTTTTCATATGCTTAACCGGCTAGACCCTTTAAATACAGTGAAGTTTTTGTATGTAATTTTATACTTACCTGTACTATTTACTTGCAGTTTTACGTATAGTAAAATAAGATGAAATTGAACACAAGAGGTGAAATTGATCGCTAATTTGGCTGTATAAAAATACAGAAATAGCCTCAAATTTATAGCACTGAATCCATATTCAAAGAGTCACGACTCTATTTGACTATGTGACTACTTTTTGAAAATATGAACTTAATGCTATAGTTTGGCGTTATTTTTATCAATTTCATCCCTTGTGTTCATTTTTATCCCATTCGACGGTACTGTTTTGATAAGCATGTATTTTACTGTGTGAATTTTAGTGTATGTGGTTAGTAATGATGATAATCCTATCAATCAATTCTGTCAGAAAATCTCTTTGGGGTACAGCTTTCGCTTTCCCATAACAGATAATTAATAGATAATAATTTTGTTACCGTAGCTACCTAAGCTACCTCTCTTAGATAGTAGCTACGACAACAAAATTATTATCTATTAGTTATCTACTATCGTAAATTGAAAAGCTATAAAGAAACATAATAAAAAAAGCACAATTACAGATGCTTCATCTTTATTAAGAAAATTTTCTCTCAATCTTAAAGCCGTTGTGGTTTTAGACGCATATTGTTACTCAATGTTAATAAAATAGCCACTGCTAGAATTTACTCCCAGAATCGGAGTGTACCTTTAAATAGTAGCGCTAAAGCATTTCTAATTTTGCATGAGGCAAAGTAAAATTCTTCTGGGAACTTATAACCAGAAGAGGTTTACGGAATGCATCAACCTGAGTGAAAACAATGTTCGCATATTAACAGGAATACTTTCAGGCCATTGTTGATTGAAAGGACACCTGAGTAAGCTTGGATTGGAAAAAGATCCTGAATGCAGATTTTGTGGGGAACAGGATGAAATATCCATCCACCTCCTCTCAAACTGCGTAGCACTGTGCAACTCGAGGGCATTGCACCTGGGAGCATGTGAAATCGAAGAGGGAGACTTACCTAGACTGGGGCCCTCTGACATCCTACACTTTCTGAAAGTAATAGGATTGGAAGGCCAGCTGTAAAGCAGCAAGAATAGGGGATACAATAGATCTTTTAGGTCGCAGTGTAACACCACCCTTCTATTTACATACATAATTTTGCATACAATTGTTTTAGGGTATTGGCCATTTAGAATAAAGTATAATGCAAAACGAAATTGTAACATATCTTGAAAAGCTTCTGTTCTTAGAACTCGACATCTCAAACACAACTGTGGTGTACTTAGAAAAAAATAAAAACCCTTTATAGTATCAACACATGAGTAAACTAATTAGTTGATTATAGCATCTTCGAAACAAAAGAAGGAGTGAGAAAGTGTAGAGTGAGACTGACTGTATCTAAAAAGATAAAAGACAAAAGTAGTAATGAAAACAACGAAAGCTTGATTCAACAGTGATTTGAGTTTTTCATTGCTTTTTTTGACATTTATATCCAATAGATTTTTGCTTAACCTCAGTAACCATTCGATGTAAAATCTTATATTTCTTTCAGTGCATGAGATATAAGGATATTATTATTATTAAAGAACAATTTCCTTCTACGTATAGTGGAAAATCAATAATAATAATAATAAAATATACATTGCATGCAAACGGTTAAAAATTCATTGACACAATTTCTCGATTGGCTGCGGTTCAAACCATAAAAGTTCCATTCTTCTATGAATGCGCAGCACCCAATTGCACTCGGAAGTTTATTACTGACACTTCTATCCAACAAAAGATCTAGAAAATAATTGCCCGGCCGCGAAATAACGGAATAGAACTTTTAAGTACCCTCATACACTATCCGCACATACATCATGCAAGCGTGCGCCATCTGTACTCGCACCGCGTAGTTAGACGAAGAAACGGCTCACGTACCGCTCCTATAGCCATCTAGCGACGGTAATTTTACGGGGTATCACGTCGGCCATGGAACGTAGCGCGCGTGCCACAGCACGTTTTTAACCGGAAGGCCGGAGATTTATTGCGACCGGCGATTATATAATTCGAAATAAAAGTGACACCGGCCCTGGATATATTGCCGCCGTGGGATTAATTGCGCGGGCGCTTTTCTTCTTCAGCCGAGAGTATCGGATGTCAAAATGAAAAATAATTTGCCGCGCTCGCCCACGAATACAAGCGTTCGCTCTCGGCGGAAATGGCCGCGGAAGTTAAAACGCCGGGAAACAATTGGCGGAGGCGCTTTCATACCGTGGATGCGCCGGTGGGTGTTATCGAATTGGAGGAAATAGATTGTAGCTTATGGATGATATGTTAGGTATAATATCGTCAGGAGGAAATATATATTAAATTCTTTGGAGAGAGGGAGAGAGAGTTTGTTAAAGGCAAAACGTCATAACTTTATATGAAGTCGCAATGATATATGCAAATATTACAGTACTCTCTGTTAAGTGGACGCATCCAACCATTTAACTTTTTTTTTCCGCTTGAGGGAGCCGATATTAAATATACCCCCAAAATGAGAAGTATATATGTCGTATATCCGTTTTGAGCGCTGCAATCGTCGAAAGAGTGTATTATACTAGCAATAGGGTTTTTTTTTAAATTAGAGTGGACATCTATAGTCCGGGCACTTGAACTAGATGCTCATTATTTCGTCCCTATTAAATCTCTTACTTCCACTCGAACAGCTCGGTGTTCTCTGTAAGGCCCAGTATCTTGCCCAGTGGAAGCTTGAGAATCCTTGAGGGCTCCAATAGATTCTTCCCGAAATGTTTCTGCCTGAGTATTTTCAATTTCTCACATGTAAACTCATTTCCTCCTGTAGTTCGCATCTTCTGCACCACGGTTCGCTTACTCGACCTGTGTTCTAGAGATGCTTTTTCAGAGGGCAGTGTTCAGTTACCAGCCCAGTAATGGTTTTAGGTTTTTTCTTGCTGCGTCTGAGTAGGTTATCAGAGAATTTAGCATCCCCATCCCCTATTAGCGCTTTAGTTTGGTGTCGACCTCCATTACTTTGTACTTTCCTTACCCAACCAGGTTCAAATTTCCCTTTCACCAGAGTCCTTAGTAATCCCACATACGGGCTCTGGACCTATGAAGTGTCTTTTAGAGTCCTCCTTGGCTAGTTCGTCGGCTATTACATTGCCCTTTATATCCTCATGTCCCGGCACCCAAATCAGAGACACCGTGTAGTCTCGGTGCCAGTGTATTAAGGGATTGTTTGCAGTCTCTGACAGCATCTGTGCATAAACCAAAAATTCAGCGTTTAGCATTATGTTGCGTTTGTATGTAAAGTCTTGAAACAAATTTGAGAGTCAACCGATATAAATTACCTGCAATTAAATCCGGTTGAATTAACACATCGCAGATGAAATTAGGCAGCTGATTTCCTTCGTACCAATTGAAGTCGTATCGGCCATCGCTTTCTTGCCAACCGTTCTGCACTGGAATCATAATAGTTGGTACTTCTTCATCTGCTAGACTCCATATGCTTGATATGTATGCAGCGCATTATATTTGCTGTTTCAATTTGGTCTTGCATGGCGGGAGATTAGAAGCATCAACGTTTTTGGAATGAATTTTAAAAACGGGGTTGGTGTCCTTAAATGTATAATTATGCTTTATTGAAGAAAAGTAAAAAATGAGCTTCATTTACATTATAATTTTTTTCCAAGCCGTATAAGTGACAAACAAATTTCATGCTCATTATGCAATGCCCTTAATTCCATTTAGCTGTAATACAAATGATTTCTACTAAATAAGCACTCATTCATTAATTTGCCACAACTCTCACGCATTTGATATCCTCACTTCTATTGACTGCTGACTGATGGGGTCCTATTAAAAATGAGTCTGACTGTTTGTTTTGCGAATTTTATAATATAAATTAATGTGTTGCAATATTTTAGCTTTTGGGAAAATTTGACATTTTGACAGCATTAGTATTTTCAATTAAATTAAAACGAAAACTGTTCAAGTTATTAATGATAATAATGTAATAATAACAATTAGGAATAAAGAACACAACACAAAAATGAAATAACCAACTCTTTTAATAATTAAACGTGTAAAAGATTTAAGCTCAGTGCATTTTTGACAGTTTCAAACAACATACTATTTGTTTTGACTTAAAGGGGCAGAAGCCTATTATAAATTTTACATATCTTTGGTATCAATTAAAAACCACCATAACTTCTTTATTATTCGTTTTAAGACAATATTGTATTGTCACTTTTACATCATAAATTAAAATATCTTCATTTTTTTAGACAATGTACAGGGTGTTCAATTAGAAAATAATATAAATGTCAAAATTTCTTGAAATGCGCCATTCAATTATTTTTTCGTATATTGCATATTAATCAGCGTTAAAAACCCTAATACTTTGCTAATTTAACCTACTTTTTAGAATCAATAATAACAGAGATAGCAATGGTGCGCACTTAATTTGAATCAGCCTGTATGCTGTATTTCATGTTATGTGAAATTAACTCATTGTCAGTGGAATAAAAACGGGAATTCTTTTAAAGTCCTATCAGAAAAGCGGCTGATTTGGCGTGAGCCAACAAATCACGTCATGGAGTGTTACTTCTAACTTGTAAAAATTCAGTGCTTTTCAAAAAGAAATAAACACAAAGTAACAAGGTTAGGTGGTAGCACTGGCTGTACAATGTTAGGACACAGGTCACGGTTAAAGATGGTATACTGGGAAAAGCAGCCAAGGATTGATGAAAAAATGATTCCTTTTTTTACATGAAGTGACGTATCCAAATATTCCAAATGTAAGCAAACCGTTGAAAAGAATTGATTGCGAGCTTCCAACTCCAATGTATCCAAATATTACAAATTCTGCGAGCGGGGAAGGTATAAAGGAAGTTCCGAATGTGTTATTTTGAAGTCATCTGGCCACATCTCATTACTCAATCAGATCTCAATGACTTGCTACGGGATTTGGGTTTAACTAAGTATGAAATAGGTATTAAATATAACTCTGGAAAATGGCGTTTGTTTATCGATTCGTCGAAAACAAGTCCCAAAGTCGTTTTACTTTATAATGGTTTCTCGAAAATCAGTTCTATTGGCTCATTTTACAAACACAAAAGAAACGTGTGACAGTTTGTCAAATATATTAAATTGCCCTCAATTTTCAATCTTTGGTCAATCAAAGCTGCTGTGGTGAACTTAAAGTTATTTACTTATAACTTGGACTGCATGTGCTACTTGTGGGATCAACCATGGAGGAAGGACGTTTATTAGCGGGACGACACCGCTAATAAACAGGAATTAGAGCAGGACCTCCATAAGAAGGAATAAAGGGAGGGGCAAAACGACTGGAGCAGATTGGGGAACAGGATGGCAGCCATCCCCTCTCAAACTGCGTAGCACTGTGCAACTCAAAGGCCGTGGTACTTGGGAGCACATGAAATCGAAGAGGCAGATTTACTTAACCTGGGGCCTTCTGATATCCTACACTTTCTGAAAGGAATAGGATTGGAAGGCCAGCTGTAAAACAGCCAGAACAGGGGACACAATAGGTCTTTTAGGTCGCAGTGTAATATCACCCTTGCAATATACACATACTACTTGGTTTACCAAATGATGTGATTTTTTTGTTTCTGTGGGATACCCGAGCAGTTCAGCAACATAATCAAATAAAAGAATGGCAAAATTGGATAATTTAATATAAAATTTGAGCTGTTAATAGATTCTAATTTAGTGATCCTTGCCCCTCTACATATTAAATTAGGATTGATTAAACAGTTTGTAAAAACACTAAAAAAAAGAAGGCAACTGTTTTAAATACTTAAGGGATAAGTTTACAAAATGTATCATGGTTAACTGGTTGGAAATCTATAGAAATCTAGGGTGCTAAATGTTGTTCAAAGTTTTTTTTTTACATTCACATTTGGAATTTTTTCCAGCTAATTAGGGAAAAATGAGTGATAAACAAGGACAGAGATTCCATGAATACATTGCGGAAATGGAGAAACAATATCAAGGTGGGTGTGAATCCGTCATGATGGGAGATTTTTGCTGGTTTGTTATTAGAGAAGGCAACAGCCAATATAAAAGGTAGAAATAACCCTATTTATGGAAAAGTTTGATACATCAGCAATTCTTCTTCGGGTGCAGTTAAGTGTTTTTGTATTTGTGATGTTAATTAAACATTCTTGTATTGCTTATATCAAGATTTTTTTTTAATTATCTATTTCTTTTATAACTTCTGCTTAACAAAATTTATCTAGTTTTAATAATGTTACATATTACATACAATCAAATCTTACGATAAAAATCCAAAAATTTTCCAGCTGAGAGCTATCCATTTAGGAATTATCCAGCCAATTATTTAGCGCAATTTAATTTTCTCCATTATTTTATTTCTATTGACTGACATCGTTAACAATTGTAGTGGTATCTATTTCAATTAACATTTTTTTTCTCCTTTCCACCAAGTACCGCGTTCATCATATATCATCCATATTAATTCGCAAAATGCGCATGGAACTTGCTACAAAAGATGGCTATTGAAACGCATTAGAATTACTTGGCGCGGTTTAGGCATTCAACTGACATTTTTACGATCTCCACTATTTTATCCCTGACGTTGCTGCAGAGGATCGCGAATGAAATTTTTCGCGGCTCGCTGGCAAATCTACCTGTAATCTCATTTATTGTGTGGAGGAACGAGGCGGCCGGTGACTACATCTCTCGCACGTATAGGACGTAAGGTACCAACTAGAATGCTTGCCTTCACTTATATCTCCGGCTCCAGCGCTGGATATTTTCATAAAGATGTAATTAAAACTTGCCGTCGTGTCGGTTTAATATTGCGCGTGCTGGCGAAGCATACTTACCTTGGCTATTCGCGTCCGCAAGATTTGGCGGAGGCGCCGGTCGTGCTGTTGGCGCCGCTAAGATATTAAAAATTATCTTTCTTCTGCGAATAAAACCCTAGACAGGGCGTATATTAGGAAGGTTATGCGGTTATGTAAGGAAAAATAATGCGGGCAGTATTTTATAAATTTTCCATTTACTGCGATGCCTATGTAATGTGTAATAAAAGAATACGAATTTTTTATAAAGGAAAGCTGTGAGTAATGTAGAAACTTGTTCTGCTTGATATATTTTTTTTTTTTTAATCAGTATCAATTAGTTATTTCAAAATTTGTTCTTAATAACTATTGGTGCACCAACAAAAACAGTTTGGTAATGAGGAATTATGTGAAGCATTTGTTGCACCTAACATTCCTTTATCTAAATTGCAAAATCCTGTCTTTTAAATAAATACACCAATAGGCATATATAAGCTTGTTAGTGTTAATATATTAAATTCTTTTAATAAATCTCTACATGAATGAGTAATGTGCACTTTAGCAATGATTTTTAATATATGTTTCAGAGTTATAAAGGCACTCTTTGCCATAGTTGAACCCTCCAAAAACATATGCCGTACTTCAGTCTACTTTCGAACAAGGCATGATATACCGATATGAACTGGTTTCTTGTTAAAACTTGTTTCAAATTCCGAAAAAGATGCATAAGACAATTTAATCTTGCAAGAAGTTGTTCGCAGTGTTATTCCTTTGTTAAAGATCCACGCATAATCCTAAAATGAGAAGTTATGAATCGCGTCTTTGCAGTATTTAAAAGAAGATTGTTGTGATTCAACCATTTTGTCCGATATTAACACCGAAGCGTCGTCAGCATACACAAATACACAGTCATATAAGTTATTCTTTCGTCAATAATGTTATGTAAATCATTAATATATAGTAAAAAAAAGGATTGGACCTAATACAGAGCTTTGTGGAACACCCAAAGTATTTATTAGACACTCAGAGTCTACAGAGCGAATGTCTCTTCCCAGTTTAAAATTTACGGCTACACACGATGGAACGCCCCAGCGGCGGTAAAAATTGATCTCCTGTCACCAAATCCATTTTGATTCTCGTCAATATTAAATTTATCTAAAAATTTTAACAGTCGAAACAAGAAAGCATAGTCAAAAATCTTTGAAAACACTGTAGCATTCGCAATTGGTCGATAGTTATGAATATTCTCAGCAACGCCGCGTATTATTATATAAGTATTATTTCCTTTTTTTAGATTGATCGAAAAAGTTCCTTTGGCAAATGAGAAATCTATTAAATATTGTGGTGGATGTGCAATAGCATTTTCAATCTTCTTTAGAATTATTGCAGGAATCACATCAGGTCCAGATGTCCATTTAGGTTTAATGGTTTTAGCTAATATGGATAACACCTCATTTTCTGTGACTGGATTCAAGAAAAGAGATGCTTCATAGTTGAAAGTATTATTGAAATTATGTCGTCGGTAAACAGGTAAAATGCACGAACGATTTTCTTAGTATTGAGAAAATCGCGGTTTTATAAGAAAAATGCTGTAAAAATATATGCATTATAATTCCGAATTTTTTAAGAGGTATTTACGTTAATTCATTAGTAGATTTAAGTGAATGCTCCTAATTATAAGATCCGTCACAAAATGCAAGAAAAACTGTTTTTTGCACTTAGAGATTTTTACCTTTATACCATTTGAGGCAATTTGCAATAGAAATTTGATAAATTCAATTTGCTATCTTACAACTTGAATGTCTTCTTCACTGGTTTTATTACCAGGAGCTTTTCGCCCTCTTTCGTCGGATCCAGAAAATATGCCATATTCACTTACATGTGAAAAAGACATATTTATAGGTCCGTTAAATATAGAGCGTTTTTTTTTTCGAAAAAACCGAGATAAACTCTAACTGTACCGTCCGTATTTTTAATCGCATTCTCTTTGATTTGTTACACTTCCAATTTTCCGGCTTTGCAGTTTTCCACCGCTCTTTTGCAATAAGTTCCTCATCTGACTCAGAATCTGTACTTAGATCAGGGGCGGGGTATTCTGAATCTGCATCGGAATCGTTATTATTTCAAGAACAGCTATTTTCAACAAGCGAATGAAAATCTTGTGATTTAGATGCTATATTTTCATCAATACTGGTGGGTTGCAGTAATATTAGATCAATCTCTATATTTGTTCTGTTTTCTGATTTGTTTACATTGTGACTAACTGCATGCGGCAATGATTCCTGTAAAAACACAGTTAATATATTGCAAATTGTTAAAAAAAAGTATGCAATATTACCGGAAAATGTTAAACGCTTGTTCGCTCTTACAAATATGATATATTATGCAATAAATAGTTGATTATTGGGCATATCATTGGGTATTATTAGTTTTACTTCACAGCAATTTTATTATTTATTACTCTCATATTCAGCTGTGCATCAGCTGCTACTTTTTTAAAATGTATTTCTTAAATTTACATATATTTTATTTTATCATTTACATAATTTTCTGAGTTTCGACATTTTACCTAAAATTGAATTTACGTATGCTTTAAACCAGTCATCACGAGTACACGTGCAACAACAAAATCTAACTATAACTCAAAACTTTAAGATAAAATTCATTAAGTGCAACAGGTAGCATTTTGCTGTTATTACAAAAATCACCAAGTCACTTTAGAGAGTTCTACCACTAGGCTTCAACGCCTACAAGCCCCTATTTAATGAAGTTTTTGAGAAAATTATATCGTTTAAGAATCCGTTCAGTACTTAATGATTTTTTATAGTAGAATACGTCTTAAAAAAATATGTACCTACTCTTAACTCATTCAACAAATTGTTACTTAGTGACTTTTACTTCTAAACCTACGATATGGTGTTTTAATACAAACTTTAGCTACTATATTTTTAAGGGTTTCAATGAAATGTTTAGATTATTATTATTATTAGAAAAAATAGCAATAGCATCTGGAAGCGTGATAGTATCATTTTCAATTAAATTCATTCCTCCCTATATGGATTGTTGGAATTCAAAATTCTATTCTGATATTACTCCCTCTTTGCAGTTGAAACTGTCCGGACAGTTACAACTTCTTGCACGGTTTTCCATTTTATCATATTCGGCAATGATCAATTTATTAGAATTCTCTACTTCTCTCTGGAATACGTGACGTCGTATTCTTTGTAATTGCCGCTGCCCTTCACGGAAAAGTTATGAAAATGCTTGAGTTTTTGCTCTAAAACTTTTTTATTTTTAAATTTTACGTTATTCTTATTAACAACAGATAAAACTTTATGTTTAAACAATGCAAAATACTAAAAATTAAATGGTTAAGTCAGGAAATCTACCTTGAATATTACCATGCAGATTTCCATATGTTTATTTCCCAATGCAGGGTCGTTGTTAGAAGAACATTTTTCCGCGTTTAACAAATCTAACCAGTCATCCGTTGTGTGCCGGCGACCGGCTTAATCAGATTTCAAAGCTCGGTAAAACTATTAGGAGGACGGTTGTCGGGAACGCGCTAATCCCATTTCCGGCGAAGATACCGACCGCATTTTGCATAATTGCAAGATGACTGCGTCTAACGCGATAAAGCTCGGGGACTACCAAGAGAGTTACATCGTCGAGTCTCTGCTGGTCCGGAAATGCATCCATACTTCGGAATCCATGCTCTTCTGAGAGATATTGAGATTAAAGACACGGTGAGATTTAATACTCTGAGGTGCCAAAGATAGAAAATTAAACTGGAATTAATTTCTTTCGTAGAATCTCTTTTGATATCATTCCATTATTCATTGTATAGCTTCGCTAACCATATACATATAATAGATCCACATGGATCTATATAGTATATAGTAGGCTAGCGGTCATCTAAACAAAGTTATGTAAGCAATTGACTCCAATGTTACAGAGAGATGAAGCTAGTACTGCCGAAAGGGCTGATTTCTGTACAAAATATATAGGCATTTTAAACATAATCACCATGATAAAAGAGATATATAGTTCCCTATTATTATATATATATCATGTTCTATATATTATAGCGTTTTTCTATTATAAAATGCTGTCGGGTTATGGAAAAATAAACCGGTGATATATTTAAATTAACTTGATTTATTTACACACTAAAAATCTATTAAATAAAATCAAATAAACACTACTAATTAAATTAGTCACTAATTACAAAACACTTATTAATTAATCACTTGAATAACTAATATCTTCATTTATATAAACGATTTATATGCATATTTATCTCGACCGGCTGTCCGCTTACTCGCACGACTCAACTGGTACCGACATTATTATTTGTTTCCTGTGGCATATACAGTTGCCTCGGCATGAGCTGAACAAGAGGGAACTTCTTTTAACGCAAAAATGTCATTCTTTGTAAAAAAAAAATTGCTTGTCTCGAAATCACCAATTCTGAAAGGAAAATCTAAATATCTTTTTAGCAATTAAAAAAATTACAAAAATACACTTGAGATGAAGAAAAAAGTGGTATCCTCCAACACACTTTTCAACTCTACGTACATATTCTTTATAAACATTGTGGATCGTATCTTCACTGACAGAATTTACCGCTTCCGTAATTTTTTATACATGACACCACACCACACATTAAAACTTTTTGTAGTACTTGACTTCCAGCTGCGATCTTGAAATTAGAATTTGCTCTTGACCGAAATCTACATTTTGTAACTTTCCCATTGGTTGTAAACGTCGATTTCTCCGAAAAAAAAAACAAAGTTTTTGCGGAAATTTCGATTTACAAACTGATTTTCTCCTACCCATAAGCAAAAGCTTAAACGCAAAGCACCATCCGCATTTCTTAATTCATGTGCAAGAAACGGTTTATAAGAATTAATTTTGTTTTGTTTAGAAATTCTTCGTAAATTTTAATTTTTTCTACCAAATTTTATAAAGCATGTGTGCAGTGAACATTAAGAAACTTCTGTTGAGGTTTTTGAACTGCAAAAATATAGTTTTGAGATAAGCAAATTTTTTTAAAAAGAATGACATTATCAAGAATGACACAATTTTCTTTCCACTTGTTCTGTTTATTCGGGGATACTTGTATATAACCTCATCCAGAAAAACGCATGCTGCCTTACTTAGGTAAAACGTCCTAGTTACACTTTTATCATTTTCGGTCTATCGGCATATACCGGTTCTTCTGTCTCATATTCCTCTATTCTGCCAAGTTAGAACTTAGGGATAAAGTAAAGTTACGACGTTCTAACTTGGTCGAATAGACAAATATGGTTTAGAACAATCGATATGCATATAGACCTAGAATGATAAAAAATGTGGTTAAAGCATTTGAACTAAGGAGGGCAGTGTATATGTATTGTAATGGAATGCATACTCGATACTATTTAAATGTAAAGTTACTATTTTGCTTAGTTATATATTAGAACTAATTAGATATAATAGAAAAAAAGGATAAAAAATGTAGCAGCAGACAGCCAGACGATGTCCAGGCGATGTAGCAAATCTCTGCATTTGGCAAGTCCTTCAAGGCATTTTCCTTCAGAATTTTCCTTTCAGGAAGTAAGATGATCAGCTATGAAACACCTACACATCGAAAATGAATATTAGAATTTGAATAGAATACCATTACAATAGATATTGACAGATCAAATTTGGATCCAAGTTCAATTCAAATGAATATTCTTATTTTTTTTACAGTGTATTTATTTTATTTAAATTTAGTCTAATAATGTTTGTACATGCATTGGCAGTTCAATTGCTTTGATATGTCAACAGAAACACATGGAAAATTGCTGGAAATTGGGTTCTGTGACAATTCTAGGTGTAAATATAGTTGCCTACTTTTTGTGTAAAGATTGTTAATTTTACATAGTAATAAGTGTTTAAAAATTTTAATTGTATTTTTCTCATGATTCAGACACACATACCTTTATTATATTTTAATTGTAAGGTGATTCCAGAATTTTGCAATAATTATTTATTTTTATTTCGTTTAAACATTCGACAGTCCATTCGGTCACATGGGCATTCTCATGTATAAAACAATGCGTATTCCTCTTATTTCGGTTATATTAACGGACATTCTGTGACTGTGGTACTCCTTGTTGAAGACAATCGCTTTCAAGTCGGTTAAAATTTTTCAATTCGAAACCATTCACTACCAAACCGGTGTCAGAGCCAGACGTGTCTCAATTTGTTTCGTAAAATTTAACGGCTGTTTTGATAAAATCCAAGTTTATCCTAAATTACCCCCTTAAAAATAATTGTTATTGGTTAAACAAAGTTTATCACATAAATATTATCCAAATTACTTACGATTTTTGGGTAATTTTCCTCCAACGACGATTTTCCCGAGTAATGTTCTTGTCCTGATCGAGCCATCCTCCGTGATCGGAAGTACCTACGATGGACCAGGGCCCCTATACCCAGATACTCGACCATTCCTGACCACCCACACCAATGTCCGCAGAATTCGTCCTTGTAGAAGGTATTCCTCGTCAAATCTCAACCATTCCTGACCACCCACACCGATGTCCGCAGAATTCGTCCTTGTAGAAGGTATTCCTCGTCAAATCTACCTAAAAATAAACGTATTTCAACTCTAATCTAAATTTTATGATACTTATAAGAAATTTCATATTAATACGTTCAGCAAATTTTAGGGTTAGAAATTTGTTTGTATCATTGCTAAACGGTTCGCAGTTACTTGGGGAAATGTGTATAAGTTGGTAGTATTCTAGCTTAATAAGTATTTGATATGTATTTACGATACGAACCAATATCCAATAATTTACCATCAAGGTTGGCCATTCTGTTTCACACGTCTTTTTAAGCCTAGCATAACTCCCGTTCGACCGTTCAGAAAGCGCGGAAATGTTAAAATTTAATTTAAACGTGTTTACGTGCTAGATATTGAATTTATATTGCAAAAAGTGGAATTACTAATAAAACGTTAGTGTTATTAATTAAGCGGACTCACGGACTTACCTGAGATAAGAATATCCTTAGATTTATGTCTGATTTTACACAAGTTCACATTTAGAAGTTTTTTTTTTTTAAATAAAATCACTTTTATCCACAATTAAATGTTTTTAGAGATTAATTACCATTGAGGTGCAACACTATTGTGCCTATGACAGCTTCGAAACTGGTCATTGACATTGAAATTGAAGGAGAGGACATTTTGCACAACCCCCTCACACATCATCTATACACGTACTAAGTTATTATAAGGGGGGGGAGCTATTCGTTATTTTTTTGATGCCAACGTGCTTCAATCGAAAATTCTCGCCCTGCATGCCATCTGGCTTGTGAGAGAGCACACTTCTAATTCAAAATTAATAGAGATAGATGACACTGGGGTGTTAAAAATCTGATTTTTACTAATTTAACAATGTATTTCTTTAAAAAATTATTTTTTTAATCCGGACTGTATGCTACTCTGTAGCGTTACAGTATGAATCTTAAATTACACCTACCTTAACTTACATGGAAATAATTAATATAAATACAAACGTCCGCAATTTGAACAGAAATTTGTTTGGTTGGCAAACAGCATTTATGACATTTCCTTTATTTTGTTGATCTTTAAAACATCATTTCCCAAATTTTTTTTAATATATGTATAATTGCTGGCGCTTTAGTTTTGCTAGGATTAATCTCTTAATAACATAGTTTAAATGTTTTCAAAATTCTTTCTCTTTTCTCATAACATAAAATATTAACAGAAATATTCTGGAAGCTTAAAGAATTTTTCGAAATCCATGCATCAACTATATGCACCCTAACCCTCCAAAATTACAACTAGCACAACAAGCGCGACACAATTCCACGGTATTAGCGGTCGCCTGATTAGTTCGACATTGCAATCCAGAATTTCCCGAGTTTCCAACACGGAATCCCTCGCCGTAGATACACAAATCCACTCCCCAGCAGCCATTATAATAAAATTAGTGTCATGACGGTGGATGAACTCGCAACGCTGCGGTGTTTCTACATCACTAGATTATGTATGTATACGTACATCGTACAAATACACCACGCCTGTATGTACGGAACGTAATATATGTATCTACACTTGCATTTCGTGCCGCTGATCGCGCAATAATTCACCTCTGACGCCCGATCACCAAGATGAATCTGTAAGTAGGACGAGATGGAACCGTCTAGTGGAGTTACGCAATTGCGTTTCCGGTGTAATTAATTCCGGATGGCAAATTCGTCGTCGATTGTCAGTGGAGGCGTCGCGTCGCGTCGATCCCCTCAGACGTCCCTCCGCGACGCACAGGATTAATTCGTTCTAGTAACGTTGTGCGCTCGTATTTGCCACGACGCTCCGGGAGAATTGCATAATTATCCGTAAATGCGGTAGATATACACACGATAATTAGATAGTACGTGCTCTGGAGTAGAGTGGAATTTGATGTTGGTAATATTATAGGGCATGATTTAGCGGAAGGTTGAAGTATATTTACTTTCAATTTATGTTCATATAGTTTCCATGTAAGATTAGGGAACTGCAATTATTTTGAAGTAGAGATGGTAAATACCAGTATTTCACGATAACAGGTACGAACTGTTCTTGCTCTCAGGTCATACCTATTATTAATATCTGTTACGAATACTTGTTACTAGCCTTCGAGTCTCGATATGGGTCATTGAAATTGATATGGTATGTGTTAATACGCTCCGAGTATACCGGTTTATGATAAGCAGTGCGCATCTATCTAAATCAGTATCAGTATTTTTACATAGGCATCTATTACCAGACAATTGCCAGACAACTAGCGTAGTATTTTACTAGTAAAATATCAGTGCTGTGTACTGAAGGCACCAAAGAAAATGCAAAATGAAAAGTAAAAATGAAAATTCAATTAACTAGCATAGCGGATAAAAATAAAAGGCGCAAAAGAACAATTAAACTCAGGGTTACCCTCGCAAATTGAAACTAATCACGAAGAGTAAATTGTGGGTGAAAGAAATCTGACTTTCTTTAATTACTCCAAAAATTGAAAAGGGTTTAATCAAAAATAAAAGAACAGAATTTAGAATGACGTTAATAACAATCAATAATTTATTCTATATAAAAAAAAGAAAAAAAAACATTTGGTTACAAATTGCAGAAAAAAAAAACCATGAGCTTAGGGCTCTGGCCGAAATCAAAAACTGCATTAGACTCTAATTTGCAAAAGGACAATGCAAATCCTTTAACAAACAAAAGACAAAACAGTTCAGGAAGATAATCCCTTTTCACGAGAATCCACGTGGTTTCAAAAATAGAACTACTTAAATTAAACGTGGACAATTCCAATAAAATTAATAAATGAAAACTAAAAGCAAGCACAATGCTTCTATTTACCCAACCCGAGGTGATTAAAAATAATTACAAAATTGCGAAAATACAAAAAAAACGAAAAAATTAACTCTTTAAACTAATTATATCTTCCTGCACGAAATAATAAAAGATCTTACATCTAAATTGTGCACACAATAATATAATACCAATTATTATAGAGTAAGTTCCTTGATGGATGATATAAATCAGAATTAACGAAACAAATCTTTAAGTAAAAATGAAATACCAAAATGGCGGCAATGAAAATAAATTTACATCTACTTACACCGGCATCTCGTCAAAGAACTGGCCCCTCAGGTTAAAACAATCGCATACATATAAAATTCTTACAGCTGCGTGCGCTGCAACGCACAAAGATCATAGAAGAAGAATATACAAGAAAGGACATGAGCTACATGAGCAAATAAAAATATATTAAAAAGTGAAAACAATATAAACAAACTGAGCATTTAACTAACTAAATTAAACAATCCAAATCATCAACTAAATCTTATTTAAAAATAAACAATTAATTTCTAAGAAAATTTGCTCGAAACATTGATAAAATCAAATCGGAGTAAAATGAACACTGAATTTACAAAAACCGGGGTGCCAGGCCACAGCAGTACGTGTACTCACACTAGTTTCCAAAAATATTTTGTTGCACAGGTATGCAGGCTGTTCAAAGTTACCGGCACACTATTGCTAACTTTATTAATATTGTATCCACGATGTTGGTTAAATTAGCAAAGATGTTGGTTTTTTTTTATGCTGATTACAATCGTGTAATTATAAAAAACAATTAAAAATCGCGTTTAGGAGATATAATAGATAACTTTTTTTAATGGACCACGCTGTATATTTTGTCACCAATTGATAAAAAATCAGTTTTTGCAATAATAGTAAGTATAACCTTAAAATAAAAACGAAAGAGCTACGACTTATATAATGATGGATTTGATATAACAACCAAAGTTTTTGTTGTTTGCCAACTTAAAATATTTGTTTCAAAGCCAAAAAGAAATTCCAATTTACAAAAATATTGATAACAATGACAAAAAACCATAAATTATAATAAGTGTTCGACTACATTTCTGTTTTCTGATATACACTGCTCAATAATTCAGCAACACCTTCTGCTTAATTGGTACTTTATGCTTCTGGGAAACACTTTTAGGGGACGAAGAAAGAATTAAAAGAATAAAACTTAAATAACGAATTTCAAATGTTTTAATAGAAAAATAAACAAAATCTTCATTCTTTCATTCATTCATCTTCTTATTACAGAAAAGTTTGCTCTGGAAAGAAATGATAACCAAAT
Organism: Protaetia brevitarsis; assembly: GCA_004143645.1. Lineage (NCBI taxonomy): Eukaryota > Metazoa > Arthropoda > Insecta > Coleoptera > Scarabaeidae > Protaetia > Protaetia brevitarsis. The sequence goes on from RXPK01000276.1 coordinate 246,991, forward strand.
ACTTAAAGATTAATAATGCGTGGGACCTCCTCTAGCTCTTATGACCTCTTGGCAACGTCTTGGCATACTGCAAATCAATTCCCGAATGTAATGCTGAAGAATATTTGGCCATTCTTCCAAAACGACAGTTCGGAGCTGATGATGATTGTTTGGATCCACTCCTCGTGACCTTGTCAACCATTTCAAGTAGTCCCATATGTTCCTTATGGGATTAAGATCTGGAGAGTTTGCTGGCCAGTCCGTCTGCGTAATATTGTTCTCTTTAAAAAATGCATTAATTCGCTTTGTTGTATGAGGATGTGCGTTATCATCAATAAACACAAAACCATCACCTATTTCATTCGCAAATGGCAACACTACAGGTTGTAGTACCTCATTAAGATACCTGACACTATTCATTGTAGCATTTCCAAGCATAACCAATTCAGTACGATGAGTCGCAGAAATACCTCCCCCAAACGATAATTGAACCACCTTCATAAGCTTGATGGTAAGTCACGTAGTTCTCAATATAGCATTCTCCTCTGTTTCTTCAAACTTTCACTTTTCCATCTGAGCTATGGAGACGCACTCTGGTCTCGTCACTGAATAAACAACGATCTCAATCTTCAACATTCCAATTTGCGTATTGATGTGCCCACTCTAGCCTTCTTCTTCTTCTGTGAGCTCTGGTTAACAATGGACAATTTTTAGAAGATTTGGACTTTAAATTTACCGCACGGTGCCTTCTTCTTACTGTTTGAGTGGATACTTGAGTACCTGTTGCAGTCAATAACTGAATTTGGAGTGTTCTTGCAGTAGAAAATCTATTCCTTCGACACTGAACCGTAATAAAATGGTCCTCCCTGGGTGTTGTACTGCGATTTCGCCCTTCACCGTGCCTATGTTGGACTTTCCTGATCACATTGTAGCTCACAATGAAATGGGCAGCAACAGTTTTTAGCAATGCACCAGCATTCCCATAGTTTGGCCCATCTCTTCAATATTTAAACGCCTTAATGGCATCTCTAGAATGTAATCAACCACTCTGAATTAAAACTTACTCGAGAAATTCGCAAAAATTCTCTTAAAATTTGATAAAACTATAAGCGTCCGCGAGCTCAGTAACTGCACTTATGACAGATAATAACAACAAACAACACTTGAATCACAAATGTCATTCGATAAGCATTTGTTTGCATACCGAAACACAGCCCTGATCATGTAGGAATTCATGCCAAACACCTAAGAAGGGTTGCTTACTTTTACTGCATGTTATATAGGTGTACCAATTCAAATATTGAGCAGTGTACACAACAATCTATGTTACTCATTGTTTCTCTTACTGCATTTTGCAACTCGTGTATATGTGGATATCTTCGACTCTCTGTTTTGTCTTTTAGATATCTCCACAGGAAAAAAGTCCATTTAACAAGTCGGGAGATCGTGCAGGCCAATTAACTGGTGCCAATCAAACCATTTATTTTCACAAATTTCTGTCAGGACCTCTGCTGTTAATGCCCCAGTATGAGTTTGAGCCCCATTCTGTTGCAAACGAAAAAGTTCCTCTCTTCCAAGTTTAAATTATCCATGAAATTATCATTACAGATCGCAGAATGTCAACATATTCTGCAGTAAGTGAACCTTGGTAAAAGTATGGACCAACTATTTTATTATTGTAGGTGCCACACCAAACATTGAAACTAAAGCGGTATTGTTTGAAAAGTTCATTATTTACGATTGTTTATGCACTGTCTAACTCTGCGAGGCATGCTCTGAAGAAGATGATAAATGGCATCTGGTGGGATCTCATCCCAGGCTTGCTGTAGATCACGTTTTGTAATCTTTTTGGGTTTCAGGTCGAATGAATCAAAAAGAGTTAAACCATCATTTGAATTTTATTATTTTTTCTTTCTACCTTCCCAGCCACAATCGTTTCGTTATCGCTGACAATAACTTCTTCAAGCAATTAACATTAATATCACTATAAAGCCATGAAACTGTCAATACTTATTTATATAATATTTGGTTTAAATAATAATACAATATGAACAAGTATTGATAGTTTCATTGCTTTGTAGAGATATTAATGTTAATTGATTGGAAAAAATATTGTCAGTGAAATAATCGTAGCAGGGAAGGAAAAAAGAAAAAAATAATAAAACTCCATGTTGATTTAACTGCTTTTAATTTATTCGACCTGAAACCCAAAAAGATTACAAGTGATCACAAACAAATACTTTGAAGCTCAACTTGAAAATAAATCAACGAAACAATGTTGTATTTACAACAAAGTTGTAGTTGTCAGAGGATTGAAGGTTTACTACAATTTCCTGGTATTTACAACAGGTCTTTCTCGGTATCAGAATAATTACCATCAGTTATGGTAAATCATAACACAATTGGTATAATAATACATACACTTTTTCTCCAAGCAAGTGCTTGAATCAGAATACATGCCGACTGTACATTTAGTGAAGCTTACTACTACAGCAATTTCAGCAATCTTAGTATTTGTCACGTACAGCGACTTCAAACGAGCTTATAACTCGCCAGCGATATTTAGTAACTGTCAAGTACGTCTTAACATTAGGTATTTGCACCGGACACGATTCCAAATTAATTAATGTTGACGAAAACACAGCACTGCATGCCGACGGTCCGTCCGAATGTCCCCAATAATCCCGGTGACAATAATCACGAAGGACATCATCCGATAATCCGTCTACAGATCCCAAATTTCGTGATATTCCGATTGGCATTATGAATTACAAACGACACATCCAACGACGCGACGACCTAACGCAATAACGTGCCCTTAATTGGGCACCAGAGCTACGCCATAAACGCGCCAGTCGAAAGACAGGAAAGGGCATCTAATAAACAGGATCCGGCGTCACGTCCTGAATAGGGAAGAGGGATTAGCGCCTCTCCATCCCGTGGATCTTGCCAGATGAAAATTATCATGTTCCCGTCGAAGATGCCTTTCCCGTACTCCACGCGATACGCGATCTCCTTTCGAACTATCGGTCCGCACATATACGTGGGAAGGAGATGGAAATATCGCACGTATAGACTGGGTGGCGGTAACGGAAAATCACATTCGCATGATGTAGTGCTGAGTCGTGCGGATTTTTTCCCTTCTGCTCTCTGCTCGTTTTTATTTTTTCCTCGTGCGATCGCCGACAGTATAGTAGCGTCACGATAGATAACCATTGATAATCTAAAACGAAAAATGTCTGGGAATAAAATCGCACTGGTTTTCTCTCGGTCCGTTTGTTAAGATTTTATATGATACCAGAGGGTGTTTTATGTTATAAAACATGCGCAAAATTTTTAATAGCAAACATAAATTTTCTATATGATGTATGGGGGAGTAAAAGAAATGGAAATTTGAAAAAGACAATAAATGTCGAAACGTTGTTTTAAATAGGAAATTTTGTTTCATTTAAGCCATAATTCCACAAATAAAATTTAATCGCTAATATATAAATATTCAAGAAGTTATATAATCTACTATCGACCCAAAAAAAGATGAGATAAGGGAAAATAAGCCATAAGGAAATATAAAGAAAGATACATCTCCTTTAATCTACCAGCCATTGCGCGTGTGTAGATTCTAAGAATTATTTTGTTGTTGAAGTCTTCCGCGGAAACTGTAAAGCAAAACACTGCGAATGTAAATCTAGCTAAAAAAATTTCGGCATCTTTGTCGGCTAACATCAAGGGGATTACCTTTCGGAACGATTGTCGGCATATATACCTTTCCTTTCTTTTTTTTTAATTTCTTTTTCTCTTGGTTTTTAGGTTGTAAATATAGAAAACATGAATAAGTACTACAACGTTTCGCTTTATTGCAAAGCTTTTTCAAGTATATAAATATAAATGTAAAAAGTGTAAATTATAAATAGAATGTTTTTTTTTAACAAATTGTTTTGTTTACTAGGATTTTGAATATATTATTATGTTTTATTTAAAGATTGCGTTTTAAAATGGGGTGTTTTGATTATTTGTTTTTGAATTTTGTAATTAAATAGTTCTTTAAAAATATTGTATTTAGTTATAAAATTAAATAATATAATTTTGTGAAATACTGTAGATCGGTTTTATCATTGACTGCATTTTTATGTTTATAAATTTGAATTATTTCAAGTATATTACGTGTTTTTAAATTCTGTTGTTCTTTGTTTAAAATTGTTATTAAACAAAAACACTTTTTACATTTATATGTATATACTTGAAAAAGCTTTGCAATTAAGCGAAACGTTGTAGTACTCATTCATGTCTTCAATATTTACGACCTAAAAACCAAGAAAAAGAAATTAAAAATTATATTCATGGTCAATGAATTGAAGCTTTAAAATTACTTTTCTTTCTTGTTTATTTTAGTCATCGATTACTCGCACGTTACCAGATGGCATAATTTGTGCAAATATTTAAAATGAGTTCTTGTATAATTATTTGAAGAAATAAATTTACTGAACACATACTAAAGAAGCTATTTTAAAGACCGATTGGGACAGATATTGGAAAGAAACATATACCGCACATATGACGCACTATGCTTTCGTACACCCTACAACAAATACAATTCATGGTATACAGGGTTATTATTGTATAGCACTTTTCAAAATAAAGGGGTTAAAGATATACATGAGCAATGCCTATATACAAAAAATTACGATTCTAAGTACACGGAGTACCGAGAAAATGATTTTTCTTTATTCGAGTCCGGCCCTGACTCATTTAGCATACCGGTGAACCATCGGTCGTCCGCTACACTTGAAACGTTGGGATTGGAATTACATTTAGTGTGCACTTGCTATTCGCAGTGGATGCATGCGTTTGCAATGGCAGCGTATAGATTTGAAACACGCTACATAAAGTTAACAATCATACATTAGTTTTATTGCAAACATAATAAGTTTATTTTAAAATAAATTTAACCTTTAAAATGTACTACTATTTTACGTGATACACGAGTTCATGGCAAAAGCACATCTTAAAAAAAAAACACCTGACTGCTTTGTTTGCATTCTGGTGCCTCCGTCTTATCTCAGTTAAAATCTTGTGTAAACAACATCTGCTTTGAATGAATTCACTATGCCTAGCATTTAATTTTTTCGATGTTTACTTACAGATGGTTGAAATTCATTTCTTATCAGATTTATGTGCATACATACGGTAAACACAGATGTGGGCCGTCTTAACTACATTGTTGGCCCTAAAATTTGGGAAAATTAACAAACATGCACATAGAACCGTAAATTTTTTGTATTTATAGGGCACTTTACTCATGTATATCTTTCACCCCTTTATTTTGAAAACTGCTATACAATAATAACCCTGTATAAAATACCCAATATCATGTTCTACCGTACAACCTTATCTAGACTGAAATTTGGACATGGAAGATACCCCGCCCATCTGCACAGATTAAACATAATAGATTCACCCAAATGTATTTGTGGCTACGAATAAGGTGATTTGAACCATCTCCTCCTAGCATGCCCTAATCATTTAAATGTAATAAATGAATTATATGAATATCTAGTGTCGAACTCCATCCCATTACCAACTAATGTCATAACCCTATTCAATTTAAATAGTAAATCAACTTGTGATAAGCTCGTGGAAATTATAAAAAAGGCTAAACTACTCATATAGTTCTACTATGCAGCATACCCCATCCTATTAAGTCCTCTGTGGGTTAACCCGTTAACCGTTGGCCGATTTCATATGTGTGTTTTTTTTGAAAGTCAGTCTGATAGGCCCCAGGCTGTGAAGTGTGTATCTCTGTACAATCCTATTACGCTGGCATATGGACTTAGATCCCGAAGGCCAAAAAAAAAATTAAGAAGTAATGGTTTACTTCAGTTACAAAAAACCGTTTAAGGTTTAGTTTTATAAAAATTTCTTCAATAAGTTATTATGTCTTACAATCTACACATACTTTTTTAGGAGGAAAAACCGGAGTGAGAAATTATTAATGTTATATAAATAAACTTTTACTAATACTATTTATTCAAACTTACAATAAAAAAATAAAATTAAGTATTCTATATTGGTCGAAAATCGAACGTATACATGGACTTATTAATATCATACTGATTTTCACCTTACGATTATATGTCCTGTACGATTTATTTTATATTGTAGATAGCTGTAGCATGATAACAATATAATAAAATAACAATTATGGCATGAATGTATCGATAAGCATTTTCTTACAATTTGAATATTTCATATAAGGCGCGGACAATGTATATGCGTGGTAAACAGCACCATCTGTTATTTAGAAGCGTAACACTGTTCAAGCTAATGAGTTAACATAGGTTGAAATCTTAGATACCCCACTTATATTTTGGACCAGGAAACGGTGGCGGCACTATAGCGGCGTGGCCCAAAAGTTCAAATTTAAGCATTGCCATTGTCTCTTATGGACGTGGTTTATCTATATTATATATAATCAATGTTCTAGGGATATTTCCATAGAAAGTTCGCCAATTCAAATGAATGAGAAATAAGCATGTAAACCGCTTCTTTGATTTGATTGATATTTGTTTGAAGTTAAAAAAGATATATAGAGAATGTGGACATTTATTTATTCATGTAATAGTAAGTTATGTATACTCTATTATAACTGAAATAAAACAATTTAAACTAAAACTATCTACAAAAATAAACTATTGTCTAAATATGTTTATTATAAATACTAATATAACACACCCAGGTAACTAAAGAAAACTAAAGTTGATGATAATTCTTATATAAGAAAAAAAAAATACGAACAGCTGATTAAATAAAATTTCCACCTAAACAAGAGAATTAGAAATCAGAATTATTGTATAAAATCCTTTCCCGGCAACTACAAAGGCTTTAACTCTGGGTGGCATCTTTGTTGGGCACCCTAAAGGGTATTACCTTTCCAGACGATAGTTCAGTGTCTTCGAACGATACTTTTTCATGTTTTGTTTATCCGCATAATTTTGTTTGTTTGTATTATACAAATTTTACAATTTCACAGTTCTTAAATTATTATCTTTTTTGTGTATACATATTTTTCAATTATTTCTTTTAATTGTATCCATTATATGTGCTAACTATTGTAATGTATCTTACCTCTTACAATGAATTTGACAATTTCTGTAATGGTGATTACAAACTAAACATTAAGGAACTGGACTGTGAATTTAAATCCCTTTCAAAAATTTCTCTCAAATAACTACCGATCCTTTTAGAAAGAGCATCCCAATGTAACAAATTATAACTTAAGGAAATTTCCCGCATTTCCTTTTACGACGCAGCAGGAACAGAACATCCCTTCACGTTCCGTTTTTATATCCCAATATGCCGTAAAAGCGTCGATTTCCTAAACGAGCGGCGATTTAATTGGCTAAACCACCGGCCTTATTAAAGCGAAGAAATGAAACAATCGATAATATTAAATGGGTATATGAAAGTGCGTGAGCGTACCGCTTCGTTCTAAGTGGTTCACTATACTTAATAACCCTAATAACATGCGATAATTATTTTTTTCCGACTTAACCATAATACGGCCCTCGACTGTGAGCGAGCACGCCATCAGGCAATCGAAATTATGCCAAATTGATTTTAGTATTTGCGGAAAGCATATTCGAGGAAGTAGTTCACCCTGTATCTATTTTTAAATCACATGTTGTTTATATAAAAAAAACAACCTACTTTTTACGTAGATTCAATTTTACTACTTATTTGCAAAATCGTGTGGATAATTTGGTACTGGGTACCTAATAATACTGTACTTTTTATTTGGATCTCTCTTTTAATAGATCGCATAATTAATTAAACAATTTTGTAGCATATATATAAAGAAGAGGTCTAAATGAGGAAGAATTTTAGCAGATCATACCTTTGAAATGCTTGATGAGATTGCTACCCGTTTGTCATCTTCATGTTTTTTTTTAATTTTATATAACAGAGTAATCATTAATAACTATAATTTTCCGGATAATATTAATACCTTATTATATCTTATTATTATACCTTGCCATAGCAACTACTTTAAATAATAGTCTTAAAAATATTTTAGGTAACCCTAAAGATCAAGTAGATAACTTGGACAAATCAGGTAATAGAATATCTTGTAAAGATTGTGATATATGTATTGGACAAACTAAAAGATCAATTAAAACGCGTTACAAGGAGCATTTGGCTCATCTTAAATTTAGAAGGTTTGACAGATCTAGTGTAGCCCTACATATGCTTGAAGAAAACCATGAAGTTGACAGTGTTAGTTAAAAACGTAGACAACTATGTACAATTAAATCGTTATGAAGGTATGGAAATATATAAAAACAAACATATTTTAAAGAATTCAGATTTAGAACCCTTAAATTCTTGTCTTTATGGTTTATTAATTAGAAGTAGTAGATCAGATGGAGTTAGGATTAGTGACTAATTAAAGATGACGACACTCAGCCATGACCGTGATTATTGTACCATGACCTTTTTTAGCTATAAATTAGGGTAGTTTTAGTGTAGTTATTCAGTTCAGTGTTTCTGCTGATGACGATAGCTTTGTTATTGAAACATACGTCCAGTTTAGTGCGATTTGCGGTGAGGGATTTTGGAGAAGTTTGCAGTAACTTAATACTACACTGAAAGAAAAATTCATGCACAGATCAATGGTAGAAGACTGCCATTGATCTGTGCATAAATTTTTATACGAATTATGATTTTTTATGCTATCTGCCAGGAACACCAGGAGCTGTAACCTGCTACTGAGCATTCATCTATTCGTATACTACAGACTCTGATTTCTCGGATATAAAATAAGGCAATATTCCAAATGAATTTCCAAGTTTCTTGATTAGTGTTATTTTTCAGATATAAATTATTGCAAAGTTCCAACTGAATTTTACATGCATTTTCATTAGTGCAAACCTGAAGAAACATTTTCGTTTATAACCTTATCCTATTTCTTGTATAATTTCTTAGTTTAGTGGCAATTTTCTTATATTAATTTTTGATAACAAAAATCATAATAAATTTAAAATTAAAATTATTTTGTTAAAGACGTTTCGTCGTTGTATACAACGACTTTTTTAATTTGTTCGACTAAAACTAAAATTAAAACATTTCATTTATTTTATATTAGTGAGAATGGATTCATTCTATTCTTACCTTAACTCAGAATCTTATGTATAAAGTTATAAAATTACTTCATCATTCTTATTTCTTTTCTTAAATTAAAATTTTATAATAACTACACCATTTGATTTAATTTGTGTTATATGTCAATTATCTAAATTACTTTTTCTTTAAATTTGTGATGCATTTTGTATGCTAGTCAAACAATATGTGAAAGAATATGTATTTGTGTATGTCGTATTTTTAGCTTTTTCTGTACTAGTAAATAAAAAAATTGTTGTTTGTAGGTACATGCAGATATTTACGTTTTATAAATAGTATATTCTGAGTGTGATTTTTGTAGAAAAAGAAATAATCACGAAACTTAATTGTAATCTTACTTTTTACAAAAGATATGTATTAGATGACTGTATAATGTGTGTTCCGGAAAATAAACTAGACTATATTCTACAATCTTTTAATGATTATAACAATCATCTACAATTTACTTTAGAAAAAGAAAACCAAAATAAAATTAACTTTTTACATTTAACATTAATACTTAAGGAACCAAAATTCTCACAATTCTTTCAGAAACAAACATCGTCAAATAGATTAAATTATAGTTCCAGTCACCCACATTCTATTAAGCAAAGTGTAAATATTTCTTTAATTGACAGAGCCATAAAATTAACTAGTCCGATATACAGATCAACAATAATTCCACATATTCCAAATTCTAGAATTAACTAACTACCCCAAAAATATTATTGAAGCAACCTTTAAAAAAAGATTAAATTTTTTTTATAATGACACAAAAACAAACCTTTCTAAAAATAATAACAAAAATAACAACTCAGAAATAAAATATATATCCCTACCGTAAATAAACTTTCCGAACAAATAAATAAATACAATAATCTAAATTTTCTTTATACAAGACTCCAATAGTACTCCAAAACAAGATCTATCACATGTGATATACAAAATACTATGGAAAGGTTGCAACAGCGTATACGTAGGATAACGAAACAACATTTGTCAGATCGCCTTAAAGGACACAAATACTCTAAAAATATTACGATATTAAACAAACATATTGAGAAAGAGAATCATTCCTTTGATTTTGAAGGAACAGAAATATTAAATAGGGAAAAAAAGTATAAATCACGGTTTTTTTTTAGAAATGATTCAAATTAAAAAACATAAAAATGCAATTAATGACCGCCAAGAATTTCAAATTTATCAAACATATACTTCCCTATAATATAAAAACAAAGTATATATAATTATTAAATAAATTCAATTTAAGAAATCACACTCAGTATATACAAAAATTTATAAAACGTAAATATCTGCACGTACCTACAAACAACAATTTTTTACTTACTAATACAGAAAAAGCTAAAAATACGACATACACAAATACATATTCTTTCACATATTGTTTGACTAGCATGCAAAATGCGTCACAATTTTAAAGAGAAAAAAAAAAATAAAATGATGAAATAATTTTATAACTTTATACATAAGAATATGATTTAAGGTAAGAATAGAATGAATCCATTCTCACTAATATAAAATTAATCAAATGTTTTAATTTTAGTTTTAGTTGGAGAGATTAATTTCAAATTGATTATGATTTTTGTTATCAAAAATTAATATAAGAAAATTACCGCTAAACCAAGAAATTATACAAGAAAAATGTAAAATCTAAGTTTAACTTGATCCGAGAAAATAAATAACAAATCTGTAATCTGTGCTCTGGGCAGCCATGGAAAGAAAATAACAAGAAGCTGGAAATTATTTTTAAAGGGACATTTTGTAGTACCGTGTAATTATTCATTTCAAACCTTCCTCGAGAAGTAATACCGTAAAGTCTTAAATTTATTTCTTACACGTTCGTACCAGTCACTCATTCGAGATTCACATTTTCCTTTAATCCTTTTATTTTTACTACTAATAGTTTTGGAAATGCGAAAGAATTCTTGTTCGCACATATGGACGCAGACACCATTCAATTACGTAGAAATCTCAAAAATGTTATTCGCACTATTTTTTTTTAAAATTCATATTTACTCGAAACATTAATTTAAAATGATAATACACACAAAAGCCCATGAGCAGGAATAAACTATTCGTAACACGAAGAATTTATAGAAAAATAAATATATTCAATGGTAAATGTGAGGAATCCCACAATCACCCAAGGGACTTAAGATTTTACATACGTTTTAAAGACGAAAACTACGATCGAAAATCTGATACCGAAACTATCTCTCAAACCGCCTGCGACCAAGAATCGAAAACTTTCCGGTTGTTCTACTCTCGTTGCTTTTTCAGTTTGTCGGATGTGTTTTGTTTTTGCGGGAACAATTTCAACTCGGTCGGCGTCATTTGTTACGATTGACGGGCCCGCTGCTATCGAGGAGAAAACGTCTTTGGGGATCAGTTGCGAAATTGAACACGACAAAAACGGCTCAAGGAAGATTTGTAAAAAAACGCGTACAGGTTAAGTTCCTACGAGAGAGTAATAGACATGAGGGAGGTGGTTCGGCTTTTATGCATCCCTAACCTCGGATGTTAAGTCTCTTGCAGTTTTCTTTATTCTGTCGATGGTAAAACGGCTTATTGACTTTCGTTATTGTATAGCGTAACTCAAAAGATGGAAAAGGATGTAACCTAATGTATAAACATGTATAAGAGTTCTTATTATTAATAAAATAGTTAATTTAAGTTTTGGTAGCGTAAAAAATAATGGAAATTTCGTAATGATTTAATTGAATTTGCCACCAGTTGCTTAGAAAATAACGGGTTAGCGGTCTGTAATTAAATAAAAACTTTCACTCTCAATATTTCAATATATTATAATATCTTCATCAGGAGATACCAGAAGATGAATGAACAAGATATTCAAGTTTGAAAGTAAAAACTATACTTACAAATTAGAGTAGTCTTAAATTGCACATGTTAAATTGGAAATTATTAAGGGTGAAATTGTAATGAGGAATTAATGAACGCCAGAATATAAAATAATTTAGAACAATAAAATAAATAATCTAAACTCCAAGGCAACTAATGGGAGAATGAATTCGAATTAATATAAAAATATTAAATTACTTGTGCCTACAAGAAAGCAAAAAGGATAACAAATATCTCAAACAGTTCAAAATAGAAACAACGTACAAGTCAGAATAAATACCTACATAGCCAGTGACAAAAATAAAATTGCCGAACTAAAATATTATAATATATGTTACTTAAATATTCAATATCTGATCTATAATTAATACAATTACTATTGTTTTTATGTGCTATATTTCTGAAAATAATCTTTTCTTTGTATTGATATTCGGTAGTTAAAATTTAGACATTACGAATAATCAAAATTGTAATTGGTGTTTCTTGCATGTTCACTCAAGGCGCAAGACCTCTTACCAATACGTGCGTCACTTGTTTAAGTGAGTTTCTATTTCAGCCATTGTGACTGACCAATAAAACAACTATCACAATCCCTGCAGGAAGTTTTATAAACGGAATTAGTTTTATGCACAACAGATGTAACATTTTTGACTTTGCTAAATAGCTGTTTAGTTTTTAGAAAGAACTAAATTAGGAAACGATTTCAAAAAGCATATAAAAAATCAGTTAATCTTTCCATGTAAGGAATTTTCTTATAAATTAGAGTATTAGAGTTGCTATTCTCTGTTGGACCATCATGTATATTGGACGAATGGATAATGTGACCGAACAACCCCTTGCGATAACCATTGTTGGCAAACAAATTATTAATAATTTTCAAATTCTTATCCATAAATGTAATATGTAATCGCTAATATAATAATAATTCAGCACTATAGGTCTTAGGCCCTTGGCTTAGAGTGCCGAACATACCCAGCCGCTGAGAAGTGTTATCAGAACGGTGAGCCATCCAACAGCAGGAATCGCATATTGCTGTTTGACTGATGCATCTTTCCTTCACAACCGTACGGCCGGCCTAATATCGCTAATGTGTGTAACTCTATTTTGTATCGCATTGACAGTTTTCAACCTGTGGCTACTTGAGTGATTAGAGAAATAATTTATAAATCTTCCTGACGAGGTAGGCTTAAAATACCAATCTAGAATAATTTTTGTTCACTGAGGTTCTAATCACCTTCGTGTCCAGAAACCACACAGCAATCTTCCTCAACAGTGAATTGCAAATAGGAATTGAAAGAATATCAATAGTGGTTTGAATTGAGCCTTTCGGAACAACGCAAAGATATATATAGGAGGAAACTTATGGAATTGTACTGGACATTGTATCCGAAAATAATTACCTTTTGCGTGAAACTTGGAATAGCAAAGGAAGCAGAGAGTTGATTCTGTGGAAAACCGAATGAAAAATTTATCAAAATTCTCTTAGATTACGTAGTGCCGTGTACTGATTATATTAACTGAAAAATGCAAACTGAATTTTACAATGAAAAAGAAAAATAAAATTAGCTAGCTCAAAAGTAAATTGTGCGTGAATGAAATCAGACTTTCATAAATACCCGAAAAATTGAAAAGGTTTAATATAAAATAAAAAAAAATATAATTTTTTTAACCCAATGACGTTAATTAACAATAAAATTTATTTTTCAAAATGGGTTAAATTACAACTTGTGCAGAAAAAAACTCTGAACTGAAGGTTCTGGCCTAAAATAAAAACTGCACTTGACTCTAAATTAAAATAGGACAATGCTATTTCCTATGCAAAGCAAAAAATTTGTTTGTTCAGGAAGATTATCCAAAATATTTCAATTTCAATCCACGTGGTTTTAAATTAAAATAAATTAAGCGTGGACGATTTCTAGAAATTTACAGAAATGAAAACTAAAATGCAAGTACAATGCTTCTACTCACCCAACCGAGGTGATTGATAATTAAAAATGAAACAGCAAAATTGAAAAACGGAAAAATTAACTCTTTAAGCTATAATGAGAAAAAATAAACTAAAATGTATCTTCCCAAACAAAAATAATAATTGATCTTATATCTATAAAGTGCACACTTCAATACATTAACAATTATTACGATAAGAATTACTTGATTGCCTATATTTTTACAGAATTGAATTTCAATATTAAATGAATTACAAAATGGTAACAATGATGTACAAAATTACGTCTACTCACGTCAATAGTCGAAAAAGGAACTCCTTAACAAAACTCTACAACTGTTTTTCTTACAAAAATCCCTCTCTCAAAATCGTACAACGCAGTCGTATAACAATACGATGACAATATTCAATAGAATCCGCATTAAAACAGCATACGCAAACAATAGACATATGAATGAATGGATTAAATAAAAAAAAACTTAACACTAAATAAATTAAAATGATGCAAAAAACTCTTCAACTAAATTTATACAAACCAAAATAAAATTGTAAAAATTTCTCGGTAAACTGAACAGCAGCTGTTTTAGCAAGGAACACAACCAATAACCAGCAATTTGGGTTGTCTAACCACAGCAGTAGATTGTAATACTTAAGAGCGGCTTTCTATTTCCTACATTTTTTGGAAGGTATGAGAGTGGCCAACGAGTTTTAATAGCAAGAAGAATATGAAACACAGTAAGTCGCAGTTTATCAGCATCCTTATCTTAAACATGCATGCTAAACTCTACTAAAGACTCAGACAAAACTGATGAACTCATAACCCTAAATAAAACTCAAAATTCGAACAGATTTTCAACAAAGTCTCTCAAGAAAGCTCTTCCAAAAAGCTCCTCAAAAAAACTCTTCAAAAAGCTCTTCAAAAACTCCTAAAAAAGATCTTCAAAAGAATAGCTCAAGAAAAAGCTCTGCAAAGAAAATCCTCAAAATAGCTCATCAAGAGAGCTTTGAAGTTCCTCAAGAGCTTTTTAAGAACTACTCAAAAGCCGAAACATAAACACTAAACCCTAAATCTCAGCCATAAATTCTAACCCTTACACTCCAAACTGAACGCCAAACCTTAAACCCGGAACTCTAAACTCAGGTCTAAACGCTAAACGCCAAACTCTAAATTCTGAACCATCAACTGTAAGCGCTAAATTATAAAACCCTAAATTCTAAGGTTGCCGCCCATCACCCATATGAATCATAACCGAAATAGAATATTCCTACATATTTCCTTAATTCCCAATATTATCCAGTTTTCAATCAATTTTGTTTTTAATATTGTTTCAAACGCTTTTTTTCTTCTTATCTATGTGTAGAATTACTGCCCTGTTGTTTTTACATTTTTTTTTTGGTTTAATTTATGAAGTTGTTTACAGCCGAGTGATGTTCCTGATTTCTTTTGAAGTGCATATTATCTAAGGTTAATTATCACATAATTTTGTATTATATATTCAATCCAAATATCGTCTTGAGCGATTCATATACTCATTTGTATTTTTATTTTTTCGGGAACAGTTGACAATGGTTTTTAAAATATATATATTATTTTATGTTTTATAGAAATTAAATGATAATGTCTACGCACTAAAAAGTTTTTGATAAAATTCCTGTACGAATTTGGGGTAATTTTTGTGCCACTAAAACCGTACGGTTATTTTACTTTTAGAAGTAATATTCCTAACTACAGGTAATTGCAAGGTATATAGTCTGCGATATTAGTAGTGAAATTTCGATATGTGAGTAACTTTTTCAAGTCGCAGACCACACCAGCATCTTCAACTACGTCAGACAGTACCACTGCCCGTAAAGGCAGATAAGATCTGGCCCATTTTTAGCTTGGAAACTGCAATAGCGTAATGCTATGACAGACCAAATCGGGATCTATCTCGTTGGTTCGTGGATGCCAGTAAAACGCGTAATGGCACGGGGATTGGAATCTAGAGGGACGGAGAGCGGGACGGCGAAGCTTTTAGCCTCGGGACCTCTCCCACCATTTTCCAGGCCGAAATTATTGCCATCCAGACTTGTGCCGAGGGCATCTCAAACTGCCTACGCAAGAATGGGAGGGTAGTAATCATCTCCGACAGACAGGTTGCCCTCAAAGCTTTGCGGGCTGTCAGATTTGACTCTGAGGTGGTACTGGGGTGCCACAGAAAGCTTAAACAGCTGACGGAACATCTAAATGTTACATTGAGATGGGCACAAGGTCACTCTGGGATCAGAGGCAATGAAATAGCTGACACATTAGCAAGGAGTGCCAGCGAGCTGCCGTTTGTGGGTCCAGAACCGACGTATGGTAGCTCATATCAAAACGATTGTCAGACAGGTGCCAACTTGCTGCTAGGCACTGTTCCTTTTGGAATGGACTCGCCGGCGCCGGTAAATCCCTAGGGCTTCAACCGAATGAGGAAAGACTTCATAAGGCAGTCTTTATGAGCAGGAACAGATTCAGATTACTCACAGGAATCTCAACTGGGTACTGCGCACTAAATAAACACATGTACCGCATGGGGATAGTGAACTCTCCCCTGTGCAGGAAGTGTGAGAGTGCGATGGAAACTCCTGCTCACCTTCTTATTAACTGCCCGGCAGTGGAAGAGGAGAGGTAGCAGTTTGGAGTCCATCGGTTGGACGAGCCCATAGTCAGTAAGTTAACTCTCTAAGCTAGATTGCGAACTTTTATGATACACAGAGAAAAATAATGTGGTAAAACTAAACAAAGATTAGATGTAATACCTAATTTATTTAGTCAAAAATTAGCTAAACAATTAAAATTGTTAAAATATATGTCTACAATTCGTTGCTTTTGCTGATATTGTTGCTGTTTGACTTGTCTACAAAAATAGTCAAACAAGCACTATTTTTTAGACATTTTATATAAAAAAGTAGTCATTTTATTTTATCATAATTCGACTCTTTAGCTATTTCAGATAGGTGTTTTACAAATTTATTTAGGCATATTTACTATTCTTTCTGACTGATTCGGCTACACAAATAGAACTTTTAAAACTAGTAGATGGCGTGTATCATCTAGTGAATGTAGATTCTTTTACTATATCTACTTATTTATTTTATATATTATATTAGTTAAAAATACTCCATTGGGGTAACATTAATGGTGAAATTCTGTGCATATCTATAGCGCCTATAAGATTATCTGTAAACACAGGTAGGTACATAATAAAGCTTATATTAATAAATATTGATAATGTGTGATATTTAAATACCAGACAAAGTAAAAGACATAAAGCTATTAAATAAAAACTTATTCAAGCGTTTCACATAAAAAAGGTTTCGATTTAACAACAAATGCTTTATAAAAATATTACTAACTTTCCTTAACGTCTAAATCTACTTCATCCATAACCATTACGATTAAAAGTCATATATGGTCATCGATTGTTAAATATTTCCTCCTGCATCCAACTTTTTCTTTAGTTTATTTGCTGACACTTACTTTCAAGATCTCTATTAAATGAGCTACTCCAATCTTGTAATTCTATTGCAATCTTGTAATGCTGTTGCATTATTTACTTTTGCCGTGATTTTTTTTCTTCACAATTAATAAGAGCCACTAACTTTAACAATGCAGTAAGCACTGAATTTGAGAAGGATAGTGCAAAGTAAGTTCCTGCGCCCGCACACAAAAAGTAAATATCCCTAACAATGTAGAAACCTCAAAGACAGATTTTTTTGTTTTATCTATTTACTTTAGTTTATTTATCCAAACAAAATATCTTTCTGAATATTTTTCGGCTAATATGGACAATCCTTCTATTTTGTAGGCGGATTATCTAACTATAATATGGATAAAGTATCTATAACAGTAGACATTTTGAATACAAGTTATTAGTTCATCGTATAATAACTAAAGTTTAGTCACTTTAAATATTCTTTTATTTAAATTACCTATTTATATATCATCTAATTTAAAAAAATGTTAATACATCTAAAATGAATATATAAATAAGCTATATATCTAGATGATTCAGCAACTGTTCGGTTATCTAATTGCAATTAGCTATTATGACTACTTTATTTTTCTCTGTGTAGGGTGCAACCTGAGTGAGAGGGCTAAAGTGGACATGGGGGCACAATAGGTCTTTCTGGCCGAGTTGTCTTCTTCGGGTTTACACCTGCCCAAGGACAAAAAAAAAGACTTTTCCAAAATTTCCTTATATAGTGTGAAATATTTACAAGTAGAATATCTATGCTAATGATAATTTCCATAGAAGTTTTACTTGTTTACAGCTAAAGTTAC
Organism: Protaetia brevitarsis; assembly: GCA_004143645.1. Taxonomy (NCBI): domain Eukaryota; kingdom Metazoa; phylum Arthropoda; class Insecta; order Coleoptera; family Scarabaeidae; genus Protaetia; species Protaetia brevitarsis. Next base: position 265,254 of record RXPK01000276.1, read on the forward strand.
AATGGAAAATTCAGTATTTTTGACTTTATTGTTCTCAATTAACTTTATTAATAGGTACTTAGGTACTACTACTCTGTTGTTTTCTTGTAGGACTTCTTCTGTAGGCTTCGTATGTCATCGTATGACTATATTTATAACTTGCGCAAGGTATATAAAACCCTACACCACTTCACAATTATAAAAGCAGAAGACTATCTAGTCAAACAACGCAACGCCGCCAATTAAGTTTCCTCATAGAAACTCCCTAAGTGTAGAGGCATATATAGAACGTTTAATTTAGGTCAGAACGTAAAAATTACCTCGACGCCATTGACGTTACGTTGACGTAAGTAGGGGAAATTAATGCCTCGACTCCTATTAGGTATTCCGACGAAACATGCTAATTACATAAAACAATTAAAGCGATGATAATGATAATGATAATGGCGATGATGGTCGGTCGGGGATGAAAGCCAGCGGCCGGGTGGGGGCAACGGTCGCCCTCGGACCGCCGCGCCGCCGGCTATTTGTATCTGCCTAGCTGTGAAAATAAGGTCGCCACCCCCGCACGGCCCGCCCTCTGCGTGACGGTGTCGTGTCCATTAGCCGGCTTAGCCCTTGCGCAAGGGCTCGCGGACAATTATGAAGGAAATTTTAGCGGAAATCCTCGTACGCAATGGGATACGGTTTTCCTGTACCCTCGTCTTCTAGTCCTTAGCGATTTTCTTCGACGTTTTCGCCGCAGGATCTCGTCGGGGTTATTGGCTTTCCTCCCTGCTCTTTGCGGCCTTAAATGACATATGGTCGCGTCGATGTTTAAGAGCGTGCGAGTCTATGGTTGTCTTTATACATCATCGGTGATTTATGAGGCGCGCGTGTGAAATAAACGAGTAGTGTATGATAAATTACGCTTTTCGTAAACACACAATAAATAACTCCGTTCTGCAAGTGCATATCCTTATTGCGAAAATAAATCCTTCTTATACTAAGAGCTCACTTTCGACCTGTCGATTGCCGTAATGTGAATAAAAGAAGGATGAATGGGTTATGTATCAAATATACACTGCGATTTACCATCTCAAATCGGCAAGTTATCGCTGTCTAACGGCAAGCCCTCAACGCTATTCTCTACCTTTGTCTAACTACTACAAGATGCTATCACTACATCGATCTTTACAATTTAAATCAATCTAACATAGCCCTCATTCCGACTACTACGAGGGGAAGGAAATGATTCGCTAGTCATGCGTAAACACAGGCGTAAATTCACTTTCAGTTTAGGCGGCGGCGTTCGATTCATTTCGGTAATTTCTTAACAAGGCGTTGGTGGATATTAGGGTACGGGTACGGTCCTCAAATTTTATAACGGTTAGTAAGTTTTGATGGCGATCAGTTATTTTATTAAAAAAAAAATAGAATATTATGGGCCCGAGGATTGTAAAACAATTTTACGCTGGCAATTCAGCAGAAGTTACACATGATTTATTTGCAGTAAATTATCCCAAAAGATCAATTCCTAGCGTGACTATTAATTGTAATACAGTCTGACGTTTTGAAACAACGTTTACATTAACAAATAACAAAAATAAAAATATCCTAGTGAAATGTCAGTGATATCTAAATAACTTTGTACATTAGTTGAATAAGTTCTTTTGATGTTGTTTATGAGCTCTGTCACTGAAATTTATAGTTTACGTTATCTGATGCTTCGATGCAATTTTTCTTTACTGCTAAAAAATTACTGCTAATTATTATAGTTAAAAGCAGAAATACATTAATTTGTTATTTTCTCACTGTAAAAAACTTGCAATCAGTACATCAAGATCTTGCACGAATGTAACTCTTTGCAATACAACATTACTCAACGAGTAGGCGAAAGGAATTGGATTAATCTTTCGAGTATATGAGATAAAGCGGCATTTATTAATATTTAACTTTAAATTGTGTTGTAAAAATCAGCCAAGTTCGCAATGGAATATAAATTTTGAGGTCGTCAGCATAAGCAAGAACTGGACAAGAGAAACCGTGCAACAAATTGTTGATGTACAAGATAAAAAGCAATGGTCCTAGATTAGATCCCTGCGGAACACCTGAAGATGGAAAAAATTTCATAAATCTTGAAACCATTATAATGTACATAGTTAGATCTATTACTTAAATAGGATTCTATTAAATGTAGCAGAGAAGTAGTAAAGCCAAAGCCGCATAATTTCTCAAGCAAAATGCCATGGTTTATACTATCAAAAAAAATATCAGGCTCAATTTAATTCGGCTGAACTGTAACAATTCGCCGACCGTTAATAAATCTGTTCTGCGGCTTTGTACGTAGCTACGCCTATAGTTGAAGTTCTTCCCATTTCTAGTCGTCCAGAATGCATTCGACATCTGGCAACTTTTCACCCGGTATGTGTCTAATAAAAGAATAAAGATACATGCATTGTCGAAGAGAATATTCTTAGATATCACGTATAAACAAAACTTTTAAAATTCGTTTTTTAGTGCCAAATATGAAGGGTATATACCTTTTTTAATTCGCGGGATATCTAAGCTGGCAGTGCAAAAAACAAGCATTTAATTTTTTAGTATTAATCATGAGTCGTTTTTTATATTGCTCGCATCATTTTTTATAAGTTTTTTTGCAATGTTTCCTATTCCCAAAGCTAATCGTTTTTGAGATATTTGTAATTTTGTCAAAAGCTTGACGTTTGCATTATTTTCAATAAAATAAAGTATCTCATAGGCTATTAGATAGGATATTCTACTAATGTGAATGCAAGTTCACGGTCATAGGTATTGACTGCGACAGCGGTAACTGCAATATCATATACAGGGTGTTCAGAAACTCATTCAAAATGCATATTTTTAAAGTAAAAAACTTTTTTTTTTTCAAACGAAATGTGGTATTTTTCAGTGCAGCATTGAATGCAGTGCAAGATTCTATGTCGATTAGTGTCAAGGTTCAGTATACCCATTTCTGATAGTTTTTGAAATATTCACATTTATGTAAAGCTAGTCACTCGAAACACTCTGTACAGCATTTTTCAAAATGATGCAAAATCTCTTCTTGCATTCATTTGTTTTAATACTTGAAGTATTTATTGTGATTAGATTCCTTATTATTAGTAAAATTCATTTAAAGATATAGAAAATAATGATTAGATATTAGCAAGCTGTGAGTGTTATTACATATTAACAAGTGAATGTGTGAATGTTTACATCGTTTGACATTTAATTTTCTTGTATTTACAATAATTTTATTTGAAAATAAAGTGGCACAAATAAAGCAAAACAAAAAACGCTTTTACCAAAACTTTGGTGCACAAACAATGCGCTTGCTTTAATATAATACAATTTCATAACTTTGCTTGCAAATAATTTAAAAAGATTTTGAAAGCATATGCTGTCACGTGCACATTGTATTCATTTGTTACTATGTAACAAATATGGGTAATTAAGGTGTATGTTGCGCACAATTAAATTAATATTACTAATAATAAGGAAACTAATTACAACAGATACTTCAGTTATTATTACAAATAAATGCAAGAAAAGATGACGCATCATTTTTGGCCTAAAGATAGGAACTTTGGCATATTTCTGCCGATTTTATGAAATACGTAAGAATAATATTTAAATACATTTCGACTATGTATTCACTTTTTGCTTTAAATATTATAGATATTTTGGTACATTATTGCTTTTGTATGTGGTGGGGGTTCATGCTGAATATTAGGTAGTAAGGTAGATTAGGTTTCACTCTCTTTATGTATTTAAGCTAAGTATTGCTTCAAAATGTGCTGGTAGAGTAAGAACAGCTTTGATTTGAGGTACGCCTTGTGATATCTTTTTGATATTATTTTTATATTACTTTCATGTCAAGAATGTGATGTCATAATCTGAAAGAATAAAACTATATTATTATTAATATTTCAAAAACTGAAGGAGATTGCCAAAATGTAAAACTGTCCTCAGAATCCGTCATGAACATTTTGCTATACGGTGCGCCGTAAGATCCTCGAAACCATACACTTTGTTAAAAACAATGCCATGTCAATTGTTGTACACAATTTTTAGAGCTGTATAGGACGATCAGACAGATGTTATTGGTAGAATTGCGACTGGCTTTTTTTACAATTACATAACATACATTTTTTCAGATGGAAACTTCAGAACAGAAGAAAGAATAGAAATATATAAGTTTGGCGGTCTACAAGTTAGCGTAAATCAGATTTAAAACCCGGGGCCTACATTTTGTATTATATTCAAGTGAGCAGGAAGATGCCAAAACTTCCATGACTTATAACTCTATTTTACAAGGCATTTACACGTGAGAATACGCACCAACGTGGCTGGAACTTTTCTTTCGTGGAAGTTGGTGAAAGAGTAAAATTACTTTATTCTGATACTCAAAAAGTTATGACAGGCCGTTTAATTAAAGCTTTCGATTTCTTAAAACTTAGTTGAAAAATTGTATTTGAATGGAATGATTTCTAAATTTATGTTGAATGAAATTTTTACAATTAGTAAATAATGATTCAAGTGTTGATTCTCAATTAGTTAAGTGTCTAGATTTGGTTTGTTTATAAGCTATAGCGTACCCGTAATATATACTGTATTCCTATAAATATTTATATATAGCTGTAATGCTCCAAAGATGTTATACGATTAGCTTACATAGGTATACGTGCGCACACAGTTCTTGAAAGACGTAAGCTTCCTTCGCGCTGGGATTACAAGGGTGCAAGAAATGGTCGTTATTCCTCTCAAGCGCATTTGCTTGCTCTATTGTTTAGATTTTCACAATATCTGGACGGTGAGCTACTGTTTTGAATTTACTTGTGTACGTATTTCATTTTTGACGGTTTATAAGAACGTAATAATTATAATATCAATAACATTTATTTCTAAAGCACATAAAAAATCAATAAAAGAAAGCGTATGCCAGAAATAAATCCACAAAAGGAAGCCGGTAACTGAGAAATAATTCATGTATCCAAAAATCATTTATATTAAAAAGAACTAATTCATAATAAATGAAGCTTAAGATGCTTTTTAAAAAGATAAAAATCAGAGATATTTTTTATATCACTAGGAAAGTTATTATATATTTTGTTCCCAGCAGGGAGGAAAGCTGTACTTTTCCTCCCTAAGGTGGAAAACTAAGTGACATAGACATGATGAAACTATACATCTTATAATATGTGACATTGATAGATGATATTAGCGCATTCGGCCCAGTCTGAGCCCATTTATGAGATAATTGCTAAATTATTAAATATTAAATTTCAATTAAACTAGTATTAAACACTTTTAAAATGGCGCTAACTTGACAGTTTTCAAAAAATATTTGACAGATTAAGCTTACTATCTATCATGTCAGTCACAGGTATGTCTTTATTATTTTTAGACATTTACACTTAGTCGCAAAACTCTACATACGATATCGAAGTTTCATTTAACCTGATCATTATTTCATATATTAAGTTAATATTTTTTAAATTTTTACTTGTAAGTATTAAACACGGCCTACTGTGTTCAACGATGCTAAAAAAAGTATAAAAAACATGGCCACTTGTTTTGTTTTGTTAAATTTTTGCAATATGCAACTAAGAAAGCGTTGCAAAAGTGTACATACGAGCTTTAATTATATGGAATGTTGTTGTGATAAACCCGTTAGTTTTGTAATTTGAGGATAATTTACTTAATTTACTTTCATTGTAGTAGAGTGTGTGATATTTTGTTCAAATCGTGTGTTAAAAATAAAGTATTTGAAGAAAAAATGGCGAAAAGAAAAGAAATTTCTTCCGAAGTTAGAAAATTAGTGGTCAAGTTGTCAAATGAAGGAAAATCTATGGCGAAGGTGGGAGAAATTTTAAATTTGGCAAAATCTACAGTCCAAACTATCCTTAAAAACTATAAATGATATAAAAGCTTTGAAAGTTTGCCGCGCACAGGTCGTCCATCAAAACTCGATGAAAGACTACGGCGCAAAATTGTAAGACAAGTCACAGAAAATCCAAAGAAAAGTAGTGTGGACTTGAAAAATGATATCAAAAGAGATTATGGAGTTGATGTACATGCTGATACAGTTCGTCGATGCTTAAAGAAAACCGGACTTCAGTCGCATGTAGCTAGAAAAAAACCGTATATTAGTGCCATTAATAAGAAAAAACGTTTTGACTATGCTGTCAAGTATAAAGATGTACATTTAAATGATCCTACGTTTTGGGAAAGGGTTATTTTTACAGATGAATGTAAGTTTAACCTTTTTGGAAACGACGGACGAGCAAGAGTTTGGAGAAAGAGGGGAACTGCCTTAGAACAGAAAAATGTATGCAGCACCGTTAAACATGGTGGAGGTTCGGTGATGGTGTGGGGTTGCATGAGTGCTGATGGAGTTGGAAAATTGAGATTTATTGATGGTATTATGAATAGTCGTGGCTATATAGACATTTTGAAAAACGATTTTTTACCGAGTGTCACAAAACTAAACCTTGGAAATAACTTTACCTTTATGCATGACAACGACCCGAAGCATAGCTCAAAAATTGTAAGAGAATGGTTGCTTTACAACGTAAAATCGAAGCTTCCTCATCCCCCGCAATCCCCAGACCTTAACGTCATCGAGCATTTATGGGCCCATTTGAAGCAGAAACTTCGAAATAGAAAAAGTTCGTCCATTTCCCAGTTGAAGACGGTTTTAAAGGAAGAATGGGAAAATATTTCTACTGAAATAACAAAGAATCTTGTTGCTTCGATGCCAAAAAGGCTGAAAGAAGTTTTTGATGCAAAAGGAGGCCACACAAGTTATTAAATATTTTCTAAATTACCTGCAAAGTGTATAAAAATTTATCGTATGTAGACTTTTGCTTTTATATAAAAGACTGAATTTTGTTGTTTTATTAATTTAATGATATTAAGCCAAATGAATTGTTATTATTTTATTTTTTCCTAAGATCGCAGATCGTGTTGAATAAAAGAAGTTTAAATTTTTTTACTGTATTTTCTTTAAAAATTAAAATTTATAGGAACAATTAAGTCGAATGTAGAGTTTTGCGACTAAGTGTAGTTAAAATTGGACTGGCTGGGGAAAAAATAGTATTCAAACCACGTGAGGAAAGTGCTATTGCAGGCTGCGGGCAAATATGTTGTAATTGCCCAATAGAGCACCTTCCTCCCTTGGTTTGAAATATACTATTACATCCATATAGAAAGGCCATTTTTGATAAATTGCTTTCTTATGGGGAGAAGGAAGAAGGTAATGAATTAATACGGGCACAATAATCAAGGGAGTAATTGAAAATAAAAATTCTTCTTTGTGTTTAAAATCGTAACTTCATTTTTCGTAAAATATATAAATCATAAAAAGTGAAAAGCGAATTGTTCTTAAAAATATTTCCACACGAGTAATTTATATTAAACATAATTCAAATAGCCTGTTATTGCATTAAAAATAAACTCTATAGGTACTTGAATTAAGTAACATATAATAAAACGTTTTTAAGTGTTCTGAAATTGGAGCTTCGTTTCAGTTGCTCTAAAATGGAGCATGTTAAAACTGATTACACAAAAAGTTGAGGTTCAAGTCTTTTTGAACGGTATATGAACGAAAGTTCATATATTGTCGTTCCAATATTCTAGTTTCTTAAGAGCCAATGTTTTTATTCTTTAAAATTGTATTATAGTATGCTTTACTGTCAGGGAATTCATCTATAATTCGTGAAGACTAGCAGATAGTTGTACGTTTATGATTTTTCTATAATAAAATTATCGTTTTAGAGTCCGTAAAGAAACAGAAGCGTGAATTTACTGAAAATCTAACTTATTTCGATATTTTCCGCTAGGATATCTTTCATTTTTGTTATTTATTAAGGTAAATGTTGTTTCAAAGCGTCGGATTGTGTTACGAGTAGTAGTCACGCTGAGAATCGATCTTTCGGAATAATTTACTGCCAATAAATCGTGTGTAACTTCTGCTGAATTGCCACCGTAAAATTGTTTCACAATAAAAAGTTTTTCTCGAACGTACATACAATATTCCATTTCTTTTTTTATAAAATTACTGATCGCGATCAAAACTTATCTTTACATCCAGCAACGCCTTGTTAAAAAATGAGCGAAATGAATAGAAGGCCGGCCAATCTGGAAATGAATTACGGCTGCTTAGCGAATCGTTCCCTCACCTCGCAGTACACGGAATGAGAGCCATGTTGAATTGACTTAAATTGAAAAGATCGACATGGTGATAGCATTTTGTAGTAATTAGACAAGGGTAGAGGATAGCGGAGAGTGTTTGCTGTTAGACAGTGATAGCATGCGGATTGGAGATGGGCAATCGAAGCATATATCTAACAAGCACATGCGTATTTCTCGATTTTATTAACTAATAGAAATCATATTTTTTATCCTTCTTTTATCATATTAAGGCAATCGCAAAGTCAAAAGTGAACTCTTGGTAACCTAACTAGATTCTACTATATACCACAAGATTCTAATTTATTTAATAAAATAAACTAAACATAGTAAAATGCTGTGAGGATATGTGTTTAATTTACAAGAGACATTAAGAGCTGTTACAGTTGAAGGATGTGACATCATGTTGAAGTGCATTTGAACTGTTATTTTCTAGTACAAACTCGTTTCTCTTTGTGTAGGTACATATATACGTATTTGTTGCGTCTGTAAAGTTATCTCTGTTGTTGTAAGCATGTAATATGAATGCTTATAGAGTTACAGCTAACTTTACGGGTGCTACAATTGTGCACAGAATTTCACCCTAAATTTAGTTATTTTAAGGGAAATGGGAAATTCATTTTGTTCGAGAGAGCTATTAATTGATAGATACTCCATAAGACCCTTTGATAACAAATGAGGGTGCTTATCACTACAATCCGTATGAATATATAGTTATTTTTTTTTTTAATTGTAACAAAAGATATTAGTTCAATGAAAAAAATTGGTTTATGTAGTTGTTTTCGGAAAACAGTATTATTTACACTATCTAAAAAACGTTTTAGTATTTCAATTAGTGAGTTTTTATAATAATCATTTAAGTAATTCGCTATAACTACTGTGATATCCTTAGGTATTTCTTTTTTGTTTAGATTTAAAACTAGTGAAGTTTCTTTTAAGAAAATCCTGCGGTATAGTTAATTGTTTTGGGAATATTATACAAACTTTTATTCATGAAATCCGTTTTAAAACTTTTATTTTATATCGAGGTAAATACTCTTTTTTTGCAACACCCCATGACGAGGCATAATGATCGCTGTAAGCTTATAAATCCCGTAGGCCGATTTTATTTTATTACCGAATGGGAATTCCCCGAATTAACCCGTTCAAAAGCGCCCTCTTTTATAGAAAATATATCCCTTGTAAGAGTACTAACCCGCGTAACCCCGAAACTTTTAAAGTAATCTTCCGGAGTTTGACCCCTACTCCCTCCAAAAATTCGAGCCTTTCATTATGGCACAGACCCGGTGCCGTCGTACGAGCGAGCGAGGAATCCATTCACACCATCATCGCTTCTGTTCTACACTTCTCGCTCTACCCCCCTCCCCTCCTCCCCTCACCAGCCACCCTCGGCACTTTTTCTTTCCCCTATTATCCGTAGAATTATCCGACGGAGCAATGATTCGCTTAATCTTCAGAAAACACGTTTCTTTCATTTTCGGATAAATTTACTCTCTGTTCCGGTGGACTCCGTTCCCCTTGCGCCCTTCCCCTCCACTGTTTCGGCGGCGTTTCCCCTCTTTAATATTGATCGCAGGCGTCGAAGATGACGTGCGCTTTTCCGCTACCCCTCCACACTCCCCGTCCGCTCTTCTAGTTTCATTCGGATGGCCAACGCATAGAATAACCTGACGATCAGGAGGGTAGCTCTCGTACCTTAACACAAACTGCATTTAGTGGCACCAGACAACTATTCTGGTACTAAACATTTATTGGCGGACAATTTAAATTTATATTGCTCCTTTTAATTTATGATGTCAAATAGAACAGAAACCCATGATATTATAAAATACCATTTTATAGGCACATTAATACAATAAATAAAACATACTGCTGTGGTTAGACAACCCATTTCGCAGAGTGTATTTAAGTTGTATTGTTTGTTTGTTATGGTTATTTTCTTTGCTTAATCAGCTATTAATAGATTGTACCGAGAATTTTCACAATTTTATTTTTGTTTTGTATTAATTTTAGTTTAAGAGTTAATTGTATGAGTTAATTAATTTAGTGTTAAGTTTTTTTAAATAATTGCATTCATTAAATTGTCTATTGGTCGCTAGTGTTGTTTTAATGCGGATTCTATTCAATATTGTCGTTGAATTGTTATACGTCTGCGTTGTACGATTTTGAGAGAGGGATTTTTGTAAGAAAAACAATTGTAGAGTTTTGAGAGGACTTCCTTGTTCGACTATTGACGTGAGTAGACGTATTTTTGTTTATCTTTGTTGCCTTTTTGTATTTCATTTTGATATTGTAAATTTCGCATGAATTCTGTAATAATTTAGTCAATCATCAAGGAATTCTTTTTGTGATAATTGTTAATATATTGAAGAGTGCACTTTATAGATATAAGATCAATTAATATTTTTTGGTTAGGAAGATATATTTTAGTTTTTTTTCTCTCATTATATTTTAAAGAGTTAATTTTCTGTTTTCCAATTTTGCTGTTTCATTTTTAATTATCAATCACCTTTTTGGATAAGTAGAAGCATTGTTCTTTCATTCAGTTTTTTTTTTTTAATTTCTAGTAATTATCCACGCTTTAGTTTGATTTTAATTTGTGAAACCACGTGGATAGAAATTCAAAGGTTGTGTATTTTGGATAATATTCCTGAACAAACAAAACTTTTGCTTTGCATAGGAAATACCATTGTCCTATTTTAATTTAGAGTCAAGTGCAGTTTTTATTTTAGGCCGGAACCTTCAGTTCAAGTTTTTTTTCTGCAAAATCTGTAATTTAACCCGTTGTTGTAATAAATTGTTTGTTAATTAGCGTCATTGGGTTAAAAATTCTGTTCTTTTACTTTATTTTAAAACCTTTACAATTTTTCGGGTAATTAAGAGAGTCTGATTTCTTTCACTCACAATTTACTTTTTCGTGGTTAGATTCAAGTTTTAATCGCGACGGTAACTCTGAGTTTAATAGTTCTTTTGCGTTCATTTGAAATCTTATCCGTTGAGCTAGCTAATTTTATTTCCTTTTTCATTTTAAAATTCATTTTGCATTTTCATTTAATTCAATCAGTACACAGCAATACGTAACACTATTTCCTATAATAACAGTGGTATATAAATACATAAACATTTGTTTTAAACTAAGAAGTCCAAGAAAAAAGGAATAAAAGTATTTATTTTGAAATGTTTATTTATTGCTTGTGGTATATTTTGATTTTAATATTAAGCAGGTACACAGGATTCAAATTTGGTTGCGGCAGGGGTTTTATTTAGGGTCAAATGCGTGTAGTTTTGACGGGAACGATTTTTTTTTTTTTGATAAAGATAAACTCCCATAGCTGGAGTGTTTTTCTCTTTAGAAAATAGAAGAAAGTAGTGGTCTATTTGACATGAATAAATGTCAGGATTAATTTTGACAATTTGATACATATTCTTATCTAGTATGTGAACTCACCCAACCAATTTTTCTGATTTTTGGTAACTGTTTTTGTTTTAAAAATTATGTTGATTTGTCAATTGAAATGTCATGTACAAACAAAAAGATTTAAAGGCAGAGACATGTAATAGTTTAAGGTTTTTGACAATAGAATTTACTGTAAATATTGCAGGAGTAAGAACGCTTAAACAGAGATGCCCTAAAGGTAAGAGGGGATATCAAGCCCCTAAATCTCGTGGAAATACTGTCGGTCGTAAATATAATTTTTAAATACAAATATGGCGGCGACTTATGCAACACAATTTTACGAAATAACTTTAACATGTTCAGTTCGCGTCTATTTCTCATATTTAACCAGCCAACATCTTTCAACTTGTACGATATATGTTGAAACTTTCTAATTCCATATATATATAACGCAGACATGAATTTTGGATCCTCTGAATACGATTGCACGTAATACTGTCTATAGCTGCATGGTAAATAGTAGAGCAGTAAGTAAACTGTGACAGCACCCATGCTTCACATAGTTTGGACTTGACATTAATAGGTAAGGAGGACCTATGTGGATAAAGTTTCCTTAAATCCATATAGGCACGCTTAATATATATGGTTATATGCTCAATAAATTATTCATAGACAAACCTCAATTATTTGCAGTTTGTACAATTGGCAACTGTAAGCCACAAACAACCACATGGAAAACTTTTTGGAGTTCTTTACAAATTTTAGATTTTCCGAACAATAATACTTTAGATTTCGAGGGATTTAAATGTAAGTCAAATTTAGCGGAAATCTCACTTAGGGATTCTAAAACAGCATTAATGCTATGCAATGCATTGCGCCAATTCGCTGGCTCAAAAGACAATTGCGTCTCATTAGCATAAATATGGTTGCAACAAAAGTTCAGCAGGTTAGTAAAGGAAGACGTATATATTGAAAAGAGAATAGGTCCCAAAACAGAACCTTACGGTACACCAGTAAAAATACATAGAGGCAGCGATACAGTACTATTTAAAACGACACTCTGCCGACGATCCGATGAATAACTTTTTTGCGCCTCCGTCCAGAAACATTCATTTTGCAGTACTTCAAAGCGGCAGGAAAACTGTTATTCTCCTGCCTAGGCAGGTAAAAATGTCACTAAAGGTTGGCCACACTAGAGTCCACATGACAGACGTGTAGTAAATTGTCATTAAGCTACTGTTCAACCATGCTAAGACGAACTGGTGTCTGCATTGCACTTATTATTGATAGATAGACATTAAACTAGAAAGAAAATTACAGAAAAAGATTTATTCTCGGAAACGTCATAATACTAAGGTATGTAACATGTGTGTCAACTTGTACTGTCAACGCCCTAGTATAAAAATTTCTTTTCTGTTTTCAATTCAAAATTAAGATTTGTCGGGCCAAAAAACACAGCCAGAAACTCTTTTGCGAGTATTTGTACTTGTAGGCCTTGGCTACCGCTATTGATACAAATAACTATTGTAAATATTGATAATTTACATACATGCGGGAGCAATGTTAATATTTTGTTTTGATGCAATGTAATGCCTCCAGAAGCCTTTGTTATAAGGTGCACTTGATTTATTCAGAAATCTAGACGAAATTTCATTTATATACCTACGTCTGCTTTTTATAAATTGTTTAATTAATATCTGGCATATTAAATGGTGTTCCATAAATTATTAAATCCATTACACAGATACGAAACGTTAAAACAACCACAAACTGCGTTAAATTGGTGTTAATAAACAAGACATATATATGGACGTTTGAGTGATCTGCGAAAATATTGAGCTAGAAAGAGATAATCATACAAAAAGATTGCAATAGAGCTATATTAGTACAAGTACAGTGTACAGAGGGCGTCTACATAGTATTCAATGTATTAATATAATATATAAGTCCCATCCCTCTGGTCCAACGCAACCGAATGCTTTCGTGAAGGTTTCGTAAAGTACGCAGAGATGTATGGAAAGTGGTCTCCCTTAAGCTTCCCTCCATTTTGTTGCTACAAAATCACACATATACCGATCTGAATATTTATTTATGTCATTTATTTGTTGGTTCGGGAATTATTCAAATTTGTCTCTTCTATACGAATCCATTCGCTTTTTTTTTCTCCTTCGTCCGAAAGCTAAGACGGGAAAGCGAGTAAAGAAAAACGCTGGAAGTTTTTATGGCTCGGCGCTCGGTGTTTTATTGCACGCGCATTTTTCATATATATTTTGTATAACGATACGCCAGTAATACTGGATTTGTGTCAGGGAAATATATTGCTTTTCAATAGAACTCGAAAGGGGTTCCTTTTCCGACGGAAGAAGCCTCTTTTACGACTCAGTTCTTTGATCCGTCTCGGAGACGTTTTAGTGCCGACCAAATTGCCCTAGTTACAGTTAGGAAAGGTGAAGCTTCGAATGTAATGAGCCGAAAAAAATGAAGAAATTCATTTCGTTAGGTTTGTTATAAAAACACCACTTTAAGAGGATAAGTATGAGGTATTGGTAACGGAGCATATTGAAAGCACCGTAAACTAGTCAGGTATGGAATGTTAAGCATAAAAAGTTATTGATCTACAATTAGGAACCAATATGACAGTTATTAAATATGCTGCAAAAACCATATGATTTATAAAGAACATTTAAGAAGCTTTGAAAGGATCAAGAAGTATCAAGAGAAATATTAAAGCCAGAAGATTATAAGCTTATACAGAGCTCTGATGAACCATCAAACCAATAGATAAAATGAAATCGAAAGAAATCGAAGAATTTATGAAATCGCACATACAAATGTGCGATGTGAACAAGACGAATTAATAAGAAAGCCAGTCGACTGAAACCCAATGGAAGTCAGACCTGGAGGACGATCCAAAATTTCAAGGATGAAGTAAATTTAGGAAATCGAGAATTGAAAGCTAGAAATCATGTAATAAACGGGGTAAGGTGGAGGAAAATTACTAAAACACACAGCCACCTATGGGCGAGTGATTTTCCGCGAAGATTGAATCAAGAAATCCATTGAATAGGGACATTTTTTTATTCTGCAGAAAAATCATATGTCCTATAAGCATATTGGCTTAAATGAGGAGAAAAGTAAATACATTGAAAGCACAGTCACGGATGGAACGCATTTATCAGTTGTAGATATTAAAATTTTGACCTTTTTTAGAAGCGCAATAATAAAAAAACAGAAATAAACTAAATAAACTACACACATATTTATACATATACGGTGTGTCAATATTAAGCATTGCGCCCGAAAACAGCACTATCATTAAAACAGGAACTTATTAAAGTAAATAACTTCTCTTTGCCACGGTTTTTAATTTGGTGTCTCGCTTAGTTCTTTTTGGATTCTTTTATTTTTAGAAATATCATCATAACACCCTTATTTTAAGGACTATTAAAAATCATTTACTGAGCACAGTTTAGATCTCATTATTCATTTAACATCGAGGCCTAGGACCTATTGTATAATTCCGTACAGCCGTTGCTGAAGTGGTTACCTTCTGTGTATATGTATGTGTGTATATCTGTGGGGAGGCTGATGTTACGTTACGACTTAAGAAATCTATTGTTTCCCCTATTCTTGTGGTTTTACAGCTTGCCTTCCAACCCTATTCCTTTCAGAAAGTATAGGATATCAGAAAGCCTCAGGCTAGGTAAGTCTCCCTCTTCGATTTCACATGCTCCCAGGTGCAACACAATGCTACGCAATTTTAGAGGAGATGGATGGGTGTTTCATCCTGTTCCCCACAAAATCTACATTCGAATTTCTTTGCAAATTCAAGGTTATTCAGATGTCCCTTCAGTTTACAATAGCCTGAAAGTATTCCTGTTAGTATGCGAACATTGTTTTTACTTACGTTATAGGTTCCCAGAAGATTTTTATTTTGCCCCATTCCCTAGAGATTCTTCCAATAATTTTTTCAGTTTCTTCAGTATTGTACTGCTACTTATCCCGCAAAAGGGTTGAAGCTCTACAAAAGGTATTCCACTCCCTTTTTTGCGCGATGATCTGTTTCCTTCTACTCTTGTGTGACTCGGAACCTACAAGAGGGTTACTTTATTCCTTTTGCCTAGCTCGTTTAATTTTCCTAGGCATTCCCAGATCATCTAGGAACTGATTTCATGTGAGGTCAAGATACTTGGGTATTTGCCCAGGCTTTCGAAATATTTGGTTCTAGGCTCATGTATAGCTATTCCAGTTCCCTCTGCCGCTTTGGAGCCATCTGTGTACCATTTGATGGCATTTCTATTCAATTTCAAGATGGTGTTATGATCCCACTCGCTCTTGTTACTAAGCTTTGTAGTGAATTCCTTCACAAGGCTGATTTCTTTTTGACATGTCATCCCAGGGCATGTCCCAGGTTTGATCGCGCCGTCAGGAGATTGAGGCCTATGCGTAATCGTTCCTTCCTTGGCCGTTCTGGGTGTGGTTCTTTTTGCCACGCTCTCTACTACGATATGGAGAGGGGTAAGATCTAATACTACCTCGATAGCTGCTGTTGGGCAAGTTCTTATAGCCCCAGTTATGCATACGCAAGCTAATCTCTGCACTTATAGAAAGAGAAGTTAATTCTCGCGGTGGCCAGATTAGTTCTTTTGTTCCAAGCTACTGATGCATAAGTGATGATCGGTCTCACTATCGCTGTATACATCCACAGCAGTATTTCTGAGTTGCATTCCCATTTTTTTTCCCTTCAAAGTTTATGCACACCATCAGAGCTCTTTTGGCCTTGTTGGTTACTTCAAGTTCAGGTTTGTTCCATAGAAGTTTATTGTCTAGGGTAAGGCCTAGATATTTAACCTCCATTCTCCAATCTATATTTTGCCCATGCAGTTTTATAGTTTTAAGATTGGATTTTCTTTTTCTAGTAAATGCTACTAGTGGGGTCGACATTGAGTCCCATCGATTGAAACCATCTTCTCGTGAAGTTTAATCCTCTTTGAACTATGTCACAGAGGGTATTCTCAAATTTGCCTCTTGCGTATATGACAATATCATCAGCATACCCTTGACAAGGTATGCCTCGATCCGTTAGTTCGCATAAGAGTTCGTCTACTATTAGGCTCCATGTAAATGGGGATGTAACTCCCCCTTGTGGGCATCCTCTCGTAGTACTAACCGAGATGATCCCACCTTCGCCTCCACTGACTTAGTAGACAGCAGCTGTGACATTCATGTGGAATTACGCTATCTACCTCCCATTTCATTAATGCTTTTTTGACAGACTCGTGTGAAGTGTTGTCAAAAGCGCTCTCTATGTCTAGAAAAGCGCACATTACCATTTCTTTATTCGCCAGTGCATCTTGAATTCGATCCGTCAGCTCTACTAATACAGTCTCAGTGGATTTTCCCGTTTGATAGGCGTGCTGACAGGGGTGTAACGGCACCCGCTCCAAGATATCTGTTCTGAAATAATTATGTACAGCCTTTTTCATCGCTTTAAAAAAAAATGATGTGAGGCTGGTCTACGGGGTTTGGGGTTCGTAGTATCCTTTTTCCCTGCTTTTAATATGAAGGTGACTTTGGCTCTTTGCCAAGCTTCTGGAAGATAACCCAGCTCCAAACTACTTCGGCTTATCCGGATCATGTGAGCAAGGATTTCGTCCTACCCTTTCTGAAGTAAGACTGGAAGAACCCCGTCTACTCCCGGTGGTTTAAAATGCTGAAAGGCATTTTTGGTCCATTTTAGCTTCTTTAGTTGATCTTCTATATTGCCCGGAAAGATTTTCCAAGATACGCACTTTGATTTCAGGGAAGTGAGTCTATATATATGTCCTTCAACGCTGTTTCAGTAAGCCTGGTGTTTCTTCTTGATAAACTCACGTCAGTCACTGTACCATGTACAGCAGCTTTGATTATGACTAAACCCGCTTCAGATCCAATCAATATTGTACCACAAGCCTTTCTTGCTAGTTTGCAATTTCGTTGCCTGCTGTGCTTTTATGCTCCGGCACTCACACCAAAATAACTTTGTTGTGTTTAATCACCATCGTTAGTTTTTCCAGGTAATTGGCTAAGCTAGTTTCGAGGTTATCTGATAGCATGTTAATGTCTTTAGGGCTCCTGACTATCCGATTGGCTATTAATCAACTAGCACTTGAGTTCCTTTTTCAACAGCCTACCAGCTCCAGAACTTGTGATTTTTTTTGAGCCACCTGCAGACCAGTTTTGGTTTTGATTCCCTGGTTTCCGTTCTACTCTCCATCCATTAAATAACCTTAGACAAAGTCTCGATTTAATTCAATTAATTCAAGCAATTGGATCCCTAGTCATCATATCAATTACCATCATGCTGATTATTTAGAAAGTGTGTGCGCAGAATATAAATGTAATCTACCATGAAGAGGTACCTCTTCTGCTAACTGTTGTAAAGTGTTTTGCAGAAAGTCCAGCTAAATTTGCCCAGTTAAACGATTACGGAGAAATCATATCTATCGATAGCCTAGTATGCCAAATCAAACACTTATAGATTTGATGTTGACTCCTTGATTACAGTGGGAGCATTTTCTTTAGCTCAAATAGTGGGTTATAAAAATTAATTACATCTTAAAGAATGCAGATGCATTGGTAAAATGTCGTCGAAAAAACTACTATTGTAATAACTTTCCTTAAAGGAACCCACGATAAACCATGATGTAATGTTGTAAACATTTTATCACTGGTCACAGCACGGTAAAGCAACAAACCAGTTCGTAAGATTCTTGTTAGAATCATATTTGTTGCACTACAGATTTCGCTAGTATTTTATCGCATTATAATGTGAGATTTATCGATAATATGTATAATAAATGTTTGTAATCTTCAATGAAAAACAGATGTTTGAAATATAGCAGAAACGAGCGTATAAATATTTCAAATGTCCCAAACTTGAAAACACTTTTAGGTTCTGAACAAATCGCCTCTTACTTTAATAACAAAGTACCATTCTCGCGGGAAAAGAAATATGCGAAGTAAACTAGCTGAGATAAGGAGAATTTTGAACGAAATTTATTGAAGACTTTGAGACTTGTCGTACACCTGCATATCTTGCCAATGTGACAAATAGCTCTTGGGTTTTCAGCGTTGTGATGATATGCTATGTCAGAATATTTTACTACATATATGCATACATTTTATACCTTGTGCTTTACGTTGAAAAGAAGAAACAAAGACACGTTAAATTTTCCTACAACAGTGTATGAGTCTTCGATACGTTCTACGTAGGATGTTTTTTTTTTTTTAGAAAAATATAGATGCAGCTATACCGTGCCATCGTGAGGCCATTGCTTTACTATGCAAATAATCGAGCCAAAGTATTATGTGAATATAAATAAATAAGCAAATAAATCATGTTTATGATTTACTTTCACTTCTAATATAATAAATTATGAAATGAAAAACAGCCAATTGTTGCTTAACATAGTCATAATGAAACGACTTGAGGACTCCTAAAGAAAGAGGTAAAACTGAAAAAAGTGAAGTAGCTTGTATGTAGACATTATAAAATATTAATCAAAACTAAGGTGCATTCCATTTAATGACGGTTACTTTTCGTCGAAAAGCATGTACTTAAGAAAATATAGTCTTTCGGCAAAACAGCACCCTACTTTCAATTAAAATAAACACTTTTCTGAGAAAAGGTATTCTTTTCGTTGAACATGATAAAAATTAAAAGTTATAAAACTTGTCATTTAATGCAATCCCTTTTCTCAGTATACAATTATTATTATCCTTTATAGATACATATTGCAGTTTCAGATCGACAATTTAGCAAATATCTTCACGCCAATAATGAGATTTCCATCTTAAATTCTCATTCAATTATTTTTACACTTAATAAGAAAGCTGGTTCTCAGAAATTCTAATTGATATTGATTTAAAATCTACTAAGTTGTAGAAGTTATTAACAAAATATTTTGAAATTTGACCTTGAAAAATAGCCTAATATTATTTATTATTCTATTCTTTTAATTGCAACATTGTAAAAATTTTAATAATTACCAAAAAAAGGCTAATAAAAGAAATCCTTTATATATAAAAAAATATATATAAATTGTTTGTAAAATGTTAAACTAGAAGTATTACTGTAGGAAAAACATAGAAGTATGCTTGATGATGTACAACTAACAACAAAATGTCGCAATAGAAAACAAAAAGAAACAAACAAAATGGTTATATTCACCTCTTCCAAAAAGATTTTTATAAAATATACAAAAAAGCAAATCTCTTACATAAAATTATGAGTTAGATATTAACTCCATAAGCTATTTTAATACGTAAAAATAGTTTTAACAAAAAAACATTTTTTCCTTTGAATAACCTTTTCTAATATATGCCGAAACTATCTTACGTGTGTTTCTCTATTTTGGGGTAGAGAACCGCAAGAAATTGCTTAAACGAAGGTCTAATATTGCACGCAGCCTACAAGCAATTCTCAAAGGGCCCAATATTTTTTATTACTTTGATATCGAGGGAGTCAGCTGCTTAATTTAAAATTGTGATAGTTTCTGTTCCCAAACTTATTGTTAGGGCATAGATACGGCAGGGAAAACATTGATTTTTTTTTCGTTTCAAATAAATGTAAGATGAAAAGAGGAAACCTAAGGAAGCTACATGTCTGATATTGTAAGCCATATCCTTACATGAATTCAATAATCGAAATTTCTACTTAAAGAAAAAACCTGAGAAGAAATGAATTGAATTTAAAAAAGTGTAGCTATATTCTATTCGACATAAATAGAATTTTATTCAACTCCTGACGGTAATCGGAAAAAAAGCCAACGTAAAATACGTATATTAAAAATGCAGTGGAGAAGATCAAGGAATCACCACTACAAAAGGAATTAAATAAATTCTCCTGAAAGGTCGACGAAGGAAGATGAAAGAGAAGAGGATAAAGTGAATTTTAATGCAGCTACATTTTTCTATGCGCATATTTTTTAATACGAAAAGATAAAATAATTTTGCAACCTTTCAGCTTCAATCCTTGACTAGTTTCGTGAGGATACAAATGTCGGTGGGATTTTTGTGTGGGCTTAAAATGCCTCCGAGAAGTCTGATAACACCCAGATGAAAAAAAAAATCGGAGTCATATTTTTACTGAAATGAGTGAGTTTACAAGGGGTTTGAAAAATTTCTTACGATATTTGGGTATTTTTTCTTTTAAATAGGAATGTAACATTTCTGCATCATTTTTGAATAGACCATTAAATTTTGTAAACAATGGTTAAAAGGAATCTTATCTTCGATAAGAAAGCGAAGATGGGATTCAAAAAGGGCAAAGTAAGTGATTTGAGCAGAGAAAGGATTAAGTTCGCTGACCACAGATCTAAATCGAATAATCAAAGCACGCAGAAGACAATTTTTTGGTGAGGGAGTCGATATGGAGAGACCATCGAAGAGTGTCATCAACGATAAGACCCAGAAATCTGACATCTGCAACTATATTGACAGTTTTATTTTCGAAAACACATGGTTGCAGCAGTGCACCTTTATAAGGTAGAATCACATTTTTTTCCTTTGTTATAGCATACACTGAGAAAAGAGATTGCATTAAATCAAAATTTTATAAATACTGGTTTTTATCATGTTCAACGAAAAGAATACCTTTTTTCAGAAAAGCGTTTATTTTATTTGAAAGTAGCGTGCTGTTTTGCCGGAAGACTATTTTCTTCTTAAGTACATGTCTTTCGACGAAAAGCAACCGTAATTAAATGGAATGCATCTTAGTTTTGATTAATATTTTATAATGTCTTTATGACTATTCTATCTATAAGTAACTTCTATCTATAAGTAAGACAACACACATTACGTATTACATTGTTATTATTATGTACATATTTAACAACATATTTTAGTTTCTTTTAAGTACGTTATCACATTATTGAATTATAAACGGTATTTGAAATAAAAAAACGGACGTTTTGGTTTATTTGCGGGCATGTATACATTGACTCAAAACTTTTGCCTCTTAACGGAAAATGCAAGCACCTGTATTCAAGTTGAGTGCTTTTTTACGCGGAAGTATTTTAATTTTATTCATGTTCCCATATAGCATATATGCACAAACAATAATGAACAAAAGTGAATATTTTTCGCACGAGGTTAAAGAAATTTCAGAGATAATTGGATTTTTTTCAGTTAATGCCGATTTACTTATAAGCCAAGGAGCTTTACAGTAGTATAATAGTGTTTTAAAACTGTTATACACGGGAAAAAACGACCTTGTTGTTTTCAACCATTTGTCATGCATTTGGTTACAGTTACTAAATTATTACTTGATTTAGGAGTATTAAAAATATTCGTGTATTCAATCAAACAAATAATTTGGTTAGTAGATTTATTTGAAGCTAGTGTAGTATTTATTAATTTAACTAAATATTTACATGGAAGTAAAAATAAATATCGCATTGTATTTTCGTATAGCAGTTTTCTCTCTATATAGTACAGCAGATGAGCAGATATGGCGCATCTTCTATTTAATTCCAAGAATAGGTAATATTTCGCACAAAATGGCTGGAAACTACGACCGTAAAATATCTGGTATATTTACTAGAACAACATCTGATAAGAGTCATCGCCATTGAAAGAACGATTTCTTCAACAGCATACTAGAGTGCTAGGAGGTGGTCAGTGCGACCAACTGCCCAAATAGTACTAGGTTTTACAACATTCTAATGGTAAATCCCTCCTTAGTGCATGGGTTTTTCGAGATAATTTGTTGCGCGACATTTTGTTGCTTACGCTTAAGTCAACAAAAGAAAAAACCTTTTGAATCAGCATGTTTACGGTTTTCTGCCAATGTGTATAATTTTCAAGTTTAAAATAAAGAGGACTTGAATCAACTATCAATATCTTTCACTTAAAAGAATAAACTGTTTCAACTGAAAGTATTGTAACGAGCGCCAATTTTTAAATTGGCGCTTTTGATAGGCGCCACTAGATGGCGCTAACATAGCGGAAGAAAGGTTTACGTACGAGGTTCCAAAGAGGAACGACAGAGGGCAGTACCGGGTCGAAAAATCGTGAATATTCTTCTGAATCTGGAAGCCCGCCCTAGAACTAACTGGAAACATCTCGTAATCCCGGCGCCAGATGTAAATAACGCGTGGGGATTGGTCGGAAGTCAGTCAGTGGATACGAGTTGAATTGTGCAGATAAGCGGATAGCGAGTGAAAATAAATGCGAGTAAATTAGTTCGTGTGATATAAATATCGGTGGAAATAAATCGTTTACATAAATTAAGACATTAGTAATTAACTGATTTAATTAATAAGTGATTTTTAATAGTAAGTAGTGAGTGATTTAGTTTTAGTGTTTATTTTAATCTTATTTATTAGACTTTAAGTAGTTCGTAAGTGTGAAAATAAATCAA
This sequence comes from Protaetia brevitarsis, assembly GCA_004143645.1. Taxonomy (NCBI): domain Eukaryota; kingdom Metazoa; phylum Arthropoda; class Insecta; order Coleoptera; family Scarabaeidae; genus Protaetia; species Protaetia brevitarsis. Next base: position 288,227 of record RXPK01000276.1, read on the forward strand.
GTTAATTTAAATATATCTCCTGTGTATTTTTATAAGCCCCGACAACGTTTTAAAAATGGAAAAACGTTACAATATATTATTTCCGAAGAAATGCGTGAATTTAAAATTTTATTCCTTTTCAAGGAAACACCAAATCATGTTGGCCATATAGAAAACGCAAAAACTTTTGGTTTAATGCAATTCCTTTTAAATGAAAAGGATATTTCTCTCAGTGTAGGCAGTTGGAATTGTACAACTTTTTGATGACGGTTAAGTTCCTAGATATACGATTGCAGGTCTATTCTGTTTGAGCTCGCTCCGAATAATGCCCGCTGATCTTTAAATTGCTGATGTCACGGAAAAAAAGAAGGAAAATTATTGGACCAAGCACCTGAGCCTTGAGGAACACCAGAGTCAATACCCATACACGATGAGGAAGAACTATTTGCTTTCACGATCTGTTTCCAAAGCCAAACTGTGCAGGCGTGATAATTTTGTATTTCTTAAGAAAAGCCATTAGCTGTTTTTTTTTTTAAATTCTTGGTACAGTTTTTTGTTATAAACAATCTTTAATTATTTCCAAATTTTAGCAATGTTTTAATGAGTTTGTAACATATACTAGATAAATACCTATCACACTTTTTTTAGATGTGTGAAAGCCAAGCCTGAAATATAAACCAATATATGCTTGACAAAAATATTCCAATAACTATCGCAACTGATAACACATGTAATAAAGTAAAGAAATAAAATGTAGACATGCGTGTTTGCACGAACTGTCAACTATAGTATCTGCTTGAAACATTATTACTACCAATCTTTCATATAACTACACTAAAAAAGAAAAGGTGCAAGCATTAGTAAACTTCCAATGTATCGAATACATACATATGGGTTTAGGTGAATATTTTTTTTTTTTGGCTAACAGGGATGTCCTTTTATTTAAGTTAATAATATACATAGTGTTCCGTTTAAAGAAAAATATTATTTATTGATACCTTCAAACGTCAACATTTTTTTGTTCTTGTCTTAAATTTTAGAATTAGTAAATACTACATAATTTTGGTAATTTGAACGATTTTGTGGTTCTAGAAACCAGGACGATAGGAATATTCACAAATTACATTGCAATACGCTGTATACTACTATTCATCCGTTTTAAAAATCTACTAGACTTTCCTCATTACAATAAATGTATAAATTTCGAATTCAAGTACCTACAATAACACGAAAGTAGAGTTTCCGTGTTCACTTTTCGTATTGCTTGTCGTTTGCGTCTCGAAGTATATGTACCTGCCAATATGTACCGATAGATAAAATTACATTACGTCCACGTTTCTACAAATAGAAATACATTATGCAAGAACCAACAACATCAATATGTATGCTATAAGTCGATCTCTCTGATCTAAAAAGTAGAAAGCAACCTACACGGGTCTTTCCTCATATCTCTCCTCTCCGTTTTTTTCTTTTTGAGTGTGAAACGTTTCCTATTTTATTCCTGCTGCTTTCTGTACTCTCACTTTTCGAAGGTCTATCGTTTCTGGAAGCCCGGACGAATGGAAAGGTTTTTTTTTCCTTTCTCTCGAAGTCTGTTTGCATAACAGATGTTTTCTTTATCGTTCATGTAATGAACAAGCGTGCGGACGAGCATGCCTAAAAACTTCGGCTTTGGAGTGTACGACGGTTCTTTATATGTATGTGCGCTGTGCGGATATTTGTTTTACGGGGTTGTTTATTTTTGCCCAGATGGAAATGCTACAGTCACCGGAACATTTTCGTTATTGAATGGGGATCGTTTGTGCGTTACAGCGCAAGAGCTCTGTTTTGTTTACCTTAACTTGCGTCTCGCAAATCATTTATGTGGAATTGCCTGTCGCTTGGTGTCACTCTGAAAGGTACTATTTTTCGACCTGTATGCTACCAAATTAAACAAAAGCGTGGATAACATGCTTTAAATATTATTTTACTAAAGCTGTGGCAAACATATCCTTATACCTGATTACATAACCAGGTGACCCAGGTTGTATAGCATACTAGTATACGGAGAATCAAATATCAGAATTAAATGAAATTCTGTACGTGTAACTTATTCAAAGTAAACTAGGTTTGAAAAATATTTTCACCAATGTGACATTGACGCTCCTATCTAAACCGCGTAACAACTTTTTTTCCGACATTTGTAGAAGTGTACGAATGTCTCGGTTACTTATTACTATAATTAAAAGCGCAAATTTTAAACATATTTTAGGGCAACCTTCGACTAGTTGCCATAACATCCCAAAATTAATATACACCCTAAAAAAAATGTGGTAAAATTACCTCAAAAATACGAGGCAACTGGGCTACCTCTATATTTTGGGGTAAATTTACACCTAGAGGGGATTTTTCACATGCTTGTGGAATATTTCTTAAGGTGTGGTAAATATTAACACTGCGTAGGCTTTCACGGCCGGTGTAACTATAACTAACAGCTTCTTGCGGGTTTCGCCGTGTGTCAAAACTTTCGCTCGACGTTTCGCTGTTCATACTGACAGCTTCTTCAGAATAACTGAACAGTTCAGTTATCCTGAAGAAGCTGTCAGTATGAACAGCGAAACGTCGAGCAAAAGTTTTGACACACGGCGAAACCCGCAAGAAGCTGTTAGTTATGTGGTAAATATTATTTTAAGGTGTAAATTTACCTGGGAAAACTACACCTCTAGAGTAATATTCCCAAATGGAGTGTAATATTTTCAGGTAGATTTACCACACTTTCAAGGAATTTTAATGTGCGCATGTAATATTCCACAAGCATGTGAAAAATCCACTATAGATGTAAATTTACCCCAAAAATAGACGGTAGCCCAGTTGCCTCCTATTTTTGGGGTAATTTTACCTCATTTTTTTAAGGTGCATTTTTAGGTAATTTTACCTCAATTTTTTTTAGGGAGTAGAATAAGTGAATCAAATTTTGAAATATCTTAGTACGGACCTAGTTATACCCGCATGTGTGTCTATAGTTGTATTTTAATGTACTGGGTATTCGTCACTAAAGCGCAAACTCAGTCAACTTTAAATGGGTGTATCTTACCTTTTTTTTAAATAGAACAGCCTGTATATGTTTACATTCTTGAATTTAATAACTTTGACTGATATTCCTGTAATATATCTGCATAAAATGCATTAATTGCAATGCAAATCTATAATGGTTAGCATATGAAAATACCTTTTCGAGCATATAAGCATTATAAATATCAAAGCATTTTTTTAAAAAGAAACTGACACAAACGTCTTACTGGATAATAAAATTGTCTAGTAATAATGAGCTTAGTATATAAATTACAATAATAACAAAGAAATTAGAATAATTTATTATTAGGTTATTTTATTGTCCAGAAATATTAAGTTCCAATTATCGAATAACATGTTTATATCATTTAGAGCTTAAAGCAGATTCTCCACTTTAGTATTCAAAATATGCTATATTAATACTATGTTTAAATCTGAAAGATATATTAATTAGTTGGATTACAGAGGGTTTACAAGAATTTTAATGATTGCTGCAAGAATAAGCATTGTTTTAAAAAGTATTGCAGAAAAGGTCTACAAGAAAAACCAATAGGTGAGAATCTGTTGCATTAGATTAACAAACTGAGTGGTTACTGCGAAATTTAAATATGTTGTTTGAACTGGTTCAACTCTCCTTTATAATAAAGGTGAAGTTGTCATAAGCATACTGATTGATCTCTCTAAAGCTTTCGATAATGTAAACTACTATATTTTAGAAAATAAATTAGAATGCGTTGGTATTAAGGGCAATGCAAAAGACTGGTTAATGTCATATGCCACAAGTAGAGAACAACTCGTAAGAATTAAATCTGTATAGTCAGACAAAACATATGTTCGGAGTGGGCTACCACAAGGATCTATCCTCGGACCACTATTATTTATTATCTATACTAATGATCTTGCATATTTAAACCTTAACAGCAAGTGTATTCTGTATGCCGACGATATTAGTCTCATAAATAGCAATCTTAGCAGTGAAGTATTGAGTCTTGATTGCACACGCGAAATTTGGCAAGTACGTGACTGGTGTCTAAAAAATGGACTATCTGTAAATGTTGAAAAAAGCAAGGTTATGCGTTTCCACCCTATTCCGTCTAACTACACCGAAAGCCTATTGGTAAGACTACAGGGTAAGTCTCTAGAACTGGTACCAGTCGCAGATTTGCTAGGTGTTACTATAGACCATTCTTTATCTCGGGATGCTCACATAAATAGAATTGCTGGCAGGATTGCGGGCTGTTGCTATGCCTTAAAAAGACTAAGAATGCTATGTGACATCAATGTATGTAAAAAATTTACTTTTTACAATTTCTTAAATGTCGCTACATATGGTATAATCTGCTGGGGAGGCGTGTTCCAAGCAAACAGAATCTTCTTACTTCAAAAACGTGCAATAAGGAACATTTTTGGCTTACGCTACAGAGACTCATGTAAAAGTACTTTTAAAAATAACAATTTGTTAACGATGCCTTCTATATATATATACTTAAATGTGTCATGTATGTAAGAGATAAAGACTAAGCACCATTTATCACTTTATGAATCAAACCCGACGTATAAAGGAATTATTTTTTATAATCACCTCCCCGAAAACTGCACAACTATAAGTATTTTCAAAAACAAGGTGAAATCCTTACTAACAGATAAAGTCTATTACTCCACAGATGAACACCTTAATGATAGATTGTAAGCACATTTGTTTTTATTAACATATATACATTTTTGTTTATTTCCTCTGCTTTTTTTTTGCTTAATATATTTCTGTTTAATCTTAGCGTATTACATAGTGTTACCTTATTTTTGTTATAAGTTTTAGAATACATATTTTTGTTTCTGTTGTTAATGAGCATGAATCTTAAGAATTTAATCGTTTATTTATGTACTAACTATTTGATTTCTAAAGTAATGCATACGCGTACTGTATTGTTTGACTTATCCTATATCTTATAGATCTTGAGGATGAATAAATTTATTTATTATTATTATTATTATTATTATTATATGGTCAAGTCTCCCGGACTCCCTCTATAGCTTTTACTAAGGTGCATTTAAGACTATCAGGAAATGTTCCTTCTTGTAAGAATAGATTGATGACATGACTAAGTGGAGATACTAATTCACCTGCACAGTATTTTAATAGTTTAGTAGGTATTTGATCGTATCCTACTGCAGTAGTATCCTATAAACTTTTAATCACTGCTTCTACCTCAGTGATGGGATTCGTTGGGTAGAAATAGAATGTTTTCGCCATCTTATCAGCACCTTTTATGTTAGAGGTCAACATTCATGGATTTCAAGTGATATATTTTATTTATTTATTTTATTTATTGTATAATATTATTTGACTATTTTGCTCTTTACACACAGCAAATTGCATGACAATTCTTGTAAAGGTTTAATTGCAAATATACTATTATTGCTATTATTATTATTATAATTGAATATTAATGCCAACGTTGTGCGTATATTAATTACATTGTTAACAGCAAAATTTAATTTTATTAGTTTTATTGGTAGCACTTTGTATTGATTTCAGCATTGTTCCGGTATTTTAATTAATTATTCTAGTCCATAGCTTGATAAAGACGCACGATATGTTGCGAACGATAACTAAGTTGAAATAATTGAAGTTTTGCTCAACTTGGCCTTCATTCATTCATTTATTCATTAAAGTTAGGGTGGGCACTTAATATCCGGGCACTTCAGCTAGGTGCTCATTGTACCATCCCTATTAGTTCTCTTATTTCCACTCGAGCAGCTTGGTGTTCTCTATAAAGCCCAGTATCTTGACCAGTGGAAACTTGAGAACCTTCGAGGGCTTCTCCCAAATTATTTCTGCCTAAGTACCTTCAGTTCCTCACATGTGCAGATTACATGTAAACTCCTCCTGTAGTGCGCATCTTCTACACCACGGTTTGCTTACCCGGCCTGTATTGTATAGATGCTTTTTCAGGGGACAATGTCCAGTTACCAGTAATGGTTTTAGCTTCTTTCTTGCTGCGCCTGAGTAGGTGATCAGAGAATCTAGCATCCCCATCCCCTATTAGCGCTTTGGTATGGATTTGACGTTCAGTCGACCTCCATTTCTTTGTACTTTCTTTATCTAACCAGGTCCAGATCTCCCTTCTTGCGGAATCCTTACTAATCCCACATACGAACTCTGGACCCATGAAGTGTCTCTTAGAGCCCTCCTTGGCTAGTTCACCGGCTATTACATTGCCAACTTGGCCCTTTTTATTAATATATTAAATAAGAACAAGAAAACTTTAGATATTTCGTGAAACAAGTACACCAAACTTTTTTTATTTATTTTTGAATAAAGCACCACGTCAATAACATTATACATCTTTTTTCATTTTACGCTTTACCCGTTCTTTATTTTGCATTTCTTACGCTACACGTTCGATTGTTCCTCCAATCTTATCCCTTGAACTCGACAAAAAGCAAAAAATCATATTTCAAATACGTTACCATCAAAAATAATAACTGGTAATACACTAGAATGACAGCCGGACATTTTCTCCAAAATAAAACCTCTCATCACCCGTTGTAAAATCGGTGCGTGTTTGTCTGGAACTAAAGATGGCGACACCGGCGAAAACGAGACACACTAAAGAAGATCCCGGACGCTTACAGTAAGTAGCAGGAGCATTCTGGGCAGAAAAAAACGACCGAAATACGTGAACACCCACGAACAAAACAAAATCGAGTGAAAAAGCGTTCTTTAAAGTACATTTCAATAAATCACCGCCATTTTTGAGATATAGACGGGACGTTCCCTTATGTTTCTTTCTTTTTTTTTTGGCAATTCAGCTGACAGTTACACAGCAGTTTGTCGATATTTGCCAAACGGGTTTTTTTCTTCTCTTATTTCGATCGTTTTTCGTATGTTTTTCTTTTCTTTTTCGTTCTGGATTCTCGTGCGCTTCGCTGTTCCCGTTTCGCTCTTCGATCTATGGGAATGTGGAAACCGAGACGGGGTGGATATTTCTGCCGGGCTCACCGACAATGATTGAATAGTCTTACGTGTCTTCGCTTAACGTCGACGGACTATAAAAATTATTTATGAAGGAAACCTTTGTCGGGAACTGATCGAACGCGAATGGCGAGCATTTGAATGGTGAACTCGCGACGTTCCACTTTGAGATCCCCTTCCTCGGAATCGATTGCTTCGATGTAGGGATTAAAATTATCGTGTAGAAGCTTGGAGATAATTCAACTGACGCGATTCATGTTCTTTTTGAATCGGATAAACTCGAGCGATTATATTAAGTAGGATGTCCGATAGGTTTTGAACGCATCACAATTCTACATTTACCTTCTTTGCTCTTAAAATGTATGTGTTAATTTCTAGGACGCTTGGAGGTTAACCAGTCTGTATTTTTCAGAAATTTGGAATTTTAATAAATTTTAAAACATTAAAATATTAATGAATTAAATATTTTTATGTTTTGAAAAATAGAGACTGAGAAGAAAAATTAATTAATAATTACATGTAATTACGGTAATATCTTATTTTTGTAGTATCGTATGTTATGCCTGGTGATTCTTTTTCTACGGAAGCCATCCAAGCATTCCATACATTTTTCTCAGTTACCATTGAATGTCATTAGTACTGTTATACAAGCTGTCCCCGGAGTGTATTAACAATAGGTATAATGGACAAAAAAGTGTATTGTATTAATATCCAATGAACGTTAAGCATCGAATAGATAAAAATAGTACATTCAGCAAAGTTATCGTGTTGAAAAACAAAAATGCTCTTTGCTGAGTTTTTTTCTTGGTTATTATGACCAAAATTTGAGTTAAACCGAAGCAATTTCTCGGGTTCTATATATAAAGAAAGAATTTAGCTTAAATGGGTTAAGTTAAATTACGGTTTTAACTTCCGTTCCAATTAACAATGAAAATGTTTTTTTTTTTAATATTACTGGAATGTGAACACGTTTTTTTTTCCTATTAAACTGAAAATGCGGTTAGATATACAAATCTGAAGCATTAAATCAAATTACGCTTTGGATTGCAAATATTGAAGAATATCTGCAAGTATAGAATGGTAGCACATCTATTTTCTCCCTATATAGCACAGCAAATACGTTAAATATTTACATGTATTACAGAAATTGTCCCATAGATGGCGTTTCTTCTATTTTATTCCAGTAACAGAACATATTTAGCATAACTAGGGTGATAAGTAGCTACCTATAGAACATATTAATCTGGCATATTTACCAGATAAGCGTCTAATAGGACCTGTGATCGTTGAAAAAGCGACTTGCTTAATCGCGTACTACAGCGGCAGAGTGATCCTTGCGATCAACCTCCAGTATGCAGAACAAACACTTAGCCTGTTTACAATATCACGCATGTCTCTCTCGAATAAGTATATTATTAAAACAAGATTAAAAGATTATAGTTCGTTCAATTAAATATTCATTTAAATAGAATATTTGAAATTTGATAAATTGAAGCAAAATATATATTTGAACTATCTAAGAGGATTTGGTTAATTTGTTAACGTTGAACCCTTGCAGTTGAAATTGTACTTAATCACCCATCTCATCTTCTTTATTTAATTCTCAGTATTAAAAATGTTGGCTCTGTAACAGCGCATTTGCTTAATCAAATATTACGGACTGGGAGAAGTATTTTATGCTCATGTTATTAATAGATTGGACTAGCGATTTCCATTGGTGATTATTTATGTTAATGGACTTAGAAATGTGCAAAGTTTTCCAAAATAGGACGTGTGGTAAATGTGAAGAAGAAAAAGCTACTTCATGATCAGGAAGATGCAGCTACACTTTTAGAGGAAATCCGTGAATTTTACCTTATAATAATAATAATAAGTTTTATTGGCAAAATTATATCATCAATAATACAATCATATATACAATAAGCTTAAGTGTATTGCCAAATAGACTATTATTACTTATTACTTATTGATCGGTTATCATTGAGAGAGCGATCTACGGAATTATCAATAAGTAAATTGGACGTACAAAGAATTTCCCGAAGAAAATACAAACATTTAAAACCATCAAAATACTTTAGAAGACGCAGAACATTGCAGAACATGATTGCTGGTTTGCTTATGGGCTCGAGAAAACGTTTTAAACGATAGATTTGTTTTCAGACGCATCAACATTTACAACTAATGACGTAGTATCTATACAAAACTGTAGATATCGGTCTCATGAAAATCCGTATGCTCGTATAGAAACCAACAGCTAGCAGTACGAGAAAGTAAAAAATTTAAATCAACATACTGCTGTGTACTGATTGTAATAAATGAACTTAACAAGGAAAAAGAAAAATAAAATTAGCTAGTTTAACGGATAAAATATTAAAAGACGCAAAAGAACTATTAACCTCAGAGTAACCCTCGCGAATTAAAACTTTTAATTAAAAATAAAAGAACAGAACTTTTTAACCAACGACGTTAATTAACAATCAAATTTTATTATTCAAAAAGGGTTAAATTACAGCTCGTGCAGAAAATACCGGGAACTGAAGGTTCTGGCCTAAATTAAAAACTGCACTTGATTCTAAAATACAATAGGATAAGGCTATTTCCTATACAAAGTAAAAGTTTTGTTTGTTCAGGAAGATAATCCTAAATATACCAATATGGTAATAATGGTAAATAATGGTTTCAAATTAAAACAAACTAAATTAAGCGTGGACAATTTCTAGTAAATAACAAGAATGAAAAACTAAATGCAAACACAATGCTTCTACTCACCCAAACGAGGTGATTGATAAAATAAAAATGAATCAGCAAAATAGAAAAATGGAAAAACTAACTGTTTAACTATAATGAGATAAATAACAACTACAAATATCTTCCTGCACAAAAATAATAAATGATCTTATATCTATAAAGTGCACACATCAATATATTAACAATTATTACAAAATGAATTCCTTGATGGACAAAATTTTTAAATCAGAAATGTTAAATTTACTAAATCAAAATGGATAACAAAATGGCAACAAAAATTGGAAAATACGTCTACTCACGCTAATAGTCGAACAAGGAACTCTAGAACAAACTTCTACAACTGTATTTCTTACAATAATCCCACTCTTAAAAACTTATATTGCAGCCGTAAACAACTCAACGACAAAATCTAATAGAATAGGCCTTAAACAACATGAGCAAACAATAGACATCTTAATGAATGGAATTAATTTAAGAAACTTAACACTAAATAAATTAAATCAAATAATAAACTCTTTACCTAAATTTAAATAAAAATAAAACTAAATTTGTGATAATTGTCTCGGTAAATTGATTCAGCAGAACGGAAAAATCAAAACATGCAGCACAAAATACACTCAGCGGAAATGTGGGTTGCCTAACCACAGCAATACGTATCTGAAAATGCTCGAAATCTTTCCTTTACTTGCTATGGAAGATACAGATAATCCTGAAATTAATGGGTGAACAATTATTTTAACCCTAAAATAAACAATAACAAATTGCTCCTATTAAGATCATTCAAAGAGATTTTATTTTTTATTTACATGTTCCATCACATAGGAAAAAAGCTAAAAAAAAAACATGTAATAAACCTAAATATATACAGTCTAGTATAACAAAAAGCTAAGTTGGCACCTTGAACCAAACTCAAGAAAACCACCCCTAAAAAGGAGAAAATAATGATAACTTTGAATTGAGTGAACGGAATTAATCCTTGTTTTATCGTTTATAAAATGCCCATAATCAGTGTTTACTTACATAATTTTTTTGAACGTGATAGCTTAAGTAATTCTTGAGAAAAAAAAATATTGAATTTTTCCACCCTCATGCTAATATCTCGAATGGGGTGCCATCGATTGAGCTAATTTTTGGTATTTACAGTATGTGTGACAGTCGTACTCACTTGATTTAATTTCTGCCCGATAACTTTAGGGGCACTTTTCAATGTTCTGTCAGAGCAGAGTCTTTCAATAATATTCTTTATTCAAATAATCATTTTCATTCAAATGATTACTTCTATTCAAATAATCACTGTAATTCAAATAATATGACAAAAGGTGGTGGTGCTGGCGAAAGATAGTCGGTAAGAGGGTGACAGTTGACGATAGTGGGGGAAAGAACTTGGTTGGGAAGGTAAGAGTTGGAAAGTTGGAGGCCCTAATTTGTGGAGGTGGTGGTAGTTAATGGGAGCTAGAAATAAACATAGGTGCATGTACCTGAATCGAATTTATTTTAGCAATAAATTATTTGAATAACAATTTAATTGGTGAGAAATTGTTGCAGTAATGCTTCATTCAAATAACATTTTATTCCTATGATATCCGATCACTTCACTCCACAATAACTTAATACTGATTGAGTCATTGAACAATTGATTAAAATTTTGAATAAAAAAATTACTCAATGAAGCCAGAACACTGATTTTGTCGTGTTTCTCAGAATTCACACTCACTTTTCTGAATTTTTATTGATTCTAGTACTCATCTCCTTGTCTTTATTTTGCAAGTGTTTACTGGCAGTTTCTAAGATTCTCTACGAAGAAAAAAAAAACACTTGTGATTACCATTCTTTTCATTGCCAATATTTTTCGATTTATGTTCATAATAAAACTTGATTGTTCCTGTTGTTTTCAACACCCCTCACCACCTCAATTTCTCTCATGTTTCTGTGAGCTTCGAATTTCTCCATTTCATCGATACGTTCATCACGCCTAGGTTTATCAAAAAGCAACAGGAAAATAATAAACAAGAGAGGAAGGGGCACACGAAGCTGCAGGCTAAAACCGTAAATTATTATTTCCCCATCGAAGATCGGTCTCGGGGAATTACGAAATGGAATTCTGATTGGGGATTAGAATTTCCAACATTTCGGCGACGGTCTTGAAGAAGATGGGGAGGAAACGACGCCGGTACCTTCTAAACTTGCTTGAAAAATTGTTTTCTATAGCGCCTGGGATTTAACGGACGCAACTTGACGCGCAAATCGCGTTTTCCCCTTGGCGACGTGAGGAGGGGAGAGGAGGGAGGTTTACTTGTCGAAAACTTTGTGTGGGCCTCCTATTAACGATATATAACCGCGGAGCGAAACCGTAAGTACTTTCGTGTTGAGATGTTGAATTTTTTATCGACGTAAATTGCCTGTTTTTTTTTTTTTTGAGGGATTGTTGCCGGTGAGTTTATGGAGATGAAATTTGAAGCAGAATACCCCGAGGGGAGCTGACGTCGATCGTTAATTACGTAGACGGTATCGTTGACCCCATATCCCTCCGTTACAAACTACACAGCAGGAAACTGCATAGTAATTCGGTTAACTAGATTTTAAATTTTTGATTAGCATTGTTGGGCTAGGCGCTAGGATGCTTTTCTACCTATAGTTTCTACATGAACTTAATTTCAATTAGAAACTTGATGGTCGAGATAAGATTAGGCAATCGACATTACTGAACAGAATAAATGTAATAAAACTTAATATCAAGTTAAGAAAATCTAACGTGTAACTAATAATCGTAGGTTAAAATGGTTAATTAATTAGCCAATCATCTTCTAAATGGATATCGCAGCTACTGCCTATCAGGTCGGTGGAGGCGGAGGTGGGACATAAGACCATCTCGGTTAGTACGACCAGAGGATGCCCACAGGGGGGAGTTACATCCCTACTTATGTGGAGCATAATAGTAGACGAACTCTTATGCGAACTGACGGATCGAGGCATACCTTGTCAAGGGTATGCTGATGATATTGTCATATACGCAAGAGGCAAATTTGAGAGTACCCTATGTGACATTCAAAGAGGATTGAACTTCACGAGAAGATCAACCCTAGTAGCATTTACTAGGAAAAGAAAATCCAATCTTAAAACCATAAAACTGCATGGGCAAAATATAGATTGGAGAATGGAGGTTAAATATCTAGGCCTTACCCTAGACAATAAACTTCTATGGAACAAACCTGAACTTGAAGTAACCAACAAGGCCAAAAGAGCTCTGATGGTGTGCAGAAACTTTGCAGGGAAAAATTGGGGATGCAACTCAAAAATACTGCTTTGGATGTATACAGCGATAGTGAGACCGATCATCACTTATGCATCAGTAGCATAGAGCAAAAGAACTAATCTGGCCACCGCGGGAATTAACCTCTCGAAAGTGCAAATATTAGCATGTGTATGCATAACGGGGGCTATGAGAACCTGCCCAACAGCAGCTATCGAAGTAGTATTGGATCTTACCCCCCTCCATATTGTAGTAGAGGGCGTGGCAAAAAGAACCACACTCAGAATGGTCAAGGAAGGAATGATTAGGCATAGGCCTCCTGACGGTGATCAAATCTGGGATATGCCCCGGGATGATATGTTAAAAAAAATCAGCTTTGTGAAGGAAAGCTCAGTAACAGGAGCGAGTGGGATCATAACACCATCTTGAACTTGAATAAAAATGCCATCAAATGATACTGATGGCTCCAAAACGGCAGAGGGAGCTGGAATAGGAATAATGGGCCTAAAACCACATATTTCGAAAGCTTGGGAAAATATCCAAGTATATTTCAGGCTGAAATACACGCTATTGAAAGATGTGTTCAGTTCAATATAGAGAGAAATTATCGGAAGCAGGAGATTATCATCATGTCTGATAGTCAAGCAACCAACAAGGCGCTGAGCTCATATGAAATCAGTTCCAAGATGGTCTGGGAATGCCTAGAGAAATTAAATGAGCTGGGCAAAAGAAATAAAGTAACCCTCCTGTGGGTTCCGGGTCACGGAAGGAAACGAAATAACGGATAACCTCGCAAAAAAGGTGTTGGAATGCCTTTTGTAGTCTTTTTGCGGGTTAAGTAGCAGTACATTACTGAAGAAACTAAAAATAGAAATGGAGCAGAGAAAATCCAGTTACTAGGAAAATCTCCAGGGAATGAGACAAAGTAAAATTCTTTTGGCAACTTATAACCAGAAGAGGTTTACAGAATGCATCAACCTGAGTAAGAAGAACGTTCGTATATTAACAGGAATACTTTCAGGCCACTGTAGACTGAAAGGACACCTGAGTAAGCTTGGATTGCAAAAGGAATCTGAATGTAGATTTTGTGGGAACAGGATGAAACATCCATCCACCTCCTCTCAAACTGCGTGGCACTGTGCAACTCGAGGGCGTTGCACCTGGGAGCATGTGAAATCGAAGAGGGAGACTTACCTAGACTGGGGCCCTCTGACATCCTACACTTTCTGAAAGGAATAGGATTGGAAGGCCAGTTGTAAAGCAGCAAGAATAGGGGACACAATAGATCTTTTAGGTCGCAGTGTAACATCACCCTTCTATCTACATACATACATACATAGCCAATCATGAGTAATCGTACCATACCTTTAAGGTTAATTTTTGGACAATCTTATACTAAAATAATATTGTTGGGAATGCGGCTTTCCATACAAACCATTAGAATACATACACTGAGAGAAAAGATTGCATTAAATCCGAATGGTATGACGCGGGTATCTACCAACGAAGCGGTTAGATCAGCTTATTTTGCTTCCTTCCACTCCTTGATCACCTATGGGGTAAGATTTGATCGTGACCGAAATCAAATGGCCAACTGGACCTAGAGAATTACGTAGCCACATCTATACCATGAGCTGCCAATGTTTGCATCCAAGGTGTTTTATCAAGTATATCTCACTTAAAAGAGAAAATAGTTAATTAGTTTCAATTCGATTTTAACCAGTAAATTACATGTTTTTCATTTATGTTCAAGATACGTTAATTTTGGGGTTAAGTTTATATGAACCGCCATTATTTTTAGTTATATTAGGAATTTTAATATTTAAAGATTGTCATAAAAATCAATGGGAGGGTCATGCGGGCAGAATAGGTCTTTCTGGCCAAGTTACCTTCTTCGGATGATACCCGCCCATGGATGAAAAAAAAAAAGAAAAAAATGTTCACTAAAATTCTAATCTTATAGAGGAGAAAAGGTTTCTAAAGAAATGTATTTTTAAGACCGTCTTATATTATTTTTCCAATATCCGTATATCGCACAAATTAAACGCGGCAAAAATCTAAACTAACAATGCACCGTTTCGGTGCATGCATAATTTATGCGCGCACACCCAGTGGCGGCTCGTACGTACGAGCTTCATGTACAATACACATTGTATGTCGGCGCGTATGTAATTTCAGCGTTACCAGTCTCTAATATCCTGTAATTTATTGCTGTCCCCGTGGTATTTGCACGCGAACCCATTTATTTTCGAATAGTTCGCGTTCACACATGCGAGACCCTTATTATGTTTCCGATGCCGTTGGCGTCGTGCGCGCCGCGTCACTGGGATACTTACGCCGCGTGAAGTTATGTAACTATATAACATTTTGTACGCGTCGACGCCGTTTTCCATTGTTAGGAGACGGTTTAGAATAACGCTCGGATAAAAACAAGGACGTGTTGAAATAATGGGCCTGACCGGAAAGGGTTTATGGATTCATGCAAGGGCATAATTGTTATGTATGCATACGCGCATATAGGGTTTTAATTAAGCACGGGTTGTAAGAACTTCAATATTGATAATCTCTTGAATTACTTCTCTCTTGTGTTCTGTAATTTATTCAGTGTGATGAATGAGTTCAGGTTGCTGCTTCAGTATGCCTGAAAACTAGGTAACAGCACTCATCGCTTTAAATTAGTAGTTTTGAAACTCGCTGAATAGTCATGGCCCACTAGTAACTATTTGAAGGAAATATTTTCAACTTTATAGCGCTTTCAGTATACGGTGCGGGTGTTGATATCAGTTTTTTTATTTTAAATAGACTAATCGATTTTTTTTAATGGTTCAGTAAATCTGTGGCATTATTATTTTTTATTTATTATATCTATTCGTATTATTCATAAAATCAACCGTTGAGATAATTGAGATATGTACTTATTTGTAATTTGGTTAAATTTTTGACGTTTCTACCCTTTCGAATAAAATTAAATAGTTCATTTCATTTCATTTCATCTGGGTATTACATACCCAGAGCGCACTTTCGAGCTGACGATTATCGTAATATGGTTATCAGAAGGATGAAAATATGATTTCTATCAGTTAACAAAGTCGAAAAATACGCATGCTATTCTGCTGGGTGATGTGAATGTGTCAGATATACAATTCGATACCCTTGTCTAAACTATTACAAAATGCTATCCTCACATCGATCTTTACGATTTGAATCAATTCAATGAAGTCCTCATTCCGCACTACTGCGAGGGGAAGGGAACGAATCGTTAAACATGCGTAATTCATTTCGAGTGAGGCCGGTGTTCGATTCATCTCTTAAGAAGGCGTTGCTGGGTATTAGGGCACGGTCCTCATGTTTTTTAAAAGAATAAGTATTATACGCCGGTGGAAAAACTATTTATAGTCAAACAATTTTACGCGTGCTTTGTTGTTATTCCCTTACCCAAGTGTGCTGACCTTCGGAGCACCAGCACCTTAGACTCATTAGCATTCTGCCGACAGAATTTAGAAGATATTAGAAAAGATAATGCAGATGTAGATCGCACATTATGTAAACGTAAACAATATTCTCCCTGATGCTCAGTCTGGTTTTCATTCCGGCTACAGCTGCGAAACTGACTTGCTTAGAATTACTGATGACATCACTGCTGCTACAAACTGTGCAGATCTATCGATTTGATCGCTTTTAGATGTTAGCAAGGCTTTTGACACCGTCGATTATAATTTTTATTAAGGATTCTGAAAAGCGAGAGTTTTTGCGACTACCAACTCATTATCTCTAATATCTGTTCCGCTTCGCGGCCAAGTTAACTCCTTAGCTAATGCCCTAATTTCCGTACGCGATCGCTACTTATCGGTAAGTGGACTTCCAAATAAAGCATGCCCCGCTGTATCTACCCCACCACATTTAGAATGCGAATCATTAACCCGCCCAATTCTACATAAATACGATTTAAAATTACCGTGACCTGTTACTAATTCTACCGCCTGATACGACAAATTAACTCTCATTTCCCTAAAACGTGTAACGCTGCCGATAAATTTCCTAGTCCACCTCTCATTAAAGTAATAGCCCACCTACCCTGCCAATCATTATCAAGTTTATCCTTAAATGATTTTTTAACTATGCTAGCCGAAATTAGCCCAAATCTAATAACCGAGCTATCTCCCCTAGACACCGCCTCCTTCGCTAATTGATCCGCCCTCTCATTACCGATTGTACCTATGTGAGCCCTAGTCCAAAAGAGTTTTATACCCAATACAGAGTTAAATTCTACATCAAGTGGTATAAGAGTTTGGTATACTTATTCTTGATCCCATGTTAACCCGCCTTCCTTCCACTTTCCCTTTAGGTACTGCCTGATTTGGTGGACTTACGCAGAGGTAGCCGATTGTTAAATTCGCAAAGATTACAGAGGTCAGCTTACCTGTACATCACCCGAGTTGGAAAAAACTCACCCGCACAAATCTGCTGAGGGAACCATGCTAAATTTACTTGTCTTGGATATTTACATTAGAGAGGAGGCAAGAATGGATGCATATAGATTGAAATGTGATGAAAACTGGAGAGCCCTGGATGCTTCTGGGCATGTCAGAATAACAGCCGCAATCACAAACACTATCCTTAAAATGGGTAACGATATGATGACTCCCAAACTCGACAAACCCTTCAAAGTTATATCGGACTTACTTATAATGAGCTAACTAATTACAATTCATTGTAAATCCCGTGCTCCACCTAAAGATACTACACGAAGCTATCTATGATTATTAGTAATAATAACAAAAATATAATACATCAGTCAACTAACAGGTGTATATTTGCGCCCGTGGGGCAACTTCAGTTATCTCCCAGCTGGGCCAAGATGTAAAGAAAAGTCATGGAAAATTGTATTTTTTTTAATGTTTACGTTGTTTTAATACTTAGAATAGAGCTCCAGTATTTTACAATAAAAGAGATTGTCAGAGTTTAGAAACAAACAACATACGGTATTTATCAGCTTATTTAACGCACATTAATAGGAAAAAAATACAACTTAAGTATATACATTTTTACTCCCCATTATCCAAGGTGCTTACTGTGTTCATTTGTTTGTTTAAGCTCAACTGTCATTCTCATTGTGTTCATTATGGTTCTAAGCGCTGAAGGTTATGCAAAAGCTGCAGCTCTTGTGGCAGACGGCACAAGGCACCGGTATGTGGCCATATTACTTCATGTAAGTCTATCCACCGTCCAAAGAATATTTGAATGGTTTAGAGAGATCGGCAGAAAGAAAAGGTAGGTAGCTTGCATCTCTCAATTTGTCCAAGGAGCTTATGGTAGCGGATAAGCATCTTTCTGGATGACTTGATTTAACTTCTGGTAATCTACACAAAATCTGTAGTTTCTCTCTTTCTTGGATACTATTAAAATCGATAATGACCAAAGATTAGTCGATTTTTGTACTACTCCTAGTCGTAGCATTTCGTCCAATTCTGCCTCGACAATTTTCTGCAAGGTTTGTGCATTCTAATTCTCCTTCTTTGCAAATTGGAACCGGAGTGTCGATTAAATTCCGAAACCGTTGTTACTGGTTGTCTGTCAATCGATCGGTGATGTGCTCAATGGTGGTCAAAAGCATCCTTCTTTGAGAAGGTCCATTCACCTCTCCGTAAGTCTGACACACTACCATGAATTCTCCAAAAATCTGCATCTAAAACTTGCGTATGCGTCACTGAAAGTGCCATTAATACATCGATGATCTTGACTTGATCACCTAATCGTAATAATGTTGACACGATTCCAGTGACTTTGCATTGTTCACCATTTGCTACAGTACAGTTCGAATATCTTTTCTTTACGGGTAGTCTTAATTCAATAAAATGTCACATCCAGGTTGTCCAACAATAGTTCTCGAGGCTCCAGAGGGGCAGCTAGTAGACCTGATATGAATTTGTTTAAAATCTAAACTTCTCAATAAGGTCATTCATCGTTATGTGCACTCGATAAAATAAGATCTAGAAGAACCGTCATCTGACACACTGGTTGATTTTAACATGTTTGTCTGGAGTTTCTCATACCTCTACGACAAGTTGCTACCGTTCCGGAAGTCAAATATCTTAACGCTGATTGGCTTACTGATTGGTCCCTTAACGGAAAATACGCCAAGTTCAAATTGAACCATAAAACTATAAGTGAATGAATCCATCAGTTGAAATGTTTGACCAAATGTTTTCTTACTCTGGATGGTAGCACATAACTAGTAGAGTTTTAAGCGGCTATTTATTTATTGTATCCCACTATATTGGTCACGCATGTTTAATGAGTGACATATTCTAACTTACAAGAGTCATGTTGTAAGATAATGAAATTATTTTAGTTAAAAACAAAATCATTCCATTGTATTTTCTTAATTTAGCTATTACTTTTTTTTAATTCATTGCCTCACAGTATGGGTTGCTAAATCTTCTGAAACTCTTCTGACTCTAAACCAGCATCTCCTTCTCTTTGCTTCGTCGGAGATACTTCCAAGCGATAGAGTTCCAGAAATGCGCAAACTACCGGATAAAGTAAATAACTGGAGCATGCTTGATGCCGTTTGTTAATTAATTTCCGAATCATGAGGAGTTAATTAGGCCACGCGATAGTAAAACTAAATCTTGGTAGATCTTTGTCGGCGTCATAAACTTTGGTTTGGACGTAAGCGGCGAACCCTTAGTGCCAATAAATTCAACCCTTTTATCATTCGCCCACATTCACAATAAAGTGTACAAGAAAATGGCCCAGACGAACGAAATTAAGATCTGACCCTTTTGACCGTCCTTCTAACGGCTAGGCGGCGATCAAAGGACAGCAATTTCCTTTTCTGTAAGGATCATTGGTCTCTCCCTTTATATTTGTGATATACGGAATAAATCGGACGTAAAAGGACGAGGAATAATATTTTTGCTTCCCCTTTCTTGACGTCATTATTTCTACGTCGCGAAAACGTCGCAGTTTCTTCGGAATATCTTATTTGTGCAGCCCGAGTCGAAAGTTTCCGACGAGCATCTTGGAAGCTATTTCGTTATTATGCGCATATGAATCGGATTAAATTGACGTCGGAAACTTTCTCACTATATTTAATGTATAAGCAAAATAAATACAATAGACGATAGATTATTCAAGAATCGTTCGAGGACTGATTAATATTTATTCTTGTGGAATAATTCGAATTGTAGTAGCGAATCGAAATTGGTTACTAATTGGTTGCTAAAATGGACCGGGTAGCATTAAACAATTCAATGGCTCGCAATGAATCTAGGTTTAAATGGACTGATTTGCATATTATCGATTGGTTTAGTAAATTAGAATCATTACGAGTCCTTGATATAGTATAATATGTACTTTTACTAGATTAACTTGTCGAGTTGCAAATGAAACAAGTACCTTTATGAGTCATGTTTTTATTCCTGTTGGCAGTTTGACATGGAGTTTTGGGAAATACTGCAACCTCTTGGCCTTTTGCAGTTAATTCTTTCTAGAATTAGCTAAACTTGCTAAGTAATGGTTTGTGATTTTCTTTTCTGCAATGGCAAATATTAGCAAATCATTTTAAACAACAGCTAGCTTTCTTTAAACGGTTAAATAATCTAGCGACT
This sequence comes from Protaetia brevitarsis, assembly GCA_004143645.1. NCBI lineage: Eukaryota > Metazoa > Arthropoda > Insecta > Coleoptera > Scarabaeidae > Protaetia > Protaetia brevitarsis. The sequence goes on from RXPK01000276.1 coordinate 308,844, forward strand.
ATAATCTATGCGTGCAATTGAGTAAGAATATCATAACAACTTCCAGCCTACAATAATTTCCATGTTTCTAAATAAGTGTAAGAAAAAGATTATCTTTAGAATATTTTGTATGATTTCAAAAACGTTCGAGAACTCGTACAAATAATAATCCAGTAATCTATCTATCTTTTTGGCTTTTAAGCTCTCGGCAGGTGCGCCATTAAGCATATTATCATGGAACCTAGCTTTTAAAAACACAAAAATCTGATGGTACTGAATTTCCACATACGTTGACAATCACTCATACGGTAAAAAATGCCTCTTTCAGCAAAAACTGCCTGTCCCACTTCTTTGTATTCTTTTCTACGACAACATGAGGCTAAGCTCCTCATGTTAACATCTGTTAACTCAGTCCTATTTAAGTTGTAAAGTTCTTTCGGTTGTAAACGAATATGACGATATATTTCTTAAAATTTGTTGAAACTAACAATAAGTAACGCTGGATTTATTGATGTTGCTAGCTCTCGCCAATCTTGTATTTCCGAGGTTTTGTAAAGAGAATTCTTCATATCGCTTCATACTAATCTCTCAACTAATTAATCCCAACCATGTATGTACCATTGTCTTAGTTACTCGGGTGCTCATGTTTAAGTAATTTAAGGCCGGTTGTACCAACTAAGTACTAAGTTTACGGCTAGTTTAGCTTCAAACTTGATTTAACAAAATGCATGTGCCAACCAGTTCGAAGTTAACCGCCTCTCAAAGTCGTAGTCAAGTTGCCTTGTGCAAGTCTAGCGTTCAAAGTGGTGGTGGCTTGTCACGTTTTTATAAAGCATAACATGCTTTGTAGTAACTTCAAAGTGCCCATTTTGTGTAAGTTAATTTACTCAATTTAGTTTCTTGAAGGTATACTTTTCCTTAAGCACTCCTTAACATAAAAATATTTGTTTCATAAAACTTAGTTTTCACTTAAGGTTACTTTAAATAAGGAAAATCTTAAGGTACTTCCGTAGATGTCTTAAGGACAGTTTAGGAAAGGAAAAATATAGGTACTTGGCACATTTTATTTTGGATGCCATTAATCATTTATTTTCTTAGGTCACATTAAAAACGTGTAACACTCGGTTGATATTAGTATACATATGTTTCACCTTAACAAGGATCATCAGTGCTACTGGTTAACCTAATGTATTATATGAAGAAAGTCGTATATGTATACTTAATAAGTGGAAGAGTAATTCAATAAGAATTTAAGATGGAAATCTCATTATTAACGTGAAGATATTTGCTAATTCGTCGATCTAAAACTACAATATGTATCCATAAAGGATAACAATAATAGTAGGACGACTTTAAGCCACTATACTTGCGTTAATTAACTAACGCTAATTAATAATTAGGTCACATTAAAAACGTGTGTATCACTCGGTCGATATTAGTGTACATATGTTTCACCTTACCAAGGATCATCAGTGCTACTGGTCAACCTAATGTATTATACGAAGAAAGTCGTATGTATACTGTAATGAGACTTCCATCTTAAATTCTCATTCAATTACTCTTCCATTTATTTTCTTGCTGTGCATTATTTAGCCAAAACGTATTATTTATTCGGTTCTAATTTGTTGGACAATGGTTGGGAATTAAAAAACAATGTTTCTATTTCATGTGGCGTGACGTTTCGGCATCTCTTATATGCCTTTTTCAAACAAAGTAATCTGCGTTATGTAAAATTATGCACATGTCAATTAATATATACATAAACCAAATTCGTGCATAGCAAATAAGATGTAACAACATTTAAAATTTTGTTTAACAAAATGGACGACGACAACAAATATACAAGTGAATTCAATATTGGAAAGCAAACCAACAAATAAAATGTTTATTAAGTTTATTTGTCGGCTTGCTATACTTTTGTATATTTGTTAGTCCGTTTGTCTTATAATTTTAAAATGTTGTCGTCGTCCTTTTTGTTAAACACAATTTTATAATGCTATGTATCATTTTATTTGCTATGCACGAATTTTGTATATATATTTTAAGTAACGTGCGCATAATTTGACATAACGCAGTTTACTTTATTTAAAAAAGGCATATAGGAATGCCGAAACGTCACGCCACATGAAATAGAAACATTGTTTTTTAATTCCCAGCCATTGTCCAACAAATTAAAAACGAACAAATTACTCATTTATTAAATTAATTAATGGGATGCAATAATAGACAACCAAAACGATATATCAGAGACGCACAAAATCCTATGAAATATTTTAGTAACTTAGAAAGCGATATTGTTTTTTCTAAACAAAGTATTTCATAGATTTTATTGTGTACAAGTACGCTTCTTAGTGAGCGCTTAGAGAGAATAAGGAATCAGGTTTACCCATATCACTATTACTTGCACTATTAACTTGCTTGCGTCCTTTGCCATTGATATCCAGTTTCCAGGTAGGTAGTTAATTTTTAAAAAACTTTAATAATATTACCAGTAGTTGATACACGCATATTTGAAGTTTATCCACGTCATTCAAAAATTTTGCACTTGCTGAAAAAGACAAGTTTGTATAACAGCGACAATCTAGAATAGCAAATCTTGAAGGTAAAATTGTGAAAACGTTTTGAAACAGAAAATGATTCTTTGCTCTTAATGTGCAAATAATAATAGATTCTTCAAAAATACTTTATATTATGGACTGTATATTCATTCAGTCTACACAAATGTCTGTAGCACACTAGTTAAACTGAACTAAATCAGTACCCAATCAGAAACGTCACAAACCAGTCATAAACTGTCAACAACAAATTTTAAACAAATACCATAACTACGCTAAGATTGTAAATGCGAAAATAACATGTGAAACTAGCGATATGCAGCTAATTTTGTAGCAATGTAATCTACTCATCAATTCTACAGAAGGCACCCTTTCCCGACAATAGCCGGTGTGAATCGAAATTGTAATTATGATATAGAAAATTGTTTTAATGTTAAGGTGTCATACTTTTTCTTAAGATTTCACATTTACTGTGAATATGGAAGTTAAAGAAGCGAATATGTTTCTTCATGGATGCACTTTAATTTTTTCTTGCTACTTTTCTTTGCTTGTCAACAACATTTTTAAGCAACCTTTTGATGTTTCTCTTCTGTATTCTGTTCTACATTAATATATATTATAACATACATTTTGAGATGTATGGTCCTCGCGTCCAATTGCAGGAAATAAATTAACATTTTAAAATTGCAAACGATGTTAGAATATAAGGTCTAATTGACGGATATTCTGAGAAAGAAAAGAAACTAACTTAAGTAAAGAAAAGGTCAAACCTAAAAGAAAAAAGGAATTATGTTAATTTACGGAAATAAAAAGTTGAGTAATATGCAAATTTGGCGTATTGCTGTAATATATTGATAAGTATTATATATGAATCTAATAATATTATATGTAGTAGATATATAAAGTACCGCAATTGGTCGCCGTATTACGTCCAGCTTAGGCGCCAAATTTAAATTTAATTATTGCAATTTACACGTCCTTTCAATTTTTCTGTTGAAGGTAACCACGTCGTCGCCATGAGGTAACGAAAACTGTACGTTTTTTATTGCTCTTACTCTACCTTTTCTTTTCTTCTGGGTCCATAGCTAAATGGAAATATATGGAGTATAATAAAAGATGAAAACGCGAGGCACAAGGATCTATCAATTTGAATATTTGTCAGTACAATTTGAATATTTGAAGTTGGTCCATATTGTAAGGTTATATTAGTAATAGGTAACAAGAATAAAATCCTCTTAATCCTTACACAATTTAATTTACACTAGAACTAGTTTCAGCGAATTGCCATTTTCAACCAGAATCTACATTAATATGTAAATAAATATAATGAAAATAAATAGATAAATATATGTACCTAGTAAACAAAATTCAAATATCGCGCAATTATATTTAGTAACTTCAACTTAAAGTTTAGTTAATTTAAGGGTTAATAAGGACATCCTTATTTTAATTTTAAAAATAAATGTAGCCAATCTACACACTTGCCCCGGTTACACACTTACCTGACTTTATCTTATACGTATTCATAGAATTTATATCATCTGGTTCTCACACATTTTAGTTTAAGCTGCCAGATAGCGAATACGAGACCTTAATGCATGCCGAGAATGAAGGTATACAACGACAAATATTAGAACAATATTCACGGAACCTTCCAAACGTAAATCGTACAATTAATGGGGCAGTGAGATACTGCGAAAAATGTAGACTAGTGAAACCGGACCGTGCACACCACTGCTCCGTTTGTGGAATGTGTATATTGAAAATGGACCATCACTGCCCATGGGTTAAATACTGCATTGGATTTTACAAATTTACAATTTTTCGTATTATTTTTAGGATACGCTTTATTGTACTGCATATACGTTGCCGCGACAACAGTTCAATATGTGATAGAATATTGGCATGTATGTTTTTAAATGGCGATTCATTTATTTCCAATTACTATTAGTTCTGATTATAGGGTGGAAAGTTCCACATATTATTTTTATTCTTCGTGGCCCTTATGTTTGCCATAAGTTTAGTCTCCCTATTTTGTTATCACTGTTACTTAGTGCTTCACAATCGAACTACACTTGGTAAGCTAATTCGGAGAAAACTGATTCCTTTCTTTATAGTCGTATTCCCTTCTAGAGGCTTTCCGTGCGCCAATATTTACTACTGGTCCCGACAAACAAGGATTTGACTTGGGAATGATGGATAACTTCCGAGAAGTTTTCGGTATTCAACCAAATTTATGGCTGCTTCCAGTTAACACTAGGTATGCTCAATTACTTCTGATAGATACGTAGCCAATAAAACATTGCCTAGCGTTGGAAACGCGAAAAAGTCCATTATAGAGGCAATTCTTTTATTGACGCATATAATTCCAATGGTAAAAAAAAGCAAGGTTTATTTCAATGGGATAGGGCAAATGGTCTATAATATGATCATCTTTCGTATGTATTTTTTTATAGTTTGGGTGATGGTGTGATGTATTCCACTCATTCCCAGCATCAGCCCAGCATGTATCATTCTATGGAAAGCACACAGACCAGGTCAGACTGAAACTCTTAATGCTGTTTGCTAAATATATTGTTAGCCTCTGCGTCCGTTGAATTTTATAACGAAGTAACTTATCTAATCAAAATTTAGTTAAAAGTTACTAAAAATAATTTGAATTTTGTTTACTAGGTACTTACGCTGGAAAAGTTTAAACTTCTAAGATCATATTAAGTAATATTGTAAAACATTTTAAGTGGTAGAAAAAAATATTTTCAAAGTTAAGTTAAAGTTTAAAATGTAAGGATAAATAAAATATGCAAATATAGGTTATTAAAAACGTTATTATGGGGAAACTTTATTTAATATAATCTTAGTTTAAACTTTTTGATTGTAAATAATTATATTTATCTATTTATTTTTATATTAATGTAGATTTTGACTGAAGATGGATGTGTGACGGTTAAGAGGATTTTATTCTTTTAACCTATGTTAGTATAATTAGTTAAACAATAATATTACTGTGATACGTGAAAGTATATACAGCAGTAGCTCTAATCAAACATTTCTAACCACAAATCACAAACCAACTCTAACAGTTTAGAATGACAGCTGGACAACTACATTTGGCTAAATATAGTGACTTTTGTAGCTAAACGCCTACAGCTAAATCAGCTGACCCTGATTCCGCCATATTATGTCCAAAGAAGGTTCTTTTTTCTCTGACACGCATTAACGCAATAAATTGCGGTACCTTATATATTCAGTGACTTTATACAATAGTTGTTAATTTAGCATACTACGACGGATTACACAATAGAAATTTATTTTTGATACGATACAAAACAGCAGCTAGTCCACCAAGTAAGTAAAGCTTCTGGCAACAGTGCAAAGAACCTTTGCTTGTACACTCATTTAAAAGATTTAACAACAAAGGAAACCTTGAAATGTAATCTAGCTTTCAAGAAAATTCACCACAATCTATGTTAGCTTGCAGCTGAAGTTTTTAAGTAAAACTAAAATCCCAAAACCCTTTTTTTGCTTAGAACAACATGTCTACTATAGTTTGTATAGATTTAGGTATATTCAAACAAGTTATCTTGTTTGTAAATTTAACCGATGGCATTGATTCATGCCTTTTTAAACGCCACTCTAAGAATTGTAAATGATCGAATTAATTCGACTTGTAAAATTCAATTGTGTCACCTATAGTATATAATCTTTGATGTCATCTTAACACTTAGTAACTTTCACTATTGTGCTAAGGAAAATCATCATATCATTAAATTTTGCAAAAAGCCAAACAATTTTGAATTAAAAACGAAACTAATTATTAATTATTAATATGACATCTTTATATTCTGAGATAAATAAAATACTTTCGCACCCAAAAGTTAAGTTTGCGCAAATGAATTGTACTAAATACAACTTGTAAAGCAATAATTTTCTTTGCTTATCAGTCTGTACATCATGGTAATTCCTTAATTTTTGTTAGTGATATGCTCTTTTGTCGGACGTTAAACGGCACAACTTAACAGCAACAGTAACAACAAACCCAATTACTCCAGTCCAAACTGTCCAAAGCCAGTCTACAAGATTATGGAGAATCTATTGACAGAGGATCAACCCCATTGCGAAATTTTAAAATCACAATCACCAACTCGGAAGTAAATTTGCAATACTTGAACAACTCTAGCGGGCAAGACCAACAACAACAACAGCAGCACCATTAGGACCTAACTCGAAGATAATGACATCCATCAATTAACTCCGATGACACCGCCGCTAGGGCCTTGCTAGTTGGAGTCAGTCTAAAAGTATCGCAGCGCTTTTAATTATCGATCAGCCTGCCTTTCGGATAAGGCAATTGACCCACTTTGGCGGAAGCGGACAGTGACGCCGCCAATGTCGAAGCAGGGACTTCGGAAGGGAGGTTCGCCCCCGTGACAGGGCGAATAATTTATAAAACGGTAACATAATTAATCAATTAGAGTTTACGTTCGAGGCAATGGTGGTACGGTATCGCGAAATAGATGACTGATCGAACTTACTACCGGACGGGAGGAAAAAAGGTATCCCCATTGTCATTTGTTTTATATTTCACGTTGTTTTTTTTTATTATTATCCATTTAAAACTGGGAGTGGAAAGCCCAATTTTAGAACCTCCTTAAAAATTAACTTGAACGACAACGGTTGGTCATATTATCGACATTTCGTTTTCATGTTGACTTTCAAACTAACTTCGAATAGAATTAAATTTTTATTGTGACTACATTTAGAGTTTCAGGGTGGCAATAGAAACTTATTCTTGTGACAATTGGGTTAATGTTATAAATAATTAAGCTTTACTGATCTTACATTTTTATTATTAGATAAAGTATTTTCTAACAATGACGTGAATTTTCAAGTTTTGTACACGTAAAGGCAACGACAATCATGCCTACCTATAACCAATTGAATTGGCTAGTTGATGTGAAAATATAGAGATACGTAGACAAATATTTAGTTACCGTTATACTGGGACTATCAATACAAAACTGACTCATTCAGGTGAAAATGACTTCCATTTATCTTACTCCGTCGTGGGTATGCCATAAAATAATAATTATACATTATATTAAGTAGTTTTGCTACTATATTTTGCTCTAATATTCATTCACACTTTAATCTAAGGACATTAATTAATCTGAATAGCGTGGTGTTTCTGTTTGAAAGGTGCGCCGGTACTTACTCAAACTTTCTAAGCGTTTGGGTTCTGCACTCACCTATTCAATCCGGATTTCGTCCCGAACACAGTTGCTCCACTGTCCTATTTCATATTGTAGATGACATCTGCAGGGCTGCAGAACTGCGAAGGTCTGTTGTTTTTGTGTTATTAGACTTTTATAGGGCCTTCGACACCATCAATTATGACATTCTATATGTTATGTTACAGTACGTTGGCTTTGCACCACCATCTGTGCAGCTGCTAAAATTTTTTTTGACAGATCGATTTCATCTCCCGAATGGTGTTAGTTCCCTGAATACTGTAACCTCGGGTGTACTCCAAGACTCCATACTAGGATCAGTGCTGTTTGCCATTTACATATCCACATTAGCTTCTGCAGTGCGTTACTCTAGTCTACACAATTGATGATGCGCAGCTTTACATATCTTTTGCGGCTGACGGTACTGATCAAGCATTGGAGCACCTGAATGGAGATTTGGCATCTGTGAAATTATTTGCAGAAGCACATGCCCTAAAGTTAAACCCTGACAAGTCGAGCGTAATGGTGTTTCCTCGAGGAGCACAGAACATTGATAATGCCACTGTGGTGATTGGAAATAGTATTCTCCCCATCACCGATGCTAGTAAAAATCTGGGCGTACAGTTGGACTGTGGTTTAAACTTTAGGGGACATATTAACGGCTGCATTCGAAGGGCATTTAGGGTGCTAAAACTTTTGTATTCCCACGTGCTAAAATATTGTTGTCTGACGCGTTGGTTCTGCCACATTTTAATTTCGTTGACATCGTGTATCACCACCGCATTGAATCAGTAACTGCGCGAAGAATTCAACTCATTCAAAATTGTTGTATCCGTTTAATTTATGGTTTGAGGCAGAGACAGTATGTATGCCACAAATTGAAAGAAGCTAATTGGCTAAATATGGCCAACCGATGCGGGCATCTTCTCAGGACTTTCTATTACAAATTGATACTTACAAAAATACCTCAATATTTGCAGTATGATAAAATCACATTCCGTACAGACGTTCATAATTTTAACATTTGATCGAGAGGCCTTCTGATACCGTCACTCCACAGAACCTCATTCTTCGAAAAACGTTTTTCACATAACATTGCAAAACACTACAATCAAGTAAGTCATAGATTTAAGAGCGTTTCACATTTAGCATTTAAGCAGGTTATACTAGAGGCACTGAAACGGGCAGCAGGATGCACTGATGTAGTATATAGCAACCTCGTTTGTAGTTTTCTTTATTTTAATTTTGGTACAATTTTTATTTTAATTTTCTTAAATTATAGTAAGAGTGCTTTACTTTGGTCACGTCATAAGAGTGATATGGAAGAGCAGATGTCTATTGTTGGACATATCTGAATATCACGAGTTTTCTGCTGCAGTTGTGATATTCAATGCAATTACTTGTGAATATGTATAGTTTAAACTGTATTTGCTGTAAAAATAAAGAGTTATTATTATTATATACTTTTACACCACACCGAGAGAAAAAAAGTGTTGTATTAACTAATAAAATGTTAAATTGCGTTAGTTAACTGAATAATAATAAATGTTATAAGAAACAGACTACGCATGATTCTTTGAACATGTACTTAATTTTCCATTAACAATTTCTACCTGCTAATTGAATAATACAACAACATTATCCCAACACAGTTACGTGTTGTAGATACACGAAGTAATAATTGTCTCTATAATTTTATAATATTGGTTTAGCACTATAAAATGTTGATTCAAAACTTATATTGTTTCATTTAACCTACCTGTAGTATACATCGAATGACTATTTGCATGTAATTCAACACCTTTAGGTGGTTATACGAAAAAGATTTTCTTGTTAGTGGAACCATTTTCGAGTTTGCTTAAAATCACGTTACTGATCGGGCGAGTTTTTAATTTCATCGATGGATCCATCGATTACTGTATCATTAATATATTAAACAGAGATATACTGTAATCGATGGATCTATCGATGAAATTCAAAATCCGCCCGTACATTCAGCAATTAGTCCATTGATTGCCACGCATAGCTATATATTGCCTAATTAGAAAGACTATAGTATGTAATAGAAGAAAAACATTTACGGCATTATATACTAAACTTATATTAGCTTATTAACATAACTAAAAAATTATAAAAGGTTTTATTCATACATTTGAAAGGAAAGTACAATTTAACGTTTCATAATAAATCATTAATAACGACATTTAACCAAAATTCGTTATCAGCATTTACCGATTTCGTAATACTGCCCACCAAATAATCATTATTTTCAACGGAATTGGTTTTTATCATATTAATCGATTTATTTAAACAATTAGAGGCAAAATGATTTTTACGATTACATTTATGACATACTTTACCATAAACCGGACAACTGTTTTGCGCATGCGTAAAATTACAACGTGTACACCGACCTGTTCTAGAATTGTTCGAATCCGTTACAAACGATCTTATTTGAATTTGCCGGACACCTCTTTCCAATGATCTTCCATCCTTGTGCGGCTCTTTGGTGAAATGTGTCTTCTGTCTTGCTCCTGCATCCGGCTGTCGATCGATGTGTTTTCCAGCGTAATTTCAATATTATTTAAAATTTCTCGAACTTCCTTTCCTATACAGTGTAACAGCGTCGCTGCTTGTATTTCGGCTGTTTTCCTACTGCAACCACTCGCGGTAGAATATAATTCCCAATCTTCTTTGAATTGCCTCCAATTTTTTTGCTGGATCGCCCTCCATTTTCATCTTCTCTTTCTGACACTTTTTTTTTTATAATTTGTTGCACTTTTTCTTCCTTTCAGTGATTTTTTTTGTATTTTGTTTGATTTTTATTCTGTTTGCGCCATGTTATATATACACACTGCGCGATGGGTTTTGATTATCTTTATTATTCAATATTAATGTTACAGAAACTTACAAACATAGGTCTTATTACTACGGAGGTTGGATACTGACTGACTATACGCATGTGCGATCACCTATATGTAATAGTAGTATTAAATATTACATTTCATTGAGTTAATACCGATAGTAAATATTTAAAGAACACCTTTTTCAAATATCAAATCGACAATTTGTGGGATTAAACCAACAAGATAAAATATTGGTTACGCCTGAACACTATAATCTTGTTAAATTAACTCTAAAGTGTGCAACAATATAAATATGTTTGTTTCAAATAGGTGCATATGATTCACTTAAATGCAACATGGTTAAAACAATGCTCAAAATCGTGACACTTCGAAAAATGTTGAAATAACCATTTCATTTCTCTCAGTGCATCCATACATCATTCATTGACGTATCTACTTCATGGCATTGGCTCAAACCTACTTGCTTTTACAGATCAGCTTCTACAAACTAGCATGACATTTCTGGTTTGATCACCTTCACGAGATTGAGGTTTGTGCCAAATGGTTTCTTTTCAGATCATTCGGCATATTATTCTTCTCTACACACTCTATCAAATTGTGGAGAGCAAGGTTGAAGATCCCCTCACTTACTGCCATCAGACAAGCTTTCATTATCGTGGTAATTATATTAATTCTTCTGTTGCATACAATCAACTCATTACCCAGTCTGCAATTCTTAACAAATTAATAAAAAATAAAAACAATAATTTAGGGTAATGAAATTTACAATAATTTATTTGCTAAACTAACAATCTAATTTCATAAGAATGCCGGATAATTCACACAAAACAAAGTCAGATTTTAAATTTCCCGACTTCTTCCTTGATCTAATTCTCGATTACTAAATAAATATAGACATGCAGATTGTACATTTTCACCGATTCTCCTTAACACAATAAATCATTTTAACCGTCCTATTTTCCTTGGAATTATTCTTGGAAAATGTTTTTTTTTTCGTGCTCTTTTTCCTTTTCTCTTCTAAATTATAATCGAGCCGCCCGTTCTTTCGCATTCACAACGATCCCGCTCAGAAAATGCCAGATTTTATGTGTAGGTAGGTCGCCGAACGTCGGAATAGGATAGGAGAAAGAAAATTTCCCGTTTTTTCCCCTCTCTTTCTCGCTACCTCAACGTTCGCCCGTACGTGTGGCTTCCTTTTTCTACGCATTTGCCCAGTTTTAAATGTGAGCGGGTAACGATCTTGTATTATAATCATCCTGGAGGTGGAGGCGAAGAAATGATGGGAAGTGAAAAGGGGGCAGTCTGAAAAGGCTCCCTTATTTTTCCCTCGCTCTTACTTTTATGTTGTAAAATGTGATGTCATTATATTACCGTTACGTGCGCGTATATGGATATATAGAAGAGAATTATTACCTTCTACTGTATCCTGGGGGTAGCATTATGCGAACACGGTGAAGTTTATGGAGATAAAAGCTACGAACTATATTTTTATTTTAGAAACAATTAGATTTTATGTTAAATAAATAGGTTAATGGCAATAGATAGCAAAAAAAAAGACAGTTTTCAAATTTAATTGTAAAAGCTACCTAGGATGTCACTCTAAATGAGACAAATATAGCTTCATCCAATCATTTACCCATCTATTGCGAAAAATACAGTTAGAGCAATATGATTAATAGTGCCGTTATTATGAATTAAGAGGTGTGGCATATTCATAATTGTAAACAGTAAGAAATTCTGGCGTATCATTATGGTTAGTGTACTGGTTAAAATTTTAGTGTAGAAAAATATACACTTAGTAGTGCTAAATCTGCACTAGCTTAAACACTAGAAGTTGGTAAATACTTTAGCAGACACGTGTTGAAAAAGTACACTAAAACGAGTAAACTGGTATTATATGTACTACTGCAAGCATAAGATATAGGTGAGCATAGTCCAATCTCATAGTGGGATTGGGGGGGCGGAAAGCTTGGAATGGTAATGGACAAAAGGCGATAAACTAAAAATTATATTATCAATGTCCTGTTACATTTAAAGTTAGTAAAATTTTATTTTGAATTACTTTTACTAGTACGTGCAGTATTTCATTTATGTTATAAGATGATTAGTTTTCTGGCTTGTACTAGCAAACATGTTAAACATATTCTACGAGTACAAAAATTACTGTGAAGATGGCGGTTCTCCTATTTTACTGCACTAGCTTTCCGTACTCGATATAAGGTTTCTACATGATGGCAGACAAAACAATCAAATATTCATTACTTGCCAGGTAAATATTTCTTAAGAACTGTTATCAAAATAGTTTCCCATTGCATACGCGTCCTTGATTTTTGCGAATTAACCGACAATGTGCAATTGATATCGATTATGTTCAAGTTTTTTTCATAAGGAACAAATTTCTTACTTAAATCACTATTTGTTTCAATTATTTTTTTTCTTAGGATCTAACAAATATTTCTTTACTACTATTTAAAAGATTAATTTAAGATTAATGCATATTACGCACGCAGGCGATGTTACACTAAATTAATAATAATGCACTAGAAGTGCATAGACTTTACCATTTTAGTAGGTTCCGGTACATTTTTTAACACTATTCAGAGTGGACCTCCGCGTACATATGCTAGTGCATTTCTAGTGTTAAATAGTAAAGTTTCTTACTATGTATAACATAACATAATGCATAACATAACCTAGAAACCGACAAAATATCATTAAAATTTTAACTGTTTACAACAGCGTGTATGCGCGATTTCACACTTTAGATGTCAAATAATTATAAAGTACTACTTAAAAATGTAAGAAAATGATTCACTGTAATATTAAATTAAAGCTGTATGCACCGTTCAAAATGTATATTTCTTGTTTTACGGTATTTTTCAATAATCGTAACAAATAAATAACCTGCTCACATAACAACGTAGAAAAGCTAACTATATCCTCAATGGCATCGCATCATTCTTGATGTAATATATTTCTTTGTATGCAGGGTTAAGCTTAGGGTTCTAAGCGCCCTAGGGCCAGGGTAGGGCCTAGCACTCTAGCCAAATGTATGAATCCATTCGAATATCTTTAATATGACTATTTTGATTTTAGCCAGACTTTTCACACTTAATTAAATACAAATAAGGAATCCGATGAATATACTCCGCGTCACTTGATTAAGCCCAATATCTAGAGAGGTAGAAATAAAATACTTTTTAATTTTTGAATTCTATTAATCTAATCACATGAAGCAATCTTATTCACGTATTTCTTAAAATACTTAAAAAAATATAGGAACTTAAAACAACTTAATTATTATTGAAAAAGTAGTGCGACACTTGATTGAAGGCGCGTTATTAAATACGAAAAGCCATTGCAGGAAATGGTTTAATAATCAGTATAAATTTAATAATAAAACTCATGACACTAGTAGCACAAAAATCTCTTTGATTTGCTTAATTCATTTTCCTTGTTCCTGACGCTTCGACGGAATTCCGCATTTTTCAAAGGTATTTTGTTTTTGCTACAATTTTTACAAACATTTAATTATTATTATATTATAGTTAAATGAAACAAATGCAAAAAAATTTACTCTATTTTGTATTTCATAGTATAATTTTATTGTGATCGTCAAGGTTGTTTAAACAGTTTTTCTTTCATCTAAAAATATTAAAAAACAAACACATCGCTCAGACTGTGAACCACATGAATTAAGGAAATTATTTTTTTGTGCCACTAGTCTAATGAGTTTTATTATTAAATTTATAATTCCAATTTGCCCAAGAAAACAAAATTATTAACACTGAGTATGGTCACCATTTTTATTTATCACTTCAAAAAGTCTGTTTGGTGATCGTTTATACAAATTTTTTAAATTTAAAATTGCTTTTTTTTATTTGAATTTGCTTTGAAGTTGTCGTGCGTTGGTACAAATTTTACGTGATAGCCAACACCAAATATTTTCTATAATGTTCAGGTCTCCCTGATAACCTGGCCAGGGTAATTGTGCTATTTCTGAATCAACAAACCATTGCTTCACAACGCGAGCACCGTATGTAATAAAATCTTATCTACCGACTTTTTCTTGAATTTTTGATTTTTTGGTTTCTAATAAATATCAATATCTAGCAGCGAAGTTCCTGGGCGTAGTAGCAGGCATCATGCGCAATGCACTGCAAATGGTGGAGGAATGGTGCCTTTTACAAGGACTCTCAGTTAATCCACAAAAAACAAAGTTCGTGACCTAGGCGGCATTAGACTGTTTGAGCAGGACACAATTAACCAAGGAAGTAAATCTATCTTCGAAACCCCAGCGAAACTGAACTGGAAAAATACCTTAGTTAAAACAACGACCTGGGCTACGCAACTATTTTGGCACTGCAGGAGAGTTGCTGGTAAAACCTGGGGATTAAAGCCGAGGGTAATCCATTGGCTATATACTGCCGTGATAAGACCAGCGATAGCATACGGGGCAGTAGTCTGGTGGAGAAGGACAGAAGAAGTGTCCTCCGCTGTCCAGAGACAGGCATTGCTGGAAATCACTGTTGCAATCAACAGCACAGGGATCGCCTCCTTGGAAACCATTATGGGTCTCCCCCCACTGGAGCTTTATGTGAAAGCGGAGGCTATGAATGCGATCCTTAGATTGAAAGCCAACAACCTGTGGCATCCCAACTTTAGCGTGAGAGGGCACACTTATACTACGGGGCTGCAAATGCCCACGGACAGCATGGCACCCGAAATTATCTTCGCTGAAAAGGTGAAAATCTCATACCGAACAGAGACCAGGCACGTAGTGAGATCACTGTTCTTGATAACGGATCCAAATCCAGCCAGGGCACAGGAGCCGGTTCCTGAAAATACCACCCCCAAGGTTTTAATTTATTCGAATGTTGTGTATGCGTTTCTAGTATCTTATGAGAATTATCTACTGACCAATATCGGCAATTATGGCGATTAACGGTACCATTCAAATAAAACGTAGCTTCCTTGGAAAACAGCAAATTGTATGTAAAATATTGATAATTCTACGGGTAGGATTCCTGTCCAATAATTCTTGCACTAATTATGGTTTATACACTGGTAAATTTTATTCGTGTTTATTCATTCATGAAGACATATATCACTTTTATCTCACAATTTTTGACAGCTGTACATCTTTAAAACTAGTCCTTAGACGGTTTCAAACACAGATGAAAATTATTCGTACACTAATGCTTATAACTTGTTAGTTTCTACAATAAAATACACGGTTTCAAATACTTAGACATGTTATGGTTTAAGAATACTCGTCAGCAAGAAAGTTTTGAGTGCACAATGAAATAAAAATCGGAATATTAAATATTGGAAGAATTGTGCATAACGAATCACAAATATATAACCTTGTTAGATTGGTTGTCTATCTACGACATCCCCTCTATTCGCATGTAATTCTTAAAAAATGTTCATTTGGGCATTTGGAACCGATTATAAGTGAAAATGGTTTTTTTTTTTAACATATGCATACCTTATTTCGACGAACGTCACATATATTTAATTATTATACATTTTAACCGCAATTTTTAGTGCTTTAATAATGAAAAATGTTCTCAACCTAATTTTCCAGTTAGAGAATGTTTACCCGCTAATTGCTCAAAAACCCGCGTTGCCAACGATACTTGCGATAATATGGATATCTAAATCAAATATTTACTTTAGTAATTCCCTCTGGTGGATGTTTAAAATATCGAAACGTGTATTGTGTTTGCCTATATTTAGAATCCCCATAAACAAAGGGATTGCTTACATAACGCCTTCCCGTATTTAAACACCTGTGTTGTAAATAGGAACATCCATCATGAAAAGGAATGAAAATTCTTCGCGTATGGATAATAAACAAGGTTAGCCCATATATTCAAGCTTATAATGTTACAATAGTCATACCTATAAGCATGTTATGTGTGCATAGCCGAGAATTTTGTTTGCTGTTTACAATAACTTGTTATTTGTTGGAAAATGTTCCTGTAATTTCGTAGTGTGTACGACTCTTAAGATTCACTGAAAATAAATCCTTAGTAATTAAGTAAGTAGGTCTGGGGAATAGCCACGGCAAAATTGTTTTATTAATAGTGTTGCTTGGGCTCCCTACTTTAAAAGTGTATTTATTCATAAAATAATAAATTATAAGCAATAAAACTTAGCACAAACTTTTCCGGTTAACTAATTTATTACTCACTTAAAGATGAACGCAAGCAAAACGGAATTCGATAATAACGAAAAGACGAATCATCCGCCTCTTCATAATTAAGTCGTTCAGACGAAGCGATGCAAATATTTAACTTAAAACAAAATTTTAAATTAAACCCGAATGGAGATAAACGACCCAGAGAAGATTATATCTTTTGCGTGCCCTAAATTGAAACGAATTGGGGTCGTACGAGAAAAGTTCGGACGTACATTTCCTATAGATTTTTCATTAGTCATCGACCACATTAATTTATCTCGATTTTTTTTTGTACAGTCGCTAGCTTGTGGGATTACCTCGTGTAGATATTGCTCACGAAATTATACTGAAAGCATTCGAACAAATGCATTTGTTAATCGTTTTTCGTTCTAAAGTTATTTACAATGCGGCACCATCACGACACTCTTTAGTAAAGGCAATTGTACCGCATGAAATGTGAACTAAGTGGATTTTAAAAACGTAGAGTGTTTTCTGCTTAATTCGCGTATTAAAAGAACATTAATTTCTTTTTTCAAGGAATGATTTATTAATGTTAAGCGTTTACAGCGCGCGATTGATTTTTGACACGTTCTGCGATTTCCTTCATAAAGTTTAACGAGTTGAATGATTGCGAAGATAATATATCAGAAACATTGTTTTCTTGTTGGTTTAGAAAGATTGAGATTGATTTCTAGGAGCGAGTGGCTTTTACTTTTAATCGAAGTAGGTATAAGTATATCCTGAGGTGAAAAGTTAACCAATGATAACTACCCTTTTAACCAACATTATATTATATGCATTGATCCTGAACAGATTTTAGTGTCCGCATTGTACAATTAATCGTTTCGTGGACGCCAAATGACATATCTTCCACGTCCAATCCAGCGGTCCGGAAAAGACCATCGTGTTTGAACCACATCAGTTGACGAGTAGCTAACAGAATATTTTCTGACAGAACGCCTAAATTATTCTGAAGAAATTCCATATAAACCCTACCCGTTAGGCGTTGGTTATGAAAGAACGGGCCTATATGTTGTCCAATGATACCTGCCCGCACGTTGACTGACTATCTGTATTGACTATGTGCTGAAATAAATCGATGGGGATTTTGTGTGTCATAACAATGACAATTGTGACGATTCACAAATCCACTTTTGTGAAAGGTAGCTTCGTCTGAAAATGAAAATGATCAGTGCTTTCAATTGCCCACTGACAAAATAACAGTCTGCTTTCGAAGTCACCTGCAGTAATTTTCTGGTGCAACTGGATCCGATACGAATGATATTTATGTATTCTTAAAGTGTTGTGTACTGAAGATTTACTGATTTTTATTATAAAATAAATTATTAATTAATAATATTAAAAATCAACAAACTTTTAAATATTTATTTTATCCACCGGTATTATATCAATGAATTGAAACTAATTCAGACTAGTGTGAAATATTCGTTTATAATACATACTGGCCTACTAATTATCTAAATACTATGCAGTAACCTATCTAAATCTTTAGCAGCATTATATACCAAGAAAATCTCACCATTTTATCGGCTCGTTATAACTAATATCTGTTTTTTGTCGCTGCCAATCTAATCTTTTAGCTAATTCCGTACGCGACCGCCACTCATCAGTGAGTAACATTTAAATAAAACATATCCTGCTGTATCTACCTCACCACATTCAAAATGCGAATCATTAACCCTCCTAATTCTACATTGATATGATGTAAAGTTATAGATAGATTTATGGGCCCTATTTTTGCTGAATGAACCCTTTGTAACCCCCAATAACTTTGAATGGTGCTCTGCCACATTCTACTAATGCCGTCAGGATTTTTTTAAAACAACATTAGAAGGGCGCCAGTGATCTGTATTCTTTGAACTCCTTCCAGGATCTTTCTGTGTACACCCTTTTCCTTAGCTCTTCTCCAGATAGACACTCCACAGTACAGCATGATCGATTCTGCCACTGAATTCAGCACCCTCCTGCTGCATTCCCTTGGGCCTCCTATTTTCGGCATTAGTCGACTTATAGTAGCCACAGCTCTAAGGGCGCTTTCAGCGATTCTCTTAATATGTGTCGCCATTTTTAAGTTCTTATTCAGATGTACACCTAAGTATTGTAGAGTATCCTGATCTGACACGACCAAGAGGAATCACAAGTTTCTTACGTCCTCCAACCAGCAGAACAACCTCTGTTTTATGGGGAGCAAGCTTCAGTTGGTTTCCGACCATCCACTCGTTAATGTCGTGGAGGGCGTATTCTGCCTTTAGTTGGAGTAATACTACATTCTTTGCAGTTACTATAATGCCAGGTCATCTGCATATCCAACTAGTAGAACATCTGTCGGTACCTCCATTCTTAACACGTGATCGTAGTAGATGCTCCATAAAATCGGTCCCATCACCGACCCCTCGGGGACTCCGCATGTGATCCTCTTCTCACGTTTCTCTCCAACAAGTAGGAGCCTATCTTCCAAGTAACTTGCCGTCTTATCGTGCAGGTACGATGAAATTCCCATTTTCCTTAATTTCCTCAATAGCCCTTCCTATGTTTCTGAGTCGAACACATTTTCCACATCTACTGTGATCCGTGTACATAGCCTGGTGTTTTCCTGGTGTCCGGGTTTTAGTTGTTTTTCTATAAGGACCATTTTCGCAACCTTCCACACTTCGGGGAACTCGCCAGCCATTAGAGTTGCGTTCATAACTGCTAGGCATTTATTTTTTTAGCTGAGTTGCCACTGCCTTGACTATTTCTGGTGGTATTCAGTCTGGTCCAGGAGCCTTTTTCTCTTTAATTTTACTAACCGCATATAGCATTTCTTTGCGTGTGAAAGGTGGAATTTATGCCACTTAGTAACTGTAATATTGAAAGATTTATATCAAGCACAGGTAATTACCAAAACACATTAAAAAAAAATGCCTAAACAAAACCGTAAGAATGCCACCGTGACAGGGCTTCATGGTCCATTGAGGAGAAATTACTGTACAAGCAGAAAAGGAAATAGAAATGTGAGTTTCTACCTACCAAGAGTTTTTAGCACTACGAGAGCTAATTAACTTTCATCAGTATCATGTCTCAGGTACTTATTATTCTCGATTTTCTTCTAAGAGATCACGAGTTTAGATGCACGCCCTCTAGGGGCCACACACCAATTTCTTACTTAGTCGGCGACCGCGGTGTAATTCAATCACTGCCGTACACCTTAACGTATTGCTGTGAACTGATGGTCCAAGCATATAAGTAAAGAGAAATTAAAAGTGACAAAATTAATTTAGCTAGCTCAGCAAAAATGAATTTAAAAAGGGCGCCAGAGATTCTTAAATCTCAGAGTAAATTTTTTAAAAATTAATAGTGGGCGTTTGCAAAAATGACTTTCATTAAAATCCCCAAAAATTGAAATAGCTGATTCAGAAATAAAAGAACTATTTAAGATGATCTTTACAATCATTTAATTTATAATAAAAAAAAAGAAAAAAAAACATTTGATACAATTTACAGGATAAATAAAAACCGTGAATATAAGATTCTGGCATAAAACAAACCTGCATAAGATTCTACAATTTAAAAAGGACAATGCAAATCCTTTAGCAAACAAATGGAAGATTTGTTCCAGAAGATAAATCTCAATCCCACAAAAAATATCCACGCGGTCACGAAATTTAAACCAAACTAAATTTTACACGTGGAGAGACAAATATAATTTAAATTGAAATTTAATTTTTTACAGCACAAAGCTTCACTTCACCTTAACCGTGGTGATTAACAATACAATACAAATCAGCAAAAAGAAAACGGAAAATTTAAACTTTTTAAACTAAAAACACGAAATCTTCTAGAACATTTTACAATAATTACTGATCTAATATCCAAAATGTGTACACAATTAAACAAAACAGCAATAATTAAATAAAGAGTTCTTTGATGGATGAATTAATATCAAATTAAACGAACAAAGATTTAAAATTAAATGAAAATACCTACATGGTAGCAAACAAAAATGAAAAACATGTACTTACACGGCCTCCATCACTCAAAGAACTGAGGCCTCCAAGGGATAACATCGTACATATAACAAATTTACAATTTCGTGCGATGAACGCACAGCGCAACGCAAAGGAAAAACTAGCATATAAACTATAAACAGGAGTACGCAAAATGTACAAATAAATGAAATTTACTATACACAATTGACCAAATAAAATGATACAAACAATTAAATGACTTGTGGAAACTCTATCATTGTTTTGACAAGGCTGATTTGGAATAAACAAAAATACACATTTAAATTTCCGAAACCCGGGGTGCCAGACTATAGCAGTATGTTATTTGTTTGTTCTTGCAATAAACTGCAAGCCATACAACCTAACGAAGAAGGTATCATTTAATACTTTATTGCGTTCATATCCTGAATTATTTTACGAAAACTTTACGTAAAAGTAATTGTATGTATTCGTTCATATTCATATTATTAAGAACATTATTTATTAAACGTATGAAAAAACAGTTACCATAACAAATATTATCCATGGACTAATGTATAGTGATTTGCTATAATAATTGTAAATAATAATGTTATATAACAATGACACATGTCGTTCTGTCGATAAAAAATGTAGATTAGTGATACCACGTCGAGTATTTTTCTCAGTGTAGTATTTTATAAAAGAAAATTGCATATTAATGCAGATTATTTGAGTTTCCCACCAAAAAGAAACTCAAGGTCATAGGTTCGAAGTTTCAAAAACCGACGTGTAAAAACGAAAGCGGCGCTACTAGAACTAACTAACTATGCTGAGGTAATAGTAGCTAGTATAATTACCTCCCTATTCGCTAATGCATTGACAAGTTTTATTTTGAAATTGCACATGAGAAAAATGTGTAATAAAAAAAGAGCCCAGTATAGTAGTGCTGGATTATTGATTCTTTAAAACTTTACCTCCCTTCGTTATTTGCCTATTATCAAAAATGTTGTTCTCGCGTATTTGTTTTTAATTATATACATTTGCTGGAAAGTTTAATATTTCAATAACGCAGCAGCGCATTTTCCCACTTTGTTTATCCGAAGTTCAGGAATTTCAAATCAAAGAGGGAACGATTTTCTTTTACTTCCCGAAACTGGAGGCGAACCAATAGCTCCTCGCCCGAACTCATCGACTTTAACTAAGGTCGACTACTCTTCAACGGGTTCGCCCCCGAATCAAAAATCCCTTTTTCCGGTCGACCGTTAACGGAACGCATTGCCCCCCGTGCGGCCCGAAATACCAGGGACTTTTTATTAGATTTCGTTTCGCAGTTCGGCACGCCGTTTCGCCTTTACGGTCGCTTAATTTCCAAAAGGATTCACCGAAAACACAACATAATCATTTTATTGGTCCATTAGATTTCGCACGCGGCAACGGTGACGTAGAACAGGAAGCTGGATGGAAAGTGGAGCGGCTCAGCGGGAAGGCGCGCGGGTATACGGACGCAGAACACCGATTACACCCCGCACGGGATCGCAGATAATGCCTCCAGTAGCGGTGACTCGGGGACTGTTTATCGCCGTTCCAACGTTTGTTCCCGCTGCGAAGCTTTTGTTATTTTGATGACGCCGTTCCGGAAGCGAGGAGTATGGTGATGTAATTTTTGAAAAGTCGGCATCGCGCGCGTCAATGGTTCACAGTCGATTTGCTCCGTCAAACCTTTAATAACTGCTGAAAAGTCATGTAGCGTATACTAGCATCGCTAGATAATAACGGAAACGATCGGGAATTTTGAAGTTGAGGTAAAAAAGCGGAGGAAAGATTACGTGCCGAACTCAAAGCTATGCGATTGAAGTTTATGTATAGCTGGTTTCTGAAGCATCAGTACAAGACGTCCAATAATTTTCAACGATCATGAAAGTAACATCTACGTTAGGTTAGAGTTGCGATGACCTACTTCGCCACCACCTTTTCAGGTCTATTATAAATCCCTTTTTTTCGAAGAAAACGCTCTCTAATTTTGCCTTCTTAATAGATAGATAGATAGATAGATAGATAGACAGATGCTTTATTGTGTTACCAATATAATAAATTGGATAGAATGTCAGTTTATCACAGTAATTAGACTAACATATACATTCTAAAATTCTTCATCTGCTTCATTTACGATAGTAAGGAATTCATCAACACAATACGCACAACTATCCAACAAGATTTTTTTAACTTTATGTTTAAATTTGTTAAAGCTAGACTCATATTTCAATCGCGCAGGCAACAAATTAAAAAGTCTGACTCCCACCGAAGATGGAGCCTTAATAGCCATAACCACTCAATTTGCTGACGTAATATAATCATTTCTGCTCCTGGTATCGTAGGAATGACTGTAGCAGTTTCTTTCAAAATTGTCCCTGCGCTTATGAATGTAACAAAATACATCTAGAATATAGATGTACAGGGTGTTTTGAAACATCGTTTAAAGATCTTAAAGGCATGTAGTACAATCGAAAATAAGGTTAAAAATCATAATAAACATATGTCCACAAATTAACTGTTTACGAGATAACAGCGATATTATCGCAATTGCAGAATAAGTTTAGCTTTAGCGGTTTTTATTAAGATATTATTGCATTTTAACATAAAATGGATTATAACTAAAGAAGATGTTCAAAATGACGTCCTTTCATTTCGACACAAGATCTACATCTGCTTTCAAAGGAAGCGCGCATTCTTTCAAAAAACAAGGGTTTTTCTCGTATTATCTGGCAACAGTGTTCTATTTGTTGGCGCAACTCTGGAAGATCGTTTACCGGTGTTGCGTACACTAAACTTTTCAAGTAACCCCAGACACTAAAGTCCAACGGATTTAGATCGGGAGACCTTGGAGGCCAAGCAATGGGACCTGCTCGCCCTATCCATTTCCCAGGAAATTCATTGTTAAGATGTTCCCTAACAGCACGCGTAAAGTGCGGTGGAGCTCCTTCTTGCATAAACCAGAGGTTCAGTCTTAATTCTATAGGTAAATCTTCCAAAAGTTCAGGTAAAGTATTTTCCAAGAACTCGAGGTATGCAGGACCTGTTAAGCATTGTGGCAAAACAATCGGTCCTAACAACCGTTCCCCTATCATGCCTAACCAGATGTTTAGAGAGAAACGTTGCTGGTGCCTGGCTTCCACGGTAGCATGAGGATTCTCGTCACACCAAACGTTATTGTTGTGGAAATTAAATATTCCATTTTTAGTAAAACCAGCTTCATCAGTGAAAAGGATGTTATCAGCGAAATCTGGCCGATCAGCAGCTGTTCGCAAAAACCACTCACAGAAAACCCTTCTCGCTTGATAATCCGGAGCAGTAAGGGCTTGGACCCGTTGAATATGGTAGGGGTATAGGAGTTGCTCATGAACAGTTCATGAGTCTCCAAACAGGATTGCTGCTTACACCCACTTGAGTCGAAATTCTTCTAACACTAGTTTCGGGATTTTCATCAATAATATTCAAAATTCGATCATCTATCTGTGGAGTACCTACATGCTATTCTCTGTCGTCCAGTGTCAGAAGGCCGCTTCTCAAACGAATCAGTTTCTCTTGGTCGTTGAAACACCGTCTGAAACATCACATGCGAAGGCAGTTGGTGATCAGGAAACGTTTCAGCATAGAAGCGACGTGTTTGTAAAGAATTCCCATTAGCACGACCGTACATGAACATCATATCGCTCATTTCAGCATTAGAATACGCAACCATTGTAATTGCTACAAATTGCACAAAACGTCAAATTAAACTGTCATAAAACAATAGCTGATAAGCAGCTGTTTACTGGGATATGTTATATCCATGTACTACTAGGAACACTCGCTGTTATCTCATAAACTGTTGATTTGTGAACATATGTTTATTATGACTTTGAACCTTATTTTCGATCGTACTACATGTCCTTAAAATCTCTAAACGATGTTTCAAAACACCCTGTATATATACTATACTTGGAAACAGTAAAATACCGAACCGTCTAACAGTGGACGACAGGACTCCCTCCCCAACACCAGCAATGCAACTTACTATTTGCTCTTGTGCTACGAATACAGTGTTAGAGGATATTGAGATGCCTTCAGAACGCAACACCATACAGTAAACGTGAATGCACCTCACTATAATAAAAGGAAAGCAAACACTTTTCTGTTAGAATAGTTTTCAGATTGCGCATTAAAAAGCAGGTACTATTTAATTTACTAAGTAAATGATTGGGATAGTCCTCCAATCTAACTGTTCATCCACTAAAATCCCTAAAAACTTAGTGAACTTCACATTACCTACATCTAATCCGTCAACATCAACAATTACTATTTCATTGATTTGCGATCGGCGCGAGCGAAACAGAATTGAATTAGTCTTGGTAACATTGAGATAAAGACAATCACTAGAAAAACAAGTGGTTAATTCTTTTAATACTCTGTTCAAATTTTCGTTTACATTAAAGATATCTTTTTCCGCTATCACCGAGGATGTGTCATCCGCATACAGATACAACGAGTTATTAACAAAACCCAACAATATCATCAATAAAAAGGAAGAAAAGAAGCGGTCCAAGCACAGAACCTTGTAGAACACCTATAGTCGCTGGCAATATTACTGAGGTGCAACTTCTAATTGTATTAGTGGACTTATATGTAATTTTAACAGATTGTGCACGTGAACTAGGTCTCACGTGGATACTATTCGTAATGAAAGAGCGGCTAAATTAGCGAAAAAAGCTGTGTCTAAGGGAATGGCGCGACAATTAGGTATGATTTAATGTCGGCTAGTGAAGTTAAAAAAGCGTTTAGAGGTAAACTTGATACTGATTGGCAGGGTAGGTGGGATGCTGCTTTAAATAGAAAGTGGACTTAAAAACTTATCGGTAACGTTACACTTCTTAAGGAAATTAAGGTTAGTTTCTCATATCAGGCGATAGACTTAATAACGGGTCACGGTATTTTTTAATCATATTCATGAATTGGGAGGGTTAATGATTCGCATTGTAAATGTGAGGAGGTAGATACAAAGCGGCATGTTTTATTTGCATGTCCATTCCCTGATGAGTGGTGCTCGCGTACAGATGCTAGGGCATTAGCTAAGGGGTTAAATTGGCCACGACGCGAAACAGATATTAGAGATTAGGTTACCCTAACTCACTGACTATTATTCTTTAATTGGTTTTTATTTATACCTATTAATATTATTATTTACACTAACAATAGTATCTCAAATAACCTAGTTTAATAGTCTCAGATATGTTTTGTCATTTAAGTATGAGATGTTTAATGTCTGTTAATATATTTTAGTACTTGAGACTATATCACAGTGTTAGAAAACCTACTTTGCTCACCTTTAATGTACACTTCTCACAGAAAAAAATCGGGACACCAACAATCGTGAATTTTAAAATTTCTTGGGTGTAAATGCAGCTTTCAGAGGATATATGCGCTTATCAAAGTCATAAATCACTTTTTTGTGTATATTATTGCGATCAAAGATAAAGGCTAAAAATTTAAACAGAAATATAAATATATATAGAGAAAAAGGTTTATACATTAAATAAACACATTGGAATTTCGGTGGTGGTGTTTTCTTAGAAATACCGAATACGGAAATATTAATGCAAAAAAATACCTAACAACTAAAAGGCCTCTTGAGTAGACGGCACCATTTAGAAATACAGATGTATATATTTAACTTGTTTGATGTTATGTAGAGATAATTCTTTTTTTAAGAAAACATATGCCGGTGGGATTTTAAAATTGTATTACCTATTCCTAGGATATTAGTTACTTAGTTTGATTTATGCTGGCGAGTATTGCTTTAGCAATAGACAATATGTCAATCAACCTCCTGAGTTTTTGAACAATGTGATTTTCACATTGATTAATTACACTATTATTGATGTATTCATTATTGTTGTTGTTTAGTATTCTTAAATATTTTATTACTTCAAAATATTTTTTCTATGTTTTGAAAAATTACCAAAAACAGTTTAAGATTATTTACAACATTTTTACAGCAATTAATTTCGCAAAGAAATAATTTATTTTATTAACCCCCCGTTTATTGTATTTTCAAAAAATATATCTTAACTATCGCCTGTGTAATCCAATGTCGTTCTACTTTATTGAAATATAGCTAACACTTTTGGTCTGTAACACAGCTTCAGGCAGTAGCAACGAAAAAGTATTAAATGTATCAAATTCAAAAATAAATATTTTAGCACTAACTGAGATTGACGAACAATATGCTTTCTTACAATGTTTGTTATGTATTATAAATCCAATAACATTTTAAATAATTGTTAATAAACCTGTGCTACATAAAGACAGTTTAAAGAGACCCAGTGTTGGCCATATCTCAAGAAAATAGATCAACGACGTCAGATTACACAGTCGATAGCTAAAATATATTTCCTGAAAATACAATGAACGGAGGGTTCATAAAATAAATAATTTCTTTGCGAACTTAATTGCTTTATTTAAGAATTTTATAAATAATCTTAAACCTGGTTTTGGTAATTTTTATAGATAGAAGGAAACTTTACAGTAATACAATAGCTTTGTTCGCTGTGCGAATCAGAACTTAACTGGAAACTATTTCGGTTTTTCCAGTGCGCATGATTCAAAAAGGGATTGTAGTTTGAAATTAGTTTGATAATTTGCTCTGCGAACATATCCAAAACCGACACTACTGCCATCTGTGTCCAGCAATTGGAATTTATATGTCAGCCGGCGGAGCACACGGCGCAGTGTATCTCTCTCGTTTAGTGCGCATGAGCGAATTTAAAATCCACAAGAAATGCGTGAACTTTCTGGATTAATCACAAACTGTCACTGACTACAATTTGATACTGTGCGAACACCAAATTTTAAATTACCAACGGTCGAAATACGAAATTGTTGCACTGCGAACGCACAGCTGTTATTACGCATGCGTCGTTCAGTTGTGGATAGTTTCTGATTGCACAGCGAACAAACTTAATATTTAAGAATATTAAACAACAATAGTAATTAATACATCAATGATAATGTAGTCAATAAATCTGTGAAAATCACATTATCCCAAAACTGAGGAGGCTGACTGACATATTGTCTATTGCTAAACTAATACTGGCGAGCATAAATCGAAGTAACTAATATCAAAGCAGCACTAACAAGTAACATAATATTAAATAATAAAATCCCATCACCACGTTTTCTTAAAAAAGAATTATCTCTACATTACATTAAACAAGTTAAATACATATATATTTCTAAATAAAGCCGTCTATTCAAGAGTTCTTTTTGTTTTATGTATTTTTTTCATTGGTATTTCTAAAGGAAACGCCGCCACCGAAACTCGGATTTGTTTATTCTATCATCAACCTTTTTCTCTCTATATATTTATTTTTCTGTTTAAATTTCTAGTCGTTACCTTTGATCGCAGTAATATACATAATTAAGTGATTTATGGCTATGATAAATGAATACGTCCTCCGAAAGTTGCATTTACAAGCAAGTAATTTTAAAATTCTGAATTGCTGGTGTCCCGATTTTTCCTGTCAGAAGTGTACATCGCATTAATAACGAACAACTATTGAATCCTACTAATTTTAAAAATAGACTTGCCATTAATATAAAATGCAATCTTTCATTGTTCATTTTGGCTATTTTTCTCAGTGTAAAATCAATTTGACTGATGTATCAACATATTTCAAGCATTGAGCAGACAGTTAAGTGTGTTTGTATAAACACAACTAGTAGGCTTGCTTCAACTAAATATTAAAAAAAAATAACATAACATTGATCTTTATGTTGGTTCAAACAAAAAATCTTCGCATCTGATAAATAGGCATAAATAGTTCTCAGTCGATTTACAGGATGGCACATGATGTATTAAAAATGAAATAAAAATTACATTGAAAAATACAATTAGGTAAAAGTTGTATATACAGTGTAGTAAAAAGAGAGAATAAATGTTAAATTAATTTTGAACCGTTACAGTTGGACTTACACAAATTAATTAAATAATGGATAAGTTTTCTATTTTCCTGTTGTGGAATGAGTTTTAAAATACTATGATATTGCGCAGGATGTCGGATTAGCACAGCACGTGGCACCTTTTTAAAAATTCATTAATCAATTCGGTTGCGTTCGCATTACATTTGCGTGTATTACGGAAACAAAAGAGCACATATGGTTATTTGTAAATGTACGAACAACCTGTATTTACGTAGAGTGAAAAATAATTATCGCCAGATGTTCCCGACGGTTCATGCCTGGCGACTGATCCTACACGGCCAATAACATGAACCGCATCCCGGTGCCGAACAAAAAAAGAGCACATCTGCGTTTATTAAACGTGCCGAAAAATATATTATTTTTTTATTTACACGCTTTCGAATAGGTATTTTTGCTTTTCCGGTATGTCCGAATGTGTGCACAACTGGAGAGGGCTATCAGCTGTTTGTTTTTATTTTTCAGCGTTTTAGGTATTCATATTTCAGTTGCCGATGTTGTCTGGGCGATTAAAAAGAACTACTCATTGAAAATTTCAATTAAAAGGGTTGATATAATCCTATGCTTTATTTAAAATATTTAATTCTGCAATAACGTACAGTTAACTTTACAAACAATGCGTACGAACTGGTAATCCCGATTGTGGACGTTATTTACAAATAACCGGTCAGTAAAATTTTCACTACCGCTCCAATAAGCATCTAGTTTTCGTTTCAGCAGTTTGTCCGTCGATAACTGCACCGTTTCATGCACGTACTGGAGCGAACACAACAAATTTTCACAATAGAATTGTTTTCGAGGCAAATACTGCCCGTATTTGTGACAATTCGACCAACGTTTTCGCCTATCAGGACGCTCCTGTTATGAATTGATTGAAAATTAACTTTTTTTTACGTAACGTATTCTATTCTGAGTTAAATACAGTGATCAGGATGTGTTTAAACGACAAATCACTCATTTGTTACCTCTTTTGTTCAACGGATGCTAAAAATTAGTACGTAATAATTGCATTGATACAGGCAAACGTAGTAAATTCGCTCTTTAATTAATTTAATACTGCATTCCTGAACTAGAATTCTATAGAAATTCGTAAAAATATACAGGTAAAAATAAATATAATAAAAAAATATACAGTAAAAATATATCATAAATAAATTAACTAAAGCTACGAGTTTTACAGTTCTGAATAAATTTGGAAATATGGTAAAACACTCAACTACGATCACAGACATATTTAAAGAACAATTTAACATAGTAAAACCTAGACTTGATTGTACCCAGTGCCCCGAATTAAAACCTATTTCTTTTACCAACAGATTGTTTTGAAATAGAGCGGATAATCAAAGAAGTATCCAAGAAACATTCGGCTGGCTACGATGATGTACCCTGCTTTTTATTGGGTCGTATCTGCAACAATTTCTTGCAGCCGCTAACATATTTAATAAACCGGTCTTTGAGTGAGGGCGTGTATCCAAGTTGACTAAAACATAATAAAATCATTCCTGTTTATTAAAAAAAGGTAGTTATAGACCTATATCTCTGCCACCAGGATTTTAGAAAATGTTTGAAAAGATTCTCAACAAAAGGTTTCAACTGATTATTTAATAAAGAATTATTTAATCTCACCTTCACAATTCGGTTTTTATTGGTGGAAAGAATTCATCCTGTAGGAAAGAACATGCGTTGAAAAATGTTGATGAGGGTTTGGATAGGAAGAGTCTTGTTATTGGTGTTTTCTTTGACCTGTCGAAAGCCTCCGATATAGTAAATCATTCGTTACTATTAGAAAAATTAGAATCAATTGGGATCTATGGTATTGCTCATGACCTATTTCATTAATTTTTAAATAATAGAAGAGCAGTAGTAAACATGAAAAACATAGCACGAATGTAACCAGGAGTCACCACTCTTCTGTCGTAAATTTAGATTGTGGCAACCTTAGCGTTCAATACAAGGTCCAACCCTTTTCATTCTATATATTAATGATTTAGAGCAAACGTGATTTAACTGTACGTTGGCACAATATGTTGATGATAGTAGTTGCATATTAAAATCCTCTTCAATTGGGAACGCTTCACGTTTAGCCGCAAAATTAGTTAATGAAATGAGTTACTGATGTAGCGATAGCGACCTAATATTGAACGATGACAAGACATGCATTTTGACATTCTCGCTAGCAGTCAGAGAGAACGAGTGTAGTTTGTGTGTGCCTTATGATGGTAGATCCATACCTGAAAGACAGAATATTGCATTTCTACGTTTGATAGTAGATAAAAAATTAAAACTTTAGGCTTAGATGCTTGAGAAACAATGTCAGTTTAAGTTCGCTCCGTCAGTTTTATTTTGGGTATGTAGAGTCTCGTCTTTGGTATGAACTTATTTTTGTGGCAGCGGCTGGTACAAGAAAGGTATTCCTCTTGTTGGTATGTTGAGTGTGTCGTCATTTGTTTCTTGTCGTCCACTGTTTGAACAACTTGGTGTTCTGCCATTAGTGTTTTTAAAAAAATATAAACAGAATTATAAAAGGAACTCAGACATTTACAAAAACATGACAACGCGCAGCAAAGATAATAAAAGTGTTCCATTGTATATAATACTGCGGTTTTGGAATTAAGTCCTCAATAAAAAGGAATCATGCTGCATAATAAATAATAATAAAAACTACAGTCCGTATTACCGAGTTCAAATTTAAATTAAAGCAATGTCTAAGCACTTCTAACTTTTATAATATTTAGGAATATTTTGATTTTCAGCCTAAAACATGTTTACATTTAAATTTTTGCTTTTATTTTATTTATTGATATTTTATTTATATTAGTTTTAAGATTCTATCGCTTGTATTTGACGATATATTATTATTATTAAATAAAAAAAATTAACATTATTTCCAGCTAAACCGAAAGCCTGATTCGGATGTAAATATACTCATCGAATTCCCTATTTGCATTTAATTAAATGTGAAAAGTCTTATTAAAGTCAAAGTAGCCATATTAAAGAAACACGAATGAATCCATGCATTCCATTGCATTTCCTCTGTATATCTTACTAGTTACATCTTACTGATAATAATATAGTTACCAAAATTATTTATGTGATGAAATCTAATGCTATTTGGTTATGATGGTATAAATATTCAGATGATCCAGATGTGTTGTTCTTTCATTATCCTGTTCATCACCCACATTATAAACTCCTGCATCCTTCAAAATACCTTTTCCGAATACTGGAAACTCGCTCTTATTACTCCCCTTCCTAAGAAACCAAATACGCGGGATTTTTCTGATTTGCGAACAATCAGTGTGTTACCTACCCTGTCAAAAATATTAGAAAGAATACTAGAAAATACAGCGATCGTAAATTACTACCTCCGGTACGGTCAGGTTTCAGGACTGCTCACAGCGGCACTACAGCAATGCTATGTGTAACGGACAATATTTTACGTGCCTCAGATGTAGGCTTAGTCACAATTTTGGTCTTGTTGGACTTCTCCAAAGCGTTCGACACGGTTGCATTCCGGCAGGTCGCAGTCTGTAAAAATAAATGGTGTCGTATCGCAGCCGCGATTCCCAGTGTTTCGAGGTGTTCCGCAAGGATCTATTCTGAACCCAATTTTATTCTCGCTGCACACCGCCTCCTTATCTCAGCAACTTGAATATTGTAAATCTCATTTTTACGCAGATGATTGTCAAATATATTACTCATTTCAAATATCTGAATGGAGAGATGCTATTAACAAGATTAACGTTGATCTTGTTAATATTCAGTTACTTTCTTCTAAATATTGTTTGCGTATTAACTCTGCCAAGTATAAGCTTTTACTTTTTGAAAATAGCGAACTTACTACATCACTTTCAGATGTCATTAAAATTAGTATCAACAACGATGAAATACCGATAGTCTTGAGCACCAAGAACCTACAAACCGCCTGTACTACACTAAAAAGTTATATCCTTTGCAGTCCACTCTAAATAGACATGTTAAAAAGAACCTATGCAATTCACGTGTCCTCTCTCGTTTCTCATACTGCTGTGAACTATAACACTCCTGTTTAGACCATGTTACATGTCATCGAATACAGAAGGTACAAAATGTCTGTTTGAGGTATATTTTTGGAATTAGAAAATTTGACCATATATCACATATGCTAAAGAATGCGGGGTGGCTAAATATGGGAATAGGAGAGAATTACAAAGCCTGGTGTTATATCACAAAATACTTATGTATAAATATCCGCTGTATCTATATTATAAAATTCGATTTAGAACCGATGTTCATAACCTCTCCACTTTCGGAGTGGGGGATTTAATATCGCCGCCTCCACATAGGACAGCTTTATTTGAAAGGTCTTTTTCTTTTAATATTTATAAAAAATATAATAATTTACCAGCTGACCTAAAAACATATAATTGACATCGGTTTCTGTTAGAGTTACGTACTATGCTTTTTCAGACGCAATGAGGCTGACGCACGCTATCTTTTTTTGGTACTATTTTAAGTGATAATGCTATGTTAATCGTATTCTGTACTTGGTAGCTTTTTTTTATTATTATAATAATTTTTTTTGTTGTTATTTGTAAATCGTTCAACCGTGACAGAATTTTAGTCTTAGTTGTAATTTTTAGGCATACCTCTAAATTAATATGTATATATAGTGCAGGATTAGGTGAAGCAGTATACATAACTGAACCACGTCCTGGGATTGTGTTCTTTGAAATTTTGCAATTTATGCATGATTTTTATTTTGTATTAAGTCTTTTTATATATATATGCACGGTCTTCTGTTTTGTAGCTACCAAGGAATCGCAATAAAGACATATATAATATTATTATATTATATTTTTTGAAGCAACAATTAAAGCTTGCAAAAACTTAGGCATGTCAAAACAAATTCTTTATTATTTGACTATTCCAAACACACATTTTAAACTCTAATAAGTGCAGCTGGCACTTCTACCCAAATCATAAATGCTCTAGAGCAATATCTATAATCAGTGTTCAGTTCATCGCCTTTTTAGACTTGCTATGTCCATTGCTTTCGTTGGCCAATTTATTTAGGGTTGAATATACATATCTTAATATACTTGTCTTAGATAAAAGTCATTTGTTTCCAATTTACGAAATCTGACACTACATTCACCAATGCATGCACGGGAACTGAAATCCCATAACGCACGGGCAGGCACACGCGCGCAGATAACATTCTGACACGATTCGATTATCGACTTCTTGTCACGAACACGAATTTATACGACCAATACATTCAATCCTAATATTGTTCGTGTACACTTTGCGGTGTCCAACCGCCTAAATTCAATTTATAGTTGGCGGTTCTGTGCCAGAACGGTGATTGTGTGTATTGGCGACAGAATATAAAGACGACTTATTGTTAAAGGCGGTAGTTGAAGGGTCAACAGGTATACAGGCCCGTACTCCATATACTATCAGACTGTAACGATCGAGTTCGGCACCATTCAGTGAGCCTCCTACATTACAACAAATCTTATTAAGATCTTTTTTTTTTGATTTGATGCAGTGTTTCAGAGGTATTCCGTTGTCTCAAGATAAAACACTCACCTGTATATTTATTTATTTGTAGAAACCAGCTGCAGCTTCTGTCTGGAGGTCACGGCCCTCTGATGACTGAGGCTTTCTTGATATACTCATGCTGAGTGTTATCGAAAGCTTCTTCTATTTCTAGAAATGCGCACACTACAGTTTAATCGTCAGTGCATCTTGGAATCGATTCGTTAGCTCCACTAATGCAATCTCAGTGGATTTGATAGGCATGCTAGGTGGGATGGAACTGCATCCACTCCAAGATATCTTTTCTCATATAATTATCTACAGCCTTTTCCAAAGAAAGGGGTAAAATCAATCGTATGTTACTATATTTAAACAATTTTTGTTAAAGATTTATTTCTAAGAATATTTTTTCTTAGTGTAAAATCTTCTGAAGTCTTTTGAAATATTTAGCTGCAAGAATACGTTGGTAAGATGTGGTCTTCAAAGATGAAAGTACGGCTGCTAGTTTTATTTCATGGAATAGTCGATTGTGCCAAACTTATCTAACTACAAGCTGATGTTTCAATATGAAACTTTCTGCGATTTATCACAGTGAATAGTTTCTCTACTAATATTTTCTTGAATACTTCAGAGATCAATGAAAGTAAACTTGTAGATTAATAGAAGATTAGTAATTCTCTCAATTACTAATATTTATTTATTTACTATTTACATTCACTGTTATTTAACCCGTAGAGCCCGTATATTTACGGGATTACTACCAATAGTCCATTGCAGTTGCCGTGTATATATACGGAATAATCGCTTAAGGGTTTTTTAAATAGATCTCTGTTTACCGTTTGTTTCAGTCACTTCGTTTTTCTCGCGCTGCACAGAGGTCCAGAAGCTGCTTTTGGACGCTCATAATTGTATTCCGTCATTAAAAATTAAAATATTGCAAATACAAAAAGAATTAAGCATTTAGAATTAATAATTATAAATCGCTAAATAAATAATAGTGAACTTTCATCCGCTCAATTTTATTTACCTAATTGAAACGGTCACTGTAGATCAAAATCATTATTAGTACATAGTCATATAGGTACACAAAAATTTGGAAAAATAGAAACGAGGTACCAAAAGTTAAATTGAAATGATAATAAATATACAAAACAGAAATATAATATATGATTTCAGCAATAGTCCGATTCGGATGAAATATCGCTCGCGGTATTGGTATTCGTTTTTTCAGAAAAGCTTGGTGCACTTGGGTTCTTCAGTAATTCTACTACAGCTTGAGGCAAATTTCCACTTCTTTTTACACTTACGCTTCGTAAGCTGCTAATCAGTGGGTCTGAAGATATCAGCAGCGTATGGTATAGGTCTTCCATTTTCTCTTTTCGTGAAAATTTACGTGTATTATTGGTTCTCTTGTGCTTCTTCTGAAAGCCGGCCAATTGGAGGAATTGCAGATTTTATAATTATCGCTCCATGCACTAATACTTTATGAACACTCTGGGGCATATTGTCCCAACTATATTTTTGTATGTATAATTTTGCGGTTTCTAAACAATATTCCTGGAATGCATTTTCATGTACGTCTAGACCACAGGAAATGGTTCTTAAAATTACACCAAAACGAGATATCAGTTCCTCATCAACAGCCGTGATTTCTGCAGATAACGTTGGATTTTCAAAAAATCTTCGAGCGCTATTGCCATCATTGGTGGCACTACTGCTAGGCTTTGGTACGTCTATTAACAAAACCAATTCTTTTCGAAATCTTTCTTGTATTTGTTTTTTTCTTGCTGCCACTTGTTCTTTAACTGCTGCTTGTATTTGCCAAGTTTTCACTTCTAGTCTATACGATATATGTAAAATACATTTAAAGAATTTTATCCAAGCATGTAAACTAGATATGCCGTACGAGAGTGCTGTTTTTTCTATATGCATTTTAGAAATAACATGTATGTTATTAAAAATTGCCTTGGTGTGGCTCCACATATAAAGCAGTTCTGAAATGCTTTATTTGCCAAATTGCTGCAAATTTTACCGTCAACCATCGTTAGCTGTAACACCGAAGTAATATACATTACCTTATTCTCAACTACGATAGTTGTAGGATGTAAATCTTGAATTTGTCTCTCAATCTTGTTTACTTCATCAATAATTAGTTCTTTTGTTTCTTTTTTTAGCAATATTTTTATTGGTCTACAATATTTGGTTGATGATGGCATCGCATTTTGCTAGAGTATATTTTGCTTATTTTTCTTTTGCAATGGAACTAATGATATGTTGAACAGACATGAATCATCCCCACTTTCAGTTTCTGTGTAAAGCTGTTTGTAGCAACGCTGACCTGATGCGCCATCATAGCCCCATTTAAACAGCATAGTAATATCGAATTCATTTTTAGTTCTCTTCAGAACTTCATATTGTACAGAAGCTAATCATCGAATTGTATGATCTATCAGTCTTTGAAGTGGATCTTCAGCACTAACTTCGGTGATTATTATATCGTCTGGAAAACATTCTTTCTTCGCAAAAAATTATTTGGTAAAAATCGTGACAATATGTGACGACAAAACTCGCTTCATATAATAATATATACTTCTAGTTACACTTTAGACAATAAAATGTTAGCAACGGGCACCAACTGAAAATTTCCGACTCTCAAATATTTTTCTAACACGAAGCAAACAGTAACATTTTTAAGTTCACTTAAATATTTTTTTTTTACGATTAATATTCTTACGTATGCATATTTTAAAGTAAAGAGCTGTTTCAAAATACATACCTTTCTGTGAAGTGTTCACAATAAATAAGTAAAATTGCTAACTACCAATACACAATTTTATGAATAGTAACACACACAACGCTAGCTCTACCATATACATAAATGTAGACTAATAAAAATGAAGGATTTCTACGTATTAATACAAAGAACTAACTATTTTTATCAGTTAATTGTTTGTGTCCCTTAAACCGGGGGATATTAAGGAATACACGGCCCAGCATTAGAATTCTTTTTATCAATACTTTTGTTTACCTATTTAGAGCATGTAAAAACTTGTCTGGGATCACTGCGCGCTGCAACTGTCTAATACAAGCTGACTCACCTATGCTCGCGCGTTTGTTTATATTTACCGCGCTGGACTCTGGAGAAATCTACATGTTTCTTGAATGTTTTAGTGGATTTACACCCAGAAATATTCATTGCGAATTCACGCAACAAACAGTAGCGCCCTCTGTGAGCAGCTTCGTGAATCAAGAAGTGGCGCCATCTGCCGGCACAGTGAGAAACCCAATCAAAAAGCTCTTCCTGATAAAATGATTTATAATGAAAAAAAAAAAAGAAATGTGGTGTATTGGTTCATATTTTTTCCCAATTACATGGTCGACGGTATACTGCAATTGGAAGCGATTGTTATTTTGTTCTACCTTTCCATATCCGATCGAAACGAATCCATTATGACCAACAACAATGCGATATCCGTATGTCTATTCCGTTCGATTATAACAACGCAACGGGGCGGCATGAAAGCCGGAAACGCGGCCTATCCCGCTAATGGAATATATCGTACTTAAATCGAGTAGAACTTTGATTAAACCACGACCGCGCGGGCGCCAAACAAGCGGCGGACGAGCTGGATGGAAATTTCGCCGTGTCACTTTAATAACAACGTGAAATAAGATTAATTACTCTTCTGCGAAACCACAAATTGAGACCGGCGCGGAATGAATAATGCAATGCGTTGGCGGGGAGGACGCAAATTGTATTACGTTTCGTAGTAATGTATATACGGCGTCGGTGAAAGGGATTCCTGATTGACGCTGTTTCCGCGCATGCAGACTGTTTACTGAACATAACAAAGGCGCCGCCTTTTGAACTTTGAAATATTTAATATTTTACGAAAATAATTCGGGGAAGAAATTGGGAAATAAAGTCAAGATATATTTATTTAAACTGAATACGATTGTAATGCTCGTTTTATTGTCTGCAATAAATAAGGTGCGTATGCTTAAATTTAGAACGTTCATGTTCAAGTCTGGCGTAAGCAAAATTGACATTGTTTAGAACAGAATTATATACATTTGTTTTGTCTTAACCCGACTCCGTAGTTTAGTTTTGTTACGTCCCCATATTTAGATTTAAATTCCTTCAGTTCTAAGAAGTTAATAGTGAAGACATCTTTCCCTTTTTCGGTTCTTTCTTTATTCTGTCAGACACCCTCTTCATTTGTAATTTACGACTACTAGAGTTCCTTTGTACACCACACGCAATCACTTTTGTAACCCCACCAAGGGAAAATGGTCAGTGTAACAAGGGACTACTAGTTCAAAACCATATTGTAATAAGCAGTTCTGTTCCGACATTTCAAGCGACAATACATTTGTAAATATCTTACTATGTAAATATATGATATTACAAAAAAAGGGTTTTGTGTGTTTTGTTATTTAAACACATCAACGTAGAGAAGTGACAAATCCAGCACCAACTCACAAAATTCTACAGACATGGTGTTTGGTCACACCTAGTTCTATTTTCTGGCTATTTTGCTGATTATTAGTAGGCGGTATTAATTCATATTAAAAATTCTGTTTGTTGCTCTTTTAATGTTTTAAAGTCTGTTACGCACTATGCTATAATTTGAACAACTTACATGCACGTTGGAATTAATTCAGGGTCATTTGTTAAAAAACTCACCCAGACGTTGGAACAAAAAGCTCGTCGTTTTCCACATCAAGAAAAGAAAGTTATTACATCCGTGAAAATAATTGGCTTCTACAAAAGATGACTTAAATAAGTAAGTAATGTTTTACCTTCATAAATAAAATATACACTGAGAAAAAAGATTATTTTTCGCAAACAAATACATATCTATATTTTCTTAAAGAAACTATTTATTTTATATAAAGTTGGTACAGTTACAAAAAAAAAATAGTAGTAAATTTACGAGAAAATTGTATTACTTAAATCATATGTATATCTATGTAGATTGTGGTTCTCCTATTTCAGTACACTCACTTTCCATACTCGACAAAAGTTTTCTACAGACATAGCTATCAAATATTTATCTATTACTTGCCAGATAAATACTTGTTAGCAACTGCTATCACAGCAATTTTCCTATTGCTTGCGTTGGCCCTTGATTTTAATTAGACGCTAATGTGAAAGAGCAACTTGCAACTAGCGCTGCAGTAGTTTTGGGGTAAGCATTAGAAATTTTCTAAAAAAAGGTAATATAGAAACAGTGAACCAAGAATGGGAAAAAAATTGAAACTTCCATTCAAACTACTGCAACAATATTTGACCCCAAAAGAACCACTTCTCAATACAACGTATGGTATGATGAAGAATGCAAACAGCTAACGCAAGAAAGACATGAAGCAAAGAAGTGATGGCTAGGAAATGGTACAGAAAGCAACAGTAAAGAATACGTAAGGCTAAGAAACTTAGTTAAAAGTACCTGCAGAAGGAAAAAAAGAAACCACATCGAACGACAGCTAGAAAAACTACAAGAAAGATTTATAAATAACGACATAAGGAATTTTTATCAGGACGTGAAGAAGGGAAGTAAGAGATTTAAGAAGAAAATAATATATTGCGGAGATGGCAAAGGGATACTGGTTGGAAACACGACGGAAGTGCTAGCAAGATGGAGACAACACTTCGAAAGAATAACGAATAATAACCAGGACGAAAATCAAGAAGAAGAAATAGAAGACGAGAATGTAGACAAAGATGAAGGAACAGCGTCAACATCGAACAAAGAAGAGATAAATAGTGTAATAAAACAAATGAAAAATAACAAAAGTGCAGGGAACATCATTGCGGAGTTAATAATCGAAGGACGAACCATACTGAAAGAGGAAATATATAAACTAATACAAAGAATATGGACCGCAGAAATATTACTTTAAACTGGACAGAAGCAAATATAGTGCCGATTTAAAAAAAAAGGAGACCCGACCCTATGCGAAAACTATAGAGGCATAGCTCTTCTGGATACAACATACAAAATATTCGCAACAGTGCTAAAAAACAGGCTTAAGGAATATGAGAAGATTTGATTAGCGATTACCAATGTGGATTCAGAAGAGGAAGATCGACCAGTGACCAAGTATTTACTCTGAAGCAGGTCCTCGCAAATAGTTATGAACATAACCTGGCTGTACATGCCGTTTTTATTGACTTTAAGCAGGCTTATGACAAAATAAGAAGAGAAAAAATATTCCGCTATATGAAGACATTGAAAATACCAACAAAACCAATAAGGCTAGTAAAACTAACGCTGAAAAACATCCAAAACACAGTAAATGGAGAGCAATCTGGAAGTTTCCACACCGAGAGGGGCGTTCGTCAAGGGGACCCACTGTCTACAACGCTGTTTAATTTCATTTTGGAAGCCACACTGAAGGAAGGTAATATTAATAGACAAGGAACAATTTAGCATCACAAACATCAATGCCTGGCATATGCAGACGATCTAATGGTATTAACAAGAAATAGAAAGAAAGAGACCATAAAAACAATGAAAAAGCTTGAAAGTGCTGCCAGAAAAAAATCGCCTTGAAATCAACATTAAGAAGACCAAATACATGATTCTAAGAGCAGGAAATCAGGAGAAAGACACACCTTTAACGTTCAAAAGCATGATTGATGGCAAGTTCTACGAATTTTGAGAGTGTCAATAGCGTAACATATCTCGGAGTATGCTTCAATAACAAGAACGAAGATGAAGTTAAAGCAAGAGTAGCCAAAGGAAACAGAAGTGCAGGTGCGCTACTAGGAATATTCAAGTCAAGGTCGATATCCAGAGCGGTGAAAAAAGAATCTACCAGACTATTGTCAGAGCGGTGGTTTTGTATGGCTCGGGGCTGTGGACACTGAATAAATCAGAACGAGAACTTTTGGAGGCGTGGGAAAGGAAAATATTGAGAAGGATATACGGGGGTAGGAAGACAAGAGAAATATGGTTGAGAAGAACAAACGATGAATTATTGGAGCTGTATGAGAGCCCCCCCATAACATCAGCATAACTAACCAAGTCTTAGGCCTCCACGGCCTGTAGAGCTGATATTTTCTTTTTGTTAGAAAAGGAAAAACAGAAATACTGA
This sequence comes from Protaetia brevitarsis, assembly GCA_004143645.1. Lineage (NCBI taxonomy): Eukaryota > Metazoa > Arthropoda > Insecta > Coleoptera > Scarabaeidae > Protaetia > Protaetia brevitarsis. Next base: position 350,265 of record RXPK01000276.1, read on the forward strand.
TTTTTTCTGTGTAATTTTACTTTTAAACAAGTAAAACTTCTACGGAAATTATCACTATCTTAGAAATTCTACTTGTGAGTATTCCAGATTACATGAAAAAATTTTGAAAAAGTTACCCACATTTCTAAATTTCACTGTGATATTCCCAGGGCTTGCATGAAAAGACCTTGGAAAAATCACCTATAGTTGGAAGTATTACTTTTAAAAGTAAAATGTACGGTTTTAGAGGCAGAAAATTGCCCCAAATTCGTTCAGGAATTTTACCAAAAACTTTTTAGTGTGTGGGATTCAATATTATGTGTAAAGCTGCTGCAGAGTAGAGTAAACATTAGTCGAATCTATGCAAGGACCGATTTCATTAGCTTATCCAGCTATGGCCTTTGCTTTTAGAAACGTATACTTACTTCACCATCATTGTATAGTTTAGAATGTGCAACAGAGTTGTGCAATAGATTAGAAAAAACATTACAATGAACCCATGTGAAAATATGAGCTAATGCACCAATGTCACACCAGAAGTAGAACTCACTTCCGCCAAAAACTGACCGCACAAAAGCACAAAAACAAGTTGTATTCCTAAAATTAAAAATAGAGCTGGTAATCAACCCTCGGTACTAGTTGCTAAAAATCAGATGGATTTACTGCAAAACTAACTAACAATAAGAGCTTAAACATGTTTCTTCACACGTAAAGCTCAAGTTAGAACTTATTTCACGATTTACAATCAAAAAATCAATTTTCCATTGGTTTATTATACATCCTACATGTATCTCAAAGTCTCTGTGAATCGATAACTCACAAAGCACAATCGTAAATCAACACCGTCCCAATGTAATTAACTTACGAAAGCAGATACAGATTATTGTAAACTTCATTCTTTAATTAAGTACCATGTTCTCCTCGAATTTCTCATCCGTATTAACCCCAGGAACAATTCCTACCAACTGGAACAGGTTCAGTTTTAAACTGTCTTATTTATTGATTTCGCCGCAGATTCTCGTTCATATAGCTATAGTGTGATCCGAATGCTGCCGTACGGCGAAGACTAGAAGAAGAGGGGAGAACAGCGGAAAAGGAGGATAGGGTGAATGAAGCTTATTGGAAAAGCTCGTTTCACGGTTATTTGTTTCGGCGTTTCAATGAATAAATATGAATACATGAATCTGAAATTAGGTTCCCTCCTCCTCGCAGCCGGCGGTCCTAATGAAACATTATCGCTGATCGCGTTCGCGCGATGAACTTATCAGAAGAAACAATGAACTAGAGAGCGTATGTGCTCCGCTGAGCGGACTGAGAGATAATGTAAATTGCGAAACGCGAAAATCGCTGTGTTTACGAACGAGTTACTTTGCGAATATCTCGCCGAAGTTAGTAGATTGCCGGTACGAGTTGAAACTATATAGTACATAGATCCAAATAAATTAATAAATTAATTAAAATATTCATTCTGATGTTATGAACAATATGTATTCTAATATTACTATTTATATTTTATTTTTATTTGTATTTTATTATTATACCGGGAGTCACAACCCACAATTTCCTGCCCATAACTCTTTTATTTATATTTTTTAATGAAATTAAAAATGTATTATTTACATTAACATTTCAATTATTTGACCTAGCTGTCGGATTCGGCGTAATTTTTCGAAAATATATGATTTGCTAGTTTTCGTTTCCTTCGTTACCAGAAACACAAATACGCTAAAAATATTCCCAACCATTAACATAACACCAAGAAATTGCAAATATTCCAACTTCTTGTTTTATACACCTACATGGACGTAACAAACTACACCTTGACATTTTTCACATAAAAAGTAGTGCCGTGCATTTTAACTGGATAACCGATATTATCATAACCAGTTAACCGGTCACGACGGTTGATCGGTCACCACGGTTAACTGGTCGTGAAGATTAACCGGTCACGGTGGTTAACCGGTCACAGCCATTAATCGTCGGTTGACAAGCGAAAACCAGTCAATATCAATTGATGTGAAAAAAGTGCGACGTGCCCTTTATAACTAGCAACTGATAATATTAATTGCCGATAGTGTTCCAAATTACAATGTTTGTACAAAAATGAATTCAATTGAAACTTGAATTAAATACATCGTACATTCTAGACACCTAGAGACTTGCCTGAGTAAGTACGGCATCATGCAAGTTATAAGTACTTAACATACACCGAAAAAAAGGATTCTTTAAATCAAAGCTATATTTCTTTGCCACTATTTAAAAGAACAAATTTCTTGAGTTAATACATATTTCTTTCGGTTGAAAATGATATTATTTCAATGAAAGAAATGCGTGTTGACTAAAAGAAATATCTGTTAACTGAAAGAAGTGGTTGTTTTAACTAGGGGCAAAGAAATATTTCTTTGATTTAAAGAATCCTTTTTATCTGTGTACATACATATACGTTTTGGACGAGTATTTATACGACGATGTGTATTACCTGTACGTATAATTGCGCATAGGTATTGTAAGTAGTACCGTAGTTACCACAGTATATCGTATGATGGTATGGTCAGGTACAATTGGAAAAGCTTATGTACTTCTTTTTCATTTTACATTTACTGCTTTATATTTGACGTGTCGAAATATATAGCTTATCTATTAATATACAGATCATTTAAAAAGAGAGATTGGTGATTTTACTTTACTTTTGCGTTGTATACACTAAATAAAAAAAAATGGTAAAGTCCTTAAACCGTTTCAAAAATACCTGCGCAATTTCTCACCTAAATGAAGAAACAGCATAACTATACTTTATTTTCTTCAATTATTTTTTTTTGCTAATTTTGTAACTGCGTTGAAGAATATTTCTAAAATTTATGAAATATATCTACTATAAATATTATATGGTATTCTGTCAATAACTGTTTAACTGACAAGACATGGAAATGCAAAGTAAATAATTTAGGCATAAATGAATTTCAATATACTGTTTAGACAATGGAAATAAATACACTAGCATAGGGATATAAATTACATTATAGGAAAATCATACCACTAAGTGATAACCAACAAGTAGTACCGCAAACAATGATTGTACCCTACATAAATGATTACTTACGAGTAAGTATTTTACCTACTCACATTGTTAGGTAGGGTACTCGCCAATTGTTAACAGAATAAATTTTTGTTTACTTGCGAGGTGTCGAGTACATATATAATATATGGCTCTTGTTTCAGTCAATAAGTTGCGCTTCAAACCACTTATCGCTAACTAGTAGCTATTTAAATATTGGAAGGGAAATGTGTTTGTGATACACTATCTTAGAGCTAGTTGTAACAATTCGTATTGCAAAAAGCAAATGGGGATTCCGAAAATCGGTAAGAAAATCAAAAATACTGTTAAATAGAAAAATACTGTCGTGTACAAATTTATGCTCTTAAGATACATTTTTTTGGTAGGTGTCACTTTGGGGGTTAGTTTTTTACAGTTTCCAGCGTCACAAAAATTCTAAAAAAAATATATTATAGTGAGTTTATAGATAGTCAAGTATATTTTAAATTTCATAAAGATAGCTCTTCAATAAGTACTGAAGAAAAAAAAAATACGTTAAGGATTGTAACCCCCATTTTTCCTTTACAATAGGGGCTAGGGATGTGAGATTAATTGTATGGCTATTTTAGATGAAAAACAATAAAAATAAGGTAATAACCTTTCATCAGATGCGAGTACAGTTTTCATATGCTTAACCGGTTAGACCCTTTATTATGATTCTACTTACACTAATTGAGGATTGAAAATAATTATACAAGAATATTTTTCAATATCCTATTATTTATATAAAGTTTCAAATGTAATTCACTTTATTTCACCGATATTGATAATTTAGTTGAATCATATTAAATTCTTTTTTGTAGAACTATTAATAATGCCTAGAATATTCTCATTCATACTCTTTTGGATCGAATGCCGTTTCCAACTACACATGTTGCGTGTAACAATAGTTCCATTGTATCTATTATCCAAAACTGTGATCGTTTTACACGCATTCTATATCTATAATCCTACTATTATTCCATACAAATCCACTGATATACACATATTTTAACCGGTTCTGTCCATAACCACCAATACGTTAGTTATCGATTTACAGCGTTCAATTTGCCGAATCAATCGCACATATTTTGTTATCGAAAATGGAACGTCCATCTATTCGGTGCGTGTCCAGACGAATAACAAATATTTACGGGAAATGTACATCAAACATGACCGTCCCTTCTCCTCGCCCCTTTCACATAATTCCATGTGCAGGATTCGATGGAATACATGACACGTATACTAGTTGAATGTCAAAACGTCATTGGGAAACCGCTTTGAAACAAAGTGCTTCTCGTTAAGCTCGGATGATGAAATATCTGACATCATCATATTTTCGCCAAATTTTATTCGAAAAGCCGCGCGTCCGTTATTGAATTTTGCAACGCTGATATTCCATTATACCCTTGCGGTTTTGTGGTAATGTAAAATGACGCCTTTCGATCGACACTGAGTATGTAACATATTGAAGTGATTCGTAAAAGTCGTAGTTGAATTCAGAAAACTAGTTCAGCAAAATTAGTTATGTATATACTGCTATGGACAGGCATCCCGTTTTTCGCGAGTGTATTTTAAGTTGCATAGATTTTGTCATGATTTTCCGTTCTGCTTAATCAATTTACCGAGAGAATTTTCATAAATTTAGGTTTTAGTTTGTATAAATTTAGTTAAAGAGTTGATTATTTGTTTTAATTTATTTAGTGTTAGTTCCTTGGTCGACTATTAGCGTGAGTAGACGTATTTTTGTAAATCATTGTTGCCATTTTGTAATCCATTTTGATTATAGTAAATTTTGTTTCGTTTCTTTAAAAATTTTGTCCATCAAGGAATTCATTTTGTAATAATTGTTAATATACTAACGTGTATACGTTGTAGATATAAGACATTATAGTTAAAGAGTTAATTTTTCCGTTTTTCTATTTTGCTGATTCAGTTTTATTTTATCAGTCACCTCGTTTGGGTGAGAAGAAGCATTGTTCTTGTGCACCCTTTAAAATTTTATCCGTTGACTTAGCTAATTTAATTTTCTTTTTCCTTGTTAAGTTCATTTTGCAATTTCAATTAATTCAGTCAGTACACAGCATATATTGCTTTACGGCATTTTATTTCAGTATGTTGTTTTGTTTGTAATTTTATTTTATTAAAACTTAGTTCATTTTTGTATGAGGAAACCTCTTCTTGTTTTAATTCATTGTTTCTCTCCAATTTTCTAAAATTTCATTCTTTTCTTGGGTATACAGTGGTAATTTAAACGGCTATACATAATGCTTCTAGGCCCCTCACCACAAACTGCACTAAACTGGACGTACGTTTCGATAGCAAAGCTATCATCAGCAGAAACACTGAACTGCTATACATAACATATTTTTTGTTGACCTTCTATCTGATGAATCTTGTGATGTGATGTCGGATGAGCTGAGCTTGGATAACAATTTTCAATATTTTTTCAACTCTTGTTTTTTAGATATTTTGACAAAGCTTTCCCGCTGCGCAGAACAAACTCTTTCATATTTTCATGTCTTAGTTTTCTTTTTGACTAAGATTTAGAGTAAGACTGCTGTGGCATTTTTCTTTCTCAAACCAAACGAAACCACAACTTTTTTCACAAGTTTTTCCTTATTTAGGAAAAAAAAATGAGACTTAATCGTTGTTTTCGAAATTACCCTGTGTATAAAATAGATTTAGATCAAACAGCAGATATATCCTATTCTTTGTGGGTATAGTTTGTGAAAGAAAATCATGCATACTATGTCAAATTAGTTAGTTTAAACATTTTTATAGCCTTAAAAAGGAAAACTTCAAAATGGGAATCATTTTCCCTGCACAAATTGTCTTTTTCAGCATTATTCCAAACAGTCATCTGGGTTCTGTCTTGTAAATATGACTTTAGCAGTTTAAGGGGAGTACCACGAATGCCATAATATTCCAGTTTCCGCAACAATATATTCCGATCTACGGAGTCGAAAGCCTTACAAAGTGTACCTTACTGGTACAACTTTTGCCACCTTCAATTCGTTTGGAAATACTCCTGAATGAATTCATCATTTTCCTTTTTTTGTTTTCTACTGTATCGCGCATTTGTGTTTGTCCATTTTCTTTTATATATGGGCTGTCTACCCCTGCTCCGAAAAAACTGTACTGTGATACCAGTCGGCCAATTTATTGGATTAAACAAATCCTCGTCTCCTATTTCAGTAGGAAAACCAATCTTAAAAGCTTTATAATTTTCTTTTGTGTAATTGTCTTGTTTAATGGTCATATCAACTATGATATCTTTCGTGTTAAATTTTTTAATTAATATATCAGTGAACTCCTCAACAGTAAAGTCAGCTCTGTAGCGATCTGTGTATAACCATTTTCTTGCCACTTTAGTTAAAACTATGTCATCTATGTCTTTTCTTATTATTCTACGTGAAACTTTTGAGATTGTTCTTCCTGGTTGTTTAGTTTCCTTGTTTTCGTTTATATAATTTATTTCCGCCTTATTTTTACGACCAATCTTATTCTGTCTAACGCGCTCTTCTTCTGCATTTGCCTTTTCAGATAGCCGAGGACCTTGCTTACTTGGTTGCCTATGGCTCTTGGCGGCATGCTGAGTGGGTTGTATACTTTGTTGATCTAGTTCATATCTGTCTGTAGAACCATCGTTACTGTTTACTATTGCAATGTTACTATATTCATCCTTGTTTGTTGTACTATCGGTGTTGTGCAGTAAATATTGCTACTAATGGTATGTAATTTGCTATCTTTTCCTTCTTGCACCGCATTTTTTATTGTCTGCAACTCATTATACATATTAACTTCCATAGCTCTCACATATTCCAGCAGCTCGGTGTACTTACTTTCGTCCTTGGTCGTTTCTTTATTCGCTTGTTCTGGGTTAATTTCAAGAACTTACTTCTGTTTCTGCTTCTTCTACCTCGTCCAACATTTCCGTCTCAGCCGAATAAGCTTCTATCGATTTCTCCAAATTCTTTTGGTTCAAACGAAAGAGTCTTGTTTTCATCTCTTTGTTTTCTTTTTCTATAACCCTAATTTGTTCTTTCACTTGCTCCCGAAAATTTTGATTTTCTTTTTTGAGTTTCTCGATAAGGTGGTTCTTCTCGTCGTGTGATTTATTCATTTTTTCAATTTGCTTCTTTAATTCATTTATTATTTCATCTTTCTCTTCTAAGGCTTGCTATACCTTGGTTATGTTTTTGCAACAACAGATTTTCCCGTCATTTGCTACAAAACTTCCTGGGATTTTTAGAATACAACAGGGATGATATGTACTTTTACATTCTTTGCACACAATACAGGTTTTCACTGATACAGAACACTTTTTGCAAATAAATTTTGAATTATTTTGCGGAGTTGTGACTTGACTAGCCGCCATTATCGATCGCCACATAACAACAACAACAACATCTCGGCTTTATAAAAGAGCCGTATGTTTATAAATTATGTTCCAGTCGTCGGAATATGTCCTTAAATGGTTACCGTCTTTCCGGATAGCCCACAAAATATAAATTTTGCGACATTTCTTTGTTTTTCCCACTTTCAACATAAACTGATATCATATCAAATTTTTCAAAATGTTGATAAGCCATTTTCACAAAAAAAATATTAAAAAAATGAAATTGACATGTAAACTAGAATGTTTCTTATACTTTTTGCCTGTTAAAACATATTGTGTAATGTCTTTCCTGCTATAATGTCAACATAGTTTTGTTTCTAGTATATTAGCTTTTGTTCCATAGCCTACTGTAGTTTAAAGTAATAAAGGTTAAACAAAACCGAAATAATTGAAAACGTGAGAGAATTCGATGGACTTTGCAAAATAAGAAAAAAATGCAATCGAATTTGTGGTACAGGTACATTTGACAGTTTAACGTTTGATTATTCGCACAAATGATATTACGATACGATTCGTCATTGAACACGTCCATAGCAACCTATCCTAATTCCTCAGCATAAACGGACAGAAAATCAATTTTAAAATATCGTCCTGTCGCGTCGGAAAAACTGAATTGCCGCACAGTCTCCAATCTTCCATTATTTCTATTACAACGGACGCTGTCGATACGCCACACCGCCTCTCTTCCATTTTACGCTTTGATTTGTGTCCCCGTATTTTTCCGCTGCCGGTTTTTTGATTTCTTCCTTTCTTGTCCGCCGACCGTGCAGGATAAGTCAAATAATTTAATTCGATACAATGGGACGGAGAGAGCATCGCTGCACGACACCGGCGCTACGATGAACGCTCCAACGAAACGAACAATTCCCACTCGCTCAAAAGAAAGCTTTTCAGGAATTTTCCATCGGGCACCGGCAACGACCCGTATGTATACAGAACGGATTCGCCCGGAGTAATTAAAAACTTCCTCTGTGTTAAATTAAGGACAACGTTTCGCTTCCGTTGTGTATTTTTCACTTACCCCTTATTGTTGTTTTTGCCGCCCCCGTTCTTTCGACATACTACAAAGAGAGCTTCGCAAATAATTGCGGATCGAAGTACAGTACTGCGGGCAAATAGTTCAACGCTCTATTTTTTCTTTTTTGTGAGGTATTGAGCGCTGTTTCTCAAATAAAATATGGCTTAGGGCGTTATTGCAAATGGTTGCATCTTCGTACTGTTTTTTAGTTAAGTAAATTATCAAACAAAAAATCTTTTAAATAAATCCATAATATAATTTATAACGTATTGGTGTAAATGAAGTACCTCAAACGAAAATTTAAATCAGTTTAAAAAAAATAAATGTTTTGTTTACAAATATATTGTCTAATTTTTTTTTTTTAATTTAAGATATTAGCAAGCAAAAGAAAACAACACATGTGAGCCGCCTCGATATCCATACCACACTGGCTCTCTCGCTCGCACGTACGAAGCAGAGAGCCAGAAAACAAACAAAAAACCTGAAAACAAATCCGTCCCATGCTGAAAAATATAGAAATAGTGAAATAAATAATATAATATTATACATAGTCACGAAAATTCTGTTAAAACTTAAAGTATAAAAAATACACCCCTATTTTAAAATATTAAAACAAACTTTCAAATGAAAATAACATTAAATAACTTACCGCCAGTTTTATATATCACCTACACAAATGACATTTTCAATTTAAACATTACTGGTGAAATATACGCATATGCCGACGACATATGTATAATATACTCCAACAAACACGGAAACTACATACAAAACCAAATCAATGACGACATAGAAAAATTGGAAGCGTGGTTTAACGACAACTTTATTAACAATAAATGAAGAGAAAACAGAAAACATAGTCTTCACAAGAAAAAAATATAAACCAACCTTTACCGTCAAAGTGAATGGACAAAAAATACAAAAAATTGAGCAAACTAAATATCTGGGAATAACAATACAATCTAATTTAAAATGGGATGCGCACATAAATAATTTAATTAAGAAAAATGCAACAGCTATAGCAGGACTAAACAAAATACGGAAAGTAATCCCCAGAACACATGAAAAAACCAATATATAACAGTTTATTTACATCACATATGAACTACTTGATAAACGTATGGAGCGATACAACTAAAAGAAATCCAGACAAATTACAGAGACAGCAAAACAGAATATTAAATCTGATACAGTTTATGGATAGAAGAACACCAACAACAGAAATATATAAAACAACAAAAGAACTAAATATAAAGCAACTAATTAAACAACAAAATTTACTATTCATACATAAAATAGAGAACCAATTAATTAAAACTAACCGGAAATTAACGAGTAATACAGAAATACACACACATGAGACAAGAAGACACTCTCACCTACGAACTGAAAAGACCATCTGCAACAGATACAAAACAACACCAACCACAGAATTCATAACAGAATACAATAAGTTACCAAAAGAAATAAAAACTTTAAACCACACAAGATACAAAAAAGCCATTAAAACAATAATTCTACAGTAACATAAATAAAAAATAAGCAGTGGAATCACCAAGAACGCCCTCGATACCAGTAGCTCGGGACGAGACAGGGGTCTCACCATCTCGTGATGAAGAGAGATGGCAAGAAAATGTAGCACGCCGACGCGGCATATTATGTATATATTTATTATATGTTGTTACGTGTTGAAAACACCTTTTCTTATTTCTCCAACTGTACACTATCTTTTCTGAAATCATCTAAGTTCATTGACCTTTTCTAGTTACCGAGAATTTCGCTATTTACTTATTTTCATATAACGTCACGTTTAACCTTGAAATTGTTTTTTTGTAATGTACCGCTTTATTTGTGACCTTTTTCTAAATTCTTAAATTGTCAAATTTTAGCATATATTTAGATGCATTGATATCGTAATTTCCATTAAACTCCGTTCATAATTAGCTCCGAATTTATTCATTTTTGTTAATTGTTGCACCTTTTTTTGTGTGTGCTGTACTTGAAACGTTAGAATTTCGCACAAACAAGACCGCGTGCAAATCTTTAATACTCGGATCCTATTGGCTACTTAATGGCACAGCGCGGGAACTAGATTCTTCTCCCCTTCTGATTTTTCACTTACACTCCAGCCCGCTAAGTGTGTAGACCTACGAGTCTAAGAGGCGACGCCCTGCTGCAACCCTTTTCGACCAAATTTACCCGTTCGGTAACCCCTGTGGGGGGATCTCTGGTCGTAAGGAAACCACTCCACGGAAGCCGTTTGAGTCCCTGTGTTTTGACTACGAAGACTTCTTTGGAGCCCCGCTGACGCGGATTTTGCGAGCCCCGCCGCCCTAAGTCGTCCCTGGACCCGGGCTTTCTTTCTTCATCCTCCGGCTCTTTTCTACTTCTTCCTCCCTCCCCTGGTGTGGTGACAATCAACCGTTTGTGCATTGTTTTTGTTACATGTAAGTTAATTTTAAGAGTTATTTGCTTTTGTATTTGTAGTAACGAACTACCATTGGAGTAATCATAATTTAACGTAATTTTTTGTTTATATTTCGGTCTTTGCGGTCATAATTCAATTTAACGTAATTCCTTTTTTTTTTTAATATTCTAGTCTTTGCTGTCATCGTCCAAATTTAACGTAACTTGTGAAATCATTTTAATTGTTGCTTCCTTTATCTTTTCACTTTAAAACAATGGTAGGTCGTAGTCATTTGCATGCTCGATCGAGTAAGTAGATTTTATTTTCTTGTTTCTTTATAATAATACAAATTTTTAATAATAACCCGGCATTCCCACCAGTTCGTGTCATATATTTATACGTTGTAATTATGTAATACTTGGCCTCACCGAATCACGTGTCAATATAACTGTTTATATAGTCTCTTTGAGTTTTATTTAATTTAATTTTATCGACCTTGGCGCACTAGTTTTTTTTTCTTGTCATTTAAATAACCTTTTCATTTAATTTAATTATTTAACAATAAATCAAAAATTCTGCAAGTACCAATCCCTTGTTTCCCCGACTGGTAAATAGCCATTCTGGGCTGTGGTTAAATTACCGGGCGACAGCGTCGGGCCAGCGAAGGCAACAGCTGACTCAACCCAGTGGCGCTCACTCCGACATCTCTCCGGCGCCTCCCTGGCCGAAACGACTCCGATAGTCGCAGCGTGGGAAATAAATTATAAACGTTGTTTTATTTATCCCTTCTTTCCCATCCTTTGGTACTTTGCAATCATTTATTTTATTTTATATCAATAATCTTTTATAAACAATATTTATTTTTTATTATTATTCAATCTAGTCTCATGCTCTGGGAAATTGCTACTATTTAATACGCCCTGAGAATTCGCTGGTAGCAATGTATTATTTTTATATAGCGTTTTGAATAATCGAGATTTTAATATTAAAAAAATTAAGAAATTTATTCAGATAATTGTTTTTTTAAAATAAATACTACATAATAAAACTACAGCATATCTCCAAAACTATAAATCACTAGAGCCACAACAATACAAGTTCTAGTTATTTATAGTTTTCCGCACACAAAAATATACATCTGTCTCCGGTCTCCGCACACGGAATACGACTCCTTAATACCTGATACAACAGTTTACTTGTTCTGGATAAACACTAAATGGTTGTAATGCACTCACATGGTATCTTCCTTTCTTTCTGCGACCATCCACAGAATATAGTTCATATGTGACATCATTAAAACATTCCGTGATCATGTACGGTCCCACATACGGAAGGTCCATTTTTTTTTCTCTTATTTTCCTACAAAACGGTTATTCTCCATGCAGCTTCGAACCATTTGGAGCTTTCGTTCCCCTGGGACAGCTTCAAGGAAAATCTTCAATTTTTGTAGAAACCCTATTGGATCGATCGAAGTGGACCCATAAAACTTCAGCAGTGCATCATTTAGTGGATGTATTGGTATATACAAGGATGGATTATACCCATTTTCGGCCGAATTCCATTCCTGCTTCACCTCCTCTATTTTTTTGTTCATGGTTTCTGCTACTCGCTCCTTTTTTCTTACTTTCAATATTAATTTTCTTTCAACCCATTCACTTGCGTCTTTTAATCTTCTTTTACCCCTTCTATTTTTCCATTCAAAAATTGGACATTGTTTTCATTTATGCTGATTCTGTCTTCATGGTCGAGTATTTTTTCGTCAACGGCTTTGAATTTATTAGAAATAATTTTATCTGTTTCATCTAATCGTTGTATAATTTTCTTTTCTATATCCTTCTGACCCTGCTTCATCTCTCTCGCAGATCCTGGTTTATTTGTTGCAGCATGTGCATTATCTTGGCAAATCCAATACTTGGCCCTTCTTCCATACTCCTTGACCTTTCTTCCTCACTTTCCTTCTGCTGCTCCTCTTCCTCGGTCGCGTCACTATGATAAACTGGGGGTTGTCGCCAATTGCAATTTCGGATTTACTGGTATTGATATGTTTTCAGCTATATTTTCGGCATGAGTAGTCTTGATCTTCTGGGTACTCATGTGGCTAGACGTACTTTCTACTTTAATGCCTTTACAATTTTATTTATGATTGATCGTTATGAATGTCTTTCTCAAGCCTCACGTTGGGCGCCAATAAATAATGCTGTAGATGAAGTACTTCAAACGAAAATTTAAATCAGTTCAAAAAAAATATAAAGAAAATAGTTGTTTTTTTTTACAAATATATTATCTAATATATTTTTGTTTAATTTAAGATATTTATAAATTAACACTAAATATTTAAATGATTACAAACATAATGATTGTGTTAATTATATCAACCTTTATCATCTACAATTCTTTGAAAAGTACAAAACAACCGAAAAAAACTGTGACTTCTAATGTTCTTATAACTAAAGTTAAAATATATAATTAAATTTAATACAGACCTGTATTAATTACACACCTAAATTACACGAGTGTGGCTAAACATCGAGCACTGGCTTAATACCAGTAACAAATTAATAGATTAATATATTAAAATTTCTATACTCCAAGCAAAAGACAACAACACATGTGAACCGCTTCGATATCTATACCACACTGGCTCTCTCACTCGCACGTACAAACGTACGAAGCAGAGAGCCAGAAAACAAACAAAAAAACTTGAAAACAAATCCGTCCCATGCGGAAAAATATAGAAATAGTGAAATAAATAATATAATATTACATAGTCACGAAAATTCTGTTACAACTTAAAGAAATACACCACTATTTTAAAATATTAAAACAACTTTCAAATGAAAATAACATTAAATTATGAAATTTATTCAGATAATTGTTTTTCTTTGTACAGTCTTCTCTTGTATCGGGCGGATATCAAAACTACATTCTTAACCGCAGCACGCCTAGCTGGGCCTTTTTCGGCTAGCAGTAGAAAAAATCCTTGTTCAACTTTTGGAGCTATCGGGCTGTTTACTTTAGAAAAAATTATGGTTCCAGAGGATAGGAGAAATAGGCACTAGTGTCGGCAAACACCTCAGAGGCGTAGACAGTTTCACACCTAACGTCAAGGAACTTAGCTAGTAATATACAAAAGTTTATTATCGTGGGAATTCTTTATATATTACGCGCCCATGAGTCTAACTACCCATCAACCAAAGGTCAAATCAATACCTGTCTAACCGCTAGCGGACGTATGGTACATTTCAAGATATAAGAATATTACTTTTAATGTCTGTACCTTATGCAGTGATATTTACCTGGCCTCTTAATCAAAAGGTACAGTTTAGATGCTTACCGCATATGAATCCTGGAACCGCATTGTCTATACCATTGCGGATGTGAAAAGTAATATTCTTATAACTTGAAATGCACTATAAGTATGGAGTAATCGGTAGAGAATAGAAAAATAGTAATGGTAATAAAGATATTTAATGACCAAACGACGTAATAAACATTCTCTGTTGAATATACACAAATAATCTAGGGATTTAAATATGTCTACTTCGATATTATAAAACAATGATTGCAGTTGTTCATTTAAATTGCGCACAGAGAGATAAAAGACCTTCTTAATGGACGGACTTTTGTTTTCAGCAATAACCATTGTACAGATTCTTCCACGTCCACAGTAGATTTAAAAATTGATTGAAGTAATGCTTTTCTCTTGAATTACCAGCGATTCACCGTCGGGCTCACTTAAAACCAGTAGTGCCATAGTCGTAAAAATTATATATAAGATACGAAAACGAGGATTTTCGATATTAGATGTATAAGGGATAATAAAATGTACTGTAAATTCGCTTTGTCATAGCTTTACGATCGCCAATGCGAGCATAAGTAATTCTACTGCAATTTTTGCAGTTATATTCCAAGCAGGAGTATCTTTAGATCCTCAATAAAAATGGATTACAACTAAAAGAACTTAACTTTACCACCAATATTTAAACCTGGGACGTTGCTATTAGTGCAGTTTAGTACAATTAAATTTTATATCACGTATTATGAACTAGTCGATTTAATACTGTGTTCGATGAATTATAAAAGGGCTATAAAGTTTACGTTTTTATTGCCATCATCTAGCTTTGCGTTCTCATTTTATTATCCCTTTCAGTAAAACGTTCAGTCGAACAATACAAAAAGATTTGTTCATTATTCGATGTGATACAGGTAATTTACCTACTCTGCCTTTATTAGTTTGCTCAAAATAAAATTTTAATTAGTTGAGATAGTCGCACTTTTATGAGCAATTAATTTAAATTGCTGTAATAACCTTTGTTCTTAATACTACTTATGCGCAAGTTTATATACGTAAATAAATGCTAATAATAGCATCTGCAGTTATAACATGCTTGTTTAATTTTCTTTACACTTTAACAATCCTGTCTTGATCTATTTTTGATGGAGGGGAACGGGTTTTAAACTTTTACCTTCAACTGTGAACCGCTTTATCTATGTTGGGGTGAATATTTTGTGTCGAAAAGTAGATTCCCAGTAAATGAGGTGTGAAAAATGTTCACCAAGTTTCAGTTTACTTTAGTTTTCAAGTTTAATATATGATGATATTATGGTTAAGTTTATTTCATAAAATAGGGAAAAAAAAAATCAATTTATAATATAATTAAAAATTCACGTTGTATTTTTTCTTAGGTAGTTGTTAATCATGTAGCTGCTAAATCAGTAATACAAATATAGAAGATATAAAAATGACCGAGCCGATTTTTTCTTGCCGAAAGTATTCATAAATGATGCCAAATATTTTCTTTCAGAATTTAAATCTCAATTAACTCTCTTTTTCAGAGTCAGGTCTGCAATTGAGTCCAATAAGTACTGGAAGAATATTTAAGCTTTTAACTAGACAAATCCATAGAGGCATTAGATTAGGATTTGGGTGACTAATATATTGGAATTAGAGTTGCGATGAACGTGGTTTCATTCGCCTTGTATAGCTATCACTAAATATTGCAGTGCGAAGCCACATAAGGAATGAAACAAAGGCTTCTTTCACGATATGAATGGATATATTTCGTGAAAGACAGGAGCAAGCAACTCCGTTGACGGCGTGGATTTTATAATAGGTTACAATTTAGTTTTTTGGGCAAATACCTTATTGATAAAATAAATAGTAAATTGTTTACATACAAACAGGCTGCTACACGTTTATTCTTGTGAAAACAATGTGAAAGTTTTACTGCATGCACAAGCCCTTCATTCACGCAATGAGTGAAGTGACCTGCTTGAAATCGCATTTAGCTACGATTAGTCCGCTTAATTTATTGCAAGTAAGCTACAAAGACATTAACAAATCCACCACCAATCCAAAGAATAGTACTGTATCAAAAATTTTGCATTGAGTACCGCAGTACCATTACGTCGACACTCGAAACAACCAGCGTGGTGTCACGATTAAAATCAGAAGACTGGCCTCAGAATATAATTCCATAGCGCAAACGGTATATAATATGCGTTTGATAAAACAGTGTAATCGTAGTGCATCAATGCTGGCCAGTTTGCGATACTCGCGTTAAAAATACTTTACGCGGCATCATGCAGTTAGATTTTTGCGTCATGGCGCCGATTGCCGAAACACTAACAAACCTATTGTTATCTATGTGTTTTTTAACCTCATCATTTTGTATCACATTGCGCAACTTCTTTCAGGAAACATTGAGTCGATGCCCTGAATATTTGTGTTGCATAATAAATTTAAGAGTTTTTGCTTTGCAACAAAAATGGACGAAAAGAACAATGCTAGTGTTGCAATCCGTATAAAAACGTACACTGGTCACCGAAATAGGGAAATATGAAACAGTTTCCGGTAATAAAATTGCTATTTCACACTTGTGTACGTCTCTAGCCTTGCAATAGATTAAGCGAACGATCTACCCTGAATGACGATGAAAATTTTGTTTCCAACACTAATTGTAATCCTTGTAAGTGGTTTCGTTGTTTAGGGCAGGTAGTTCCTTGTTGGAAATCTATAAAGCATGGATTATAATAATTAACAAGTTAGCTACAGCAAAAAACACGATAGTTTCAAATTGAGGTTGCCACAATGAAAACGTTTAAAACGATCTGCTCTGCAAATATTGACTCGAAGTTAATTTGGCAGTAATAAGTTTTCTAAACAAGGTAGACATTTAAAGGCCACGCAAGCACGAAAGGAATAAAACTACAGATATGTGTACTGCTCCAAAGCTTTTCGTTGGATCTAGCCTTTAAGCGACTACCAAATGAGATTACAAAATGTATCAATGGAAGGATACACAATAAGTCCAAGAAAAGGTTGCGAAAATCACAGGCAAGAGAAATCAGAGAATGAAGACCTAGATTTATTAAAGGCTTACCGAGGGAGGACAGGACTGTGAAATAAATAGGTATATATACAGGTGTCCCACTGAGCTGGGTCATTAGAATTTTTTGAACTTCTGGTAGTAATTGATTTTGAAACTTGCAGAGTAGTCATGGCCGACTATGGTTTATTTAAACAAAGTATTTTGACATTTACACTGTTTCCATTAAAATTAATTATCTCATATGCTATTAGACGTTAAGATATTTTACTGATGTGGATGCAAGTAATCGGACGGCGGTAATTGCAATATCCTATACAGGGTGTTCAGAAACTCATGTCCAGTATGAATATTTTTAAAGTAAAAAACTTTTTTTCAAATGCAACGTGGTATTTTTAAATACAACATTCAATGCAAGCAATGCAAGATTCTCTTTCGATTCGTATTAAGGTTTAGTATTTCTGATAATTTTTGAAATATTCACACTTATTTCATAAAACCGACAGAAAGATGCCAAAGTTGCTAATGCCAAAGTTGCTACTCTAAAACAAGTCATTGGGTACCAACCACGCACCCTGTATAGCATTTTTCAAAATGATCATCTCTTTTTGCATTTATTTGTAATAATACTTAAAGCATTTATTGTGAGTAGTTTCATTATTATTAGTAAAATTTATTTAAAAACGAAAAAGTAATCATTAGATATTACCAAGCTATGAGTGTTATTACACATTAACAAGTGAATGCATTGTTTACATCGTTTGACATTTAACTTTCTTGTAAATTATTGGAAAATAAAGAACTGCAAAGAAACAAAACAAAAAACACTTCTACCAAAACCTTTGTTATACTTTACATAAATATGGATAAATTTACAATGCTTTTACTTGTAATTTCTTTTTTAATATACAGCGCTTTGTTTGTAAATAAGTCAAAAAATTTTGAAAGTATATGCAGTCATGTAACGTGGAAAAAAGGGGGTCACAATAGATCTGAAAACGTCGCGCTGAAACAAGTGCGTGGAGTATCCCAATCATGATCTAATCTAGTCCATAGTATCATGTTAGCAATCTTGTTGTCTTAGATCCTACAGAACGGATCTTTCTAAATTGTTGCTTCAAATGCTGTTTTACTTGTTCTTGCCCCTGATTAGCTTTGACACTAGTTTTAGGATGGATTGCGTATTCATTCGCCAATGGTATTTTAATTTTGTGATAAATGTTTACGAAAGAGCCAGCAAATTCGTGAAATTATCATCAAAGCCTTCTAATATCGCACTGTGGACTGAAACAACACTTACTGGAAATGAGTTTCGACATTGGAGGCACTAAGAAACCTTTGCAAATCATTACAGGGTGCCAAGATTTTAAGATTGCTGATATGATTTAATGAATAAGGAAATGGGATATTAAGTGGAAAAGCCAAACGGCTATAATCAGCTATAGTGTTTCCAGAGGCTCATAAGTGCTTATACTGTGAATAATCCTTTGTATGATGGCACCAAATGGCCGATGCATTTAGTTTTGCGAAAATTGTTACATAATCTTTTCCGTTTTACAGAACCAATCAATCTTAATGTGACCCACGGCTTTACTAAATTCAATTATTTCATCTAGCATTCACGAAGTTAGATTAACTTGTAGCATAGAATACCTAAGAATATAAATAAATATAAAAAATAACATTTTTTAACTCAACAGTAACTTAACTTACGGCATATGAACTTAATTAATAAATTTTGTTGATGTGGCGCGAAATCTAGTCTTACGTAAGGGTGATGTGTCTAAGTCGATGTTTTTATTCCCAGTAAGTGAGGCAGATGTTAATATATTAACTAACAGCAAGTCTGACAATTCCAATACAATGTAGTTTGAACAGTAACGCTCAAAAATTAACTAAAATAGAACTTCTTGTTCTTTATTATTGTTTTAAAGAGGCTGTTTTCCGTGCTACGCTCTCTATTTATCTACTTAATACAATCTATGCTTTTTTTTTTTGTTGTCCATTAGCGGGTGTAAACTCGAAGAAGGCAACTCAGCCTATTGTGCCCCCATGTCCATTTTAGCCCTCTTACTCAGGTTGCACCCTATCATAATAGTTCACAATCTGACTGAGAGTTAACTTACTGACTCTGGGTTCGCCCAACCGATGGACCCCAAAGTGCGTCTGCCTCTCCAGTTGACAAGAAGGCGAGCAGGAGTTTCCTCCACACTCCCACACTTCCTGCACAGGGGAGAGCTAACTAGCCCCATGCGTTACCTGTGTTTATTTACTGCACAGTGCTCAGTTAGGATTCCTGTGAGTAATATCAATTTGTCCCTGCTCATAAAGACTGCTTTACGGAGTCTTTCCTCATTCGCCCTAGGGATTTATAGCGTCTAGCGCCGGCGAGTTCATTCCAAAAGGAGCAGTGCCTAGCAGCAAACTGGGACCTAACAAACGCTTTTATGCTGCCATATAAGCTACCACACATCGATTTTGGACTTACAAACGGCAACTCGCTGGCGCCCCTAGCTAACGTGTCAACTATTTCATTGCCTTTGATCCCAGAATGATTTGGTACCCCTTAATGTAACACTTAGATGTTCCGCCAACTATTTAGGTTTTCTGTGGCCACCCCAGTACCATCTCAGAGTCAAATCGGACAACCCGCCAAGCTTTGAGAGCAGCCTGGCTGTTGAAGATGATTTCTACCCTTCCATTCTTGCGTAGGCAGTTTGAGATGCCCTCAGCGCAAGTCTGGATGGCAATAATTTCAGCCTAGAAAATGGTGGAGGATTCCTCTAGGCTAAAAGCTACGCCGTCCCGGTCTCCATCCCTCCAGATTGCAATGCCTATGCCATTACGCATTTTCGAACCAACGGGAAGCCCTTGCATTCACTACATTTTGCGCTGTAAGCCCCTAGGGTAAAATTTTCGAGTTACTAATTATTTCTGTTATGAAAAAAAATATTATATTTACATGAAACATTTCTTGCTATTTTATTAATTTATGTACAATCTATGCTTATGCCAATATTTAAAAGTGATACTAAAAAGTAACCTGAAAGGTTGTAGACGAATACCTTTAGCACTTGTTCTTTTAAAAATTATTCAATTCTTAGCATCTGACAAGTGTTTAGAAGTATTAAGGGTACTCTTGCGTGAGACACTGTCGCAGGCTGAATCCTATTTATTTATTTTTTTAAATTAAGCTTATATTAAAAGAAATCGTTGAGCTTTCTTTACTTTAAATTCTCACATAGACCTTAGTTTAAACATGCCAACGAGATATCTAAAAATAGTGGATAAATGGAAGGCTAGTTTTATGAAAAATTGTTTTATTGAGGTAAATCATTATTTTCCAATTCCAGAAATTACAATCACAAGAGCCACTATACATTAATACATACTCCAAACTTTTTAAATAGGCTCATTACCACTTTTCAAGTAACATAAAATGACTAAATTTTTACTTTTTAAGCCCCGTTTCTCCTCTAGTTTTATTCTAAATTCTATTTTACCTGTACAAATATGTTCTAATTACATTGTATTTTTATTACCATATAAAATAATTTGTTTAAAATAGTTTCTAAATTTTTGCCTAAAGATGTTCCCAACATCCTTAAATCGATCTCGTGTCGTCGAATGCAACGTAACGTAAGATTTAAAAATAGAGGGCCAAAATCATACTGCTCTAATAACCCAAAGGGCTTTCCTAGAATTGATCTTGTGCCACGGCCGACATCAAAACATAATACACCAATTAAATTTCGCAGTAGATGGTAGTTAAGCGCGCATCGGGTAAACGGGGGCATTAATTTGGTACACGAGCCCCACAAGCTCCTAGTACTACCACTACTAACTTCCTATTCGTCATGGTTCTGTTCGTTTTGCTGTTGGTTTTCGTCATCCGCGTATAATTTACCGACGTCTTGGAAATTCATGCCAAGGTCTGAATTAATAATCAACCCCTCTTGTATGCACGTGTGTGTACGAACACACATGGCCCTTACCGAAGTAAGTATATTAAAGTTATGCAACCGGTTGGGCGTAATTTCTGAGGTCACGGCGCATGCGATATTATTGCATTTCGTGGGCAAATTAGACCGAGGTCCGACGTGCGCCAAACCAGGTATTTCATTATGTGAAGCGACACAAAGTTTCTTCATTAATATCGCGAGTCTAACATAGCGAAAACTGTGGTGAGCAGATTTTTGGAATTGTTTATCGAGGAAGTTGGACAAAAGTGGTTCTCAGTAATGTATATCAACATAAGTAACACAAAATAGTTGAACGATCCATTTTCGCTTAAAGCATTAATATAAATTATTATATTTAGCTATTGTGCTGCAAACCTCTGATAAAAAATAAAATATTTGTTGGATATACAGGTGTCTACTCAATCTCTATTAAATATATATTCATCGCTCCAAAAAATATGTCTCAGAAGATCGTCATCATCACGAATTCTATTTAAAATCAAGTCACAGAAGTTCAGTCGGAGAAGGTTATCGTTTTCATAAAGAAATTGAACTTTAGCAACATGATATGGGCGCATGATGTTTTCCTTTAAAGCTAAATGAACGGTTTTTTGGTTTGGAATATTCAGTGCAACAGATAACTGTCCAGTAGCTAACTGAGCTCTGCTAATTGAGGGATTCTCCTTTACTAAGTTTAAAATCTGCTTTTCTATTTGTGCAGTGCGCTTTTGTCCCGATTTTCCTACATTTCGATGACTTAATACAAAAACGAACTCGTTTTCCGAAAACTTTGGTCAAACACTGTAAATACATTTGCTGTAGGATGCCTCCGGTTTGGGTAGCACGCACGATATTCTCGCAACGCCTCGTCCTCATTCCCATTCAGTATACTCAATAAATGAAAAATCCATGTTAAACGAACCAAAGAAAAAAAAATAATAAACCGCCCAATAAACATACAAGACGGATTCATAAAAAAAAAATAATTACTGTTTGGAACGATAATAAACACATACAAAATAAATGGTTTAACTTGTGTGAAAAATCTTCTTCTTCTTTTATTTACCGTTTATATTACCGAAAAGTAATTTATTAAATTATTTATGTTTCGGATTTTCTTTTTTAACCTTCTTTTTAAATAACGTATTTTATATTCTGCTTGCAACAATGAAGTTATATTTAATGAAATATATGTTATTTTTTTTAATTTTGTGGCAATTTTTTTATTAATAATTATAAAATTATATTTATCTTATTATCCTGCCATACATTACAAACGACTATATATCTTGTACCTTGTTGGTATGCGTTGTATTGCATTTTACAATTTGTTTTACTTTAATGAAAAATTTAACACAAAATTTTAACATCTTTACATTTAACAAAATACATTACAAGCACGTGTGCACAGTTTACAGATTCACAAACATTTACTACAAACTCTAGCCCTTTCTTTGTTTCTACCTTTTCTTATTGCTTCTATATAGAAAACTAAGTATTTGTTTTTGTCACAATTACGTTTTTTAACTTTTAATTGATTATTTTAACCCTAATTTCTGATTTTATTTCTACAGTTTCCGACATTAATATTTAGCACCATCAAAGCATCGACCCATTCGTTCGAGTGATAAATAATAACGTCTGCACCTGTACATACTGCTGTGGACCGGCGCCCCGGTATTCGCAAGTTCAGATGTTTTCATGTTTACTCCGATAAGCCTTTGTCAATGTTGCGAAAAAATGTTCACAGATGTTTTGTTTATTTTTATATAAGATTTTGTTTATGAAATGATTGTATGTCTTATTTATTTAAATGTTCAGTTGTTTTAAATTAATTTCATTTATTAATATGTTTTGCGTTCACTAGTTTTGTTTATGTTCTTATGTTTTGAGATTTCGTCCGTTGGTGGACTGATCTCCGTGCGACTTCGCTGTACGCAGCGGTCGAGTTTGTCACTCAGTTCTTTGGTAGATGCCGGCGTAAGTAGACATATATTTTTAAATTCATTGCTGCCATTTTGTTAAAACTCATGATTCAAAGATTTGAATTCGCGTTTATTGATTTATTTCGTCCATCAAGGAATTTGCTTGGTAATAATTGTTATTATATTGTTGTGTACACAATTTAGATGTAAGATCATTTATTATGTTTGTTCTGGAAGATAATTTTAGTTTAAAGAGTTAATTTTTCGTTTTTTAATTTTGCTGATTTGTATTTTTTTATTAATCACCTCGGGTTGGGTGAATAGAAGCATTGTGCTTGTATTTAAGTTTTTCTTTTGTTAATTTACTTAAATTGTCCACGTTTAATTTGGTTTGTTTTAATAAACTAAAAACCACGTGGATTGGTTTGATATAAAAAGAATTATCTTCCTGAACTAATTTGTTCTTTTTGCTTTGATAAAGGATTTAGCATTGTCCTTTTGTAATTTAGAATCGAGCAGTTTTGATTTAGACCAGGACCTTTTGTCCACGGTTTTTTTTCCTGCATAATTGTAATTAATATTTTTTTTTAAATAATAAAAATCCTTGATTGTTGTTTAACGTCATTTTAAATTTTGTTCTTTTATTTTTGATTAAACCTTTTCTATTTTTGGGGTATTCAAGAAAGTCAGATTTCTTTCACCCACAATTTACTTTTCGTGATTAGTTTTAATTTGCGTAAAGTGCGAAAAGTAAATTGTGAGTAAATAAAAACAGACTTTCTTAATTACACGAGAAATTGGAAAGGTTTAATATTAAATAAAAGAACAGAATTTTTAACCCATTGACGCCATTAAACATTAATTTATTTCAACAAAACGGGCTAAAATACAATTGTGCAGAGAAAAAACCCTAAACTGAAGGTTCTGGCCTAAAATAAAAACTGCACTACACTCTAATTTAAAATAGGGCAATGCTATTTCCTATGCAAAGCAAAAACGAAAGGTTTTATTTGTTCAGGAAGATTATTCAATATACAAAACCTTTGAATTTCTATCCACGTGGTTTCACAAATTAAAATAATCTAAGCGTGGGCAAAAGCTTCTACTCACCCAAACGAGGTGATAGGAAAATTAAAAAAATGAAAGCAAAATAGATTAACAGAAATTAACTCTTACAAAATATAAATGAGAAAAAACTAAAATAAATCTTCCTAAACAAAAAAAAATAATACTTGATCTTATATCTACCAAGTACACTTCAATACATTAACAATTATTACAATAAAAATTCCTTGATTGACCATATTAAAGAAAAAATGTTAAATTTTACAATATAAAATGAATAACAAAATGGCAACAAATATTTAAGAAAAACGTCTACTTACATCAATAGTCGAACAAGAAAGTCTTTAACAAAACCCTGCAATTCTTTTTCCTACCAAAATGCCTCTCTCAATTTCACACAATGCAGACGTTGAACATTACAATGACAATATTTAATAGAATACGTATAAAATCAGCACAAGCGAACAATAGACATTTGAATGACTGGATTAATTAAAAAGATCTTAACACTACTAATTAGAATCACACAATAAAGTATTAAACTAAACTTATACAAAACAAAACAAAATTGTGAAAATTCTCGGTAAATTGAAAATCAGGACAAAGAAAACACAACAACCAAAATATGCAACTTAAAATACATCTCAGCGATAAAAGGGTAGTGTGGCTCACGGAGTCCAAAACCACAGCAATATGTATACAGTGTCCACATTTCGGTATCTCGGTTATTAGAAGAGATAGGGCAACGGTTAAATGGGAAATGTTTGCCGGAATCTATAAAATTTATCCTAACTTTTTTTAAATTTCAAAATATTTTGGAAAACTTATCGATTTCAATTTTTGTCAATAATTCGATAATCCTTAATGTGACCGCTTTTAAAGCTTTACATTATTGAGATATTTTTTAAGACAATCGTTTTGGTGTAAAGAGAAATCCCCGATTGTCATTTATTTTCAAGTTATTAGCGCTATCTTTTGTTTTTCATATGGCGGCCATATTGATATTTCAGTTAATTAGGCAGTTTTTAAACAGAGCTTTTCAACGATGTATAACAGAGTTGATTTTTTTTTTTATTTATAGCGAAAATATTGACAAAAAAAGTAAATTATCTCTAATATAAAATTTTAGACTATAATATAATTGAACGCCGATGGGAAATGAAAGCTGAGAGATGTGCTAATTGTAAGTAACACTGTAAAATAACTAAAAAGATACTGACGGTTAGTTACACTGACGGTTAGTTTCATATTAACAAAACAGAT
The DNA here is from genome assembly GCA_004143645.1 of Protaetia brevitarsis. NCBI lineage: Eukaryota > Metazoa > Arthropoda > Insecta > Coleoptera > Scarabaeidae > Protaetia > Protaetia brevitarsis. Next base: position 375,688 of record RXPK01000276.1, read on the forward strand.
TCTACAATAAAATTAGCTTGCAGAATCTGGAAGAAAAAGTAGAACTTTTAAGCGGTGGTCATCAGCCATATTTTTTACGCTGTTAATGATAATGTCGGTACTATCGTTTGCAGTGACACGCAATCTGGTTGTTGTAGTTACTAAAAGTGACATTGGAGGATTTTTTAATGTCTGTCGCTTCATCTGTACTAATCCAAAGATAATTGTCACCTAATTTTGGCCTGATGTGATTTATTGTTGCGTCGAATTGCTTAGATACATATTATTTTCTAATTGTTGATGGATGGGGAATATCTTGGTTATTTTTAAAGAAACCCACGGAAAAATGGATCCTGTAATTTATTGGCACCAAGAAAGCTGCGTATATGTAAAATATCTCTTTGGTATTCAATATACCTCGTAGTTTTCAGATGCCGTTCAAGAGTATATTTGCTCCTGAATTCTAATTTCGCAGAACAAATAATACCCCTTTCTTTTTGCCAATGGCAATGAAAATGATAACTTACCTACTGAAAACTTTACGCAAAGCTCTGTGCTCTGATTTTTTTTCTATTTTTCTTGCAAAATATAGAAAGACAGCGAAAAGCGGACAAGAAATAACTAATAATAAACCAAATACACAAACTAACGACGCTGTAAGTTAGATTTGATAACTGACAGGTGCCACAATAAAAACCGGAAACCGTGCATTTTAAGTATTGTGCTTAAATAAAACAGTAATAGGGCTATCTCTATCTATCACATTCATGAAATTAATTCTTGTATTGCTTTCTTTGAGACAAGCGGAAATTTTGGTTTCAATAGCAATACTTGAGAAAAATAATCAAATCAGAAGATTGTCTTTACTCATATGATACATTTATGACGTTGGTTAAAACATAAAGTAGACAGAGTATAGATTTGGTTATTTACGATGCTATCTTAAATAGAGTGCTGTAGACAGAAGTGGGCCACGTTTTTATTTTTGGTTGTAAAATGGTGAAAAATGAAAATTTTGTCTTAATTTTTTTTTTATCGCAAGGGTATTCCAAAACGCAACTTTCCATCATAGCAGATGCTTGCAATTAAGTTTTGAAGTATTTCTCTTTTTGAATGGAAAAAAAAGTGTATTTTCCGTGTTTTCCGAAAGTATAGGGAGAAGTGGGCCACCCAAATTTTTATCTGAAAAAATGCTGCTATATGCTACAAATTCTTGTCCTGAGGGTTTTCAAAGGCGCTGATTACGAATCCGTTGTCAAATTTGCAAAATTCAAAATAGTTTACACGAAATGAGGGTTAAAAATTGAAAAGACAGCGACTTCAGTAATAATGTTCATTTAATGTCTGGAAAGAAGGAGTAATAAAGTTGGAATGACAAAGGTGTTGCAAAAAAAAAACAATTTGGCAGTGATCAAGCACAGATTTTAGGCGCAATCGGCGCACGTGAAGTCGGTGCAGTTGGTCATATCGACGCACTTTAAGTGGAAGGGTCTGTCGCAGTTATCGCACTCGATGGAGTTTTTTCTTGTCAGCTTTGCTGGCATCAATTTATTGCAAATCATGCAAAAATCCATGTCTTCATCTGAAGAAACCGAAGACTTTCTTTTTTTGCCTTTTTTCACAGCTGATTGTGAAGAATTGGCCTTTTTGGAAACTTTCGTTGGTATCTGCGATTTTTGACGCCGTGCAGCTTCTTCCGCGACCTCTCTATTTTCAGGGGATGTAATGATGCTGCTTCTCAGCGGTTTGCGGCCACAATTGGATTTCTGCTTCGGAGCGACATAATTAAGCGGTCCAATACAGTCCAATATTGAACGTGTCGCTGATGTAGACGCAGTTGAAGTAGATGTTGAAGTAGATGTTGTTGGCTCTTCTCGCGCCCCAGGCTCTTCTTCAACTCTAACAACAAGTTGTTGGAGTTCGTCTTCCTTCTGAACAACTTGATTTTCAACTCTCTCCGCTAAGGGTTGCAGCTACAAAATCGTCCTCGTCAAAAATTTCTGGATTAAATGGGAAAATTCCGGTTTTCTCAAAACCTACAGCAATGTTTCGAATGTTCAGACGGTTACGCACGGCAATGGCAACAATTTCAGGCACATGCTGGATTCCCAGTGGCAAACCAATATGATTCTTTGACCATGCATCGCATTGAATACTACATTCAATGCGATGCATGGATCTTTTGAGCGGTCCAAACACACCAACGTCTAAAGGCTGAAGCCGATGGCTGCAATGAGGCGGCAATGTCAGAATGGTGATACCATGTTCAAGGACGAGATCGATAACTTCAATAGTGACGTGCGATCGGTGATTGTCCATTAACAATAATAAAGGATTCTCTTTTGACGCATGTGCAAATTTGACGAAGTGTCGCATGAACTGGACAAAGTCAACGGCAGTCATCCACCCTGAGCCGTTCGCGAAGCCGACGGCGCTTGGTGTGGCATTGTACATGAATGATGTTTTCATATTTTTGCGCGGGAACAAGTAAAAAGGTGGAATGAAATCTCCACCAGCGCTAACAGCCGTCACCGTCGTCACATTTGTACCACGTTCTGCAGATGAGTGCAAACCAACCCTCGAACCTTTTGCAGCAACGACTTTAACGGTTTTCGTCGGAACCGTAGGGAAACCGGTTTCATCTGCATTCCAAATGCGGGATGGAAGGAACGGATGTTCATCCAACGCAGCCCGAAGCAGACGGAAAAAGTCGTCGACAGTTTCTTTATTGAATGGTTTTGCTCTATTCTCGCTGGTTGATATTGGCGTGCGCAAAGACAGTGTTACGTGTTGAAAACACCTTTTCTTATTTCATCTCTTTTTACGGACTGTTAGAACTTATCTTACTACTCATTTTAATGCCGCATAGTTTTAGTTTCATTTTTCAATCTTAAAGCATTGCGCACCTTTTCTTATTTCTCCAACTGTACACTATCTTTTCTGAAATCATCTAAATTCAGTGACCTTTGCGAGTTACCGAGAATTTCGCTATTTACTTATTTCATATAACGTCACGTTTGACCTTGAAGTTGTTTTTTTGTAAATGTACCGCTTTATTTGCGACCTTTTTCTAAATTCTTAAATTGTCAAATTTTAGTATCTATTTAGATGCATTGATATTGTAAATCTCATTAAACTCCGTTCATAATTAGCTCCGAATTTGTTCATTTTTGTTAATTGTTGCACATTTTTTTGTGCGCACTGTACTTGAAACGTTAGAATTTTCGCATAAACTCGAACACCTGCATTTTTTTTTTATCCTCGATACTCGGATCCTATTGGCTACTTAATGGCATAGCGCGGGAACTAGATTCCTCTCCCTTCTTCATGGACACTTACTCTCCAGCCCGCTAAGTGTGTAGACCTACCCGTCTAAGAGGCGACGCTCTGCCGTACCCCTTTTGACCAAAATTACCCGTTCGGTAACCCCTGTGGGGGGATATCAGGTCAAAAGGAAACCACTCCACGAAAGCCGTTCTTTGGAATTATTGTATTTTGGCGACGAAGGCTTCTCCTGGACCCCGCGAACGCGGATTTCTCAGCAGCGTCTCCCTAAGGCGTACCTGGACTCGGGCTCTCTTCTTTCACCGGCTCTCTTCCACTTCTTCCTCCCCGAGGTGTTTGGTGGCAATCAACCGTTTGCGCCTTGTTTTTAAATGTAAGTTAATTTTAAGATTTATTTTCTTTTGTATTTGTAGAAACGAACTACCATTGGAGTCGTATATAATAATTTAACGTAATTTTCGATTTTTTTTTTTTTTAGTCCTTGCTCTTATTGTTCAATTTACCGTAATTTTTTTTTGATATTTTAGTCTTTGCTGTCATTGTTCAATTTAACGTAACTTTCGAAATTATTTTAATTTTTGTTTCTTTCATCTTTTCGCATTAAAACAATGGTAGGTCGTATTTATTTGCATGCTCGATCGAGTAAGTAGATTTTATTTTCTTGTTTCTTTGTAATATAACCTTTTTTTGATAAAAACCAGTCACTCCCAAAAGTTCATTTCGTATATTTTTATTTTGTAATCATTTAATGTTTAAAAGGCTTCACCTAATCAATTGTTAATATAACTGTTTATATAGTTTTTCTGAGTTTTATTTAATTCAATTTTATCATCCTTGGCGCATTAGTTTTTTTTTTTTTCTTTTTCATTTAAATAACTTTTTCATTCAATTTAATTATTTATAAATCAAAATTCTGCAAGTACCAATCCCTTGTTTCCCCTACTGGAAACTAGCCATTCTGGGCTGTGGCTAAAGCACCGGGCGACAGCGTCGGGCCAAGGAAGGCAACAACTGACTTAACCCAGTGGCGCTCAATCCGACACCTCTCCGGCGCCTCACTGGCCGAAACGACTCCTACAGTCGCAGGGTGGGAAATAAATTATAAACGTTGTTTTATTTATCCCTCTTCCCCATCCTTTGGTACTTTGCAATCATTTATTTTATTTAATATCAATAATCTTTTATAAACAATATTTAATTTTTTTTATTATTCAATCTGGTCTCATGCTCTGGGAAATTGCTACTATTTAATACGCCCTGAGAATTCGCTGGTAGCAACAGGCGTGGGTGGCGTTTCATAAAGGCGTAATACCAATCTCTGCTGGCCGTGTCCGTTTCATCCCATCCGTCCGGGTAATCGATTCCCATTTTCTTGGCATACTGAAAGGCTACCTTGCGTATGTTGTTTATGGTGAGACCATAGTGTAGTTCAGAGCACTTGATGATGTATTCATTCAGTTCTTTTTCCTGGGCTGCAGTGAAAATCTGACAATAAACGAAATAAAAACATTCGTTAAAAAACAAAAAATTCAACAGATATGGTAGTGTATAGAAAGCATGAGCCACAAAAAAATTAAACAATTAAAAAATTGAACAATTATTGAAAAACAATTTGTCAACTAATGATAAGTAAATATTCAGTTGACAAGAGATAGAGAAATGTAAAAAAATATCTACCGTTTTTCCATCGTGTGCAGGTCGTTCTTGTAGGATATTTAACAATTGTGCGTCGGTAACAGCGCCAATATCCGGATATCGGTCGGTCGCAAGTTTCAAGTAGCGTTGAAAAGACGATCTGCTAACATCGGTAGCAGCAGAAGCAACACGCTCCGATATTTTATTTATTTTCACTTGCTTTATAGCAGCAATCAATTTTTCATAATTCACCTCTTTTTTGGGAGTCTCCTTTTTTTTTTGGGAGGCATGATGGCTTAAATGATAAAAATATGTAAATAAGACATTTGCATAATTGATAAAAACACTTTACTGTGCAAAGAACGGCATTACTCAAGTGGCCCATGTCTATCCACAAATAGTGGCCCACTTCTATCTACAAGCGCCTTTTTTGCATATGCATCCCACAAAAATACAATGTGTGTTATCATTTTGGGAGGGTAAACGAATTATCTCTCTTCTACAATCATCATTAGTTCTTGATATTTTAGCAAGTCAAAGTAGGTGGTAAAAAGAAGCACCTGCAAATATTTGTTTATTGTAAGAATAACGACGTATGTTTCTACATTATATCTATTCTTAATTCATTCTGTCTTCGGTACAAAATGGATTTACAAAATCTCAACTTAATATTATGTGTCTGTAACACATTTTCCTTCAAACGGATGTCAGCATGCTTTTCCTTACAATCCAATATTGATGTGCTAACCTATAACAGTAAACTTGCAAAATCTAATTACGTTTGCGTTAGCCTTTAATTTAATGACTGCTATCTACTTTTCCGCTTCCCATTTTTTTTTTCCTTGATCGGCAAGGAAATGCTCCAAACCCGCAAACCATTTATAACAGTATCTTGTCAATAAATATTTGTCTTAGACTTAATCCGTTTTTAATACCGCCGGAAATCCGGTCTCGAAGAAGAGTCCGGGATGTGATTTATCGCGCTCGTCGCCACTGCCATCTACCCTCGGGTGCGCGACAAACAGAACCACCGGAGCGTGAGAGGCGGCGGCAGTGGAAGACACTCGCGCGCGAGATAGACAAACAACTCTCTCTCCCGAGAGACAGTTCCCGAACGGACGGGGCGGACAAATGAATGGAATTAGCGTGCGGCAAAGCGGCGCTATTAAATATTAATGCCAGTCTGTAGATCATCAACGGGGCCGGGCGGGGCGCCTCCCTCCGTTCACCGCATATCTGATCCACGATCCATTTACTTGAATTATGTCGGTTGATCCGATCGTAAGGATTTCGCCGGGTTAATGGAGGAAAGATAAACTTTAGGTTCGATTCAATAGGCCCGGTCTCCGTGTTCGTTGCGAACTCCTCGGGGCGGAAGGCTTTATGGGAGAGATGTAATGTAAAGCAATTAAAACACTCTTCGATCAAACCTTGTGATCTTATTTGAAGAATTAATTATTGGCTGACACTAAAGAATTTTCGTCGAAAAGTGTTTTTGAAATCTAAAACTCCTTGATAAAAAAGGAACAAAAACCTTATTTTCAATAAACTTGTTAAGAAATGTTTTTATTTTGGTATACCGGTTCTGTGGTTTTAAATTATATAAATGTTTATTTACGTTTCGAAATTTTTTTTTTTCCTTTTTCGAGTTATTTTAATCATGTATACTTTACTTTAACTATTTTTATATTTCTATTTTTGTCCACCCAAAATAGTTTAAATTTAACATTTATATTTACACTTAAAATTAAAAATCATTTGTACACGACAATAATACTGTAACATTTTTCCACTCTTAAAACGTTGTCGGGGTTTAGAAAAATACACAGGGGATATATTTAAATTAACTTGATTTATTAACGCACTTATGGACTACTTAAAATCTATTAATTAAGATCAAAATAAACACTAAAATTAAATCACTTAATTACTAATATCTTAATTTATGTAAACAATTTATTTGTACCGATATTTATATCACACGTACTAATTCGCTCGTATTTATCTCCACTCGTTATCCGCACTATTCAACTCGTATCGACTGACAGTAGAGTCAGGCCAATCCCCACGCGTTATTTATATTTGGCGCGGGCCGACTAGTCGGATACGGAAACGTCTAGGGCGTGCTTCTAGATTCGGAAGAATAATCACGAATCTTCGACCCGATACTGCCCTCTGTCATTCGTCGTACGTAGTTCCTTATTCGACTACGCGAGCGCCATCCATCAGCGACTACGAAACTACCAGTTTAAAAATTGGCGCTCGTTACAATACTTTAAATACAATAAACAAAGTAAAACTGCAATTGGTAAAAATTCCGAAAGTCTTTATTTATGAAAGTATGCTATACCCGACCTTAAATACTATTAAATACTACTACTAAACATAAGGTGTAACTATAATAATACGACTGTTGATACACCCCTGGTGTAGTTAATACGTTTGTTTACTTTAAAATTACTAAAGTTATTTCCATTCTTAAAAAAGGCAACGCATCTGACTTACATAATTATAGACCAATTAGCATCTTATCTAACTTCAGCGAAGTGTTTAAGAGCGTTATATAGAACCAACTTTCCTTCATGATTAAACCACATCTTTCTGTTCTACCAACATGGGTTCGTCGCTGGACGGTCCACCATAACTAACTTGATAGACTCGATGGACTAGATAATCGTCAACAAGTTGATATTTTATATACATAATATATACAAACTTTTACAAGGTATTTGACACCCTTAACCATGAAATTCTCCTTCTTAAGCTCTCGAACTTTGGTTTTACTCCGACAGTAACATATTTAAACAATTGTGTCTGTTATGTTGCTTATAATGGCTTCGTACCAAATCCCTTTGTAGCTTGCACTGGGGTACTACAAGGTTCACACTTGGGTCCCTTATTCTTTAATGTTTATTTAAACGATCTTTTGTCATTGGTGGACTGTAGAATTGCAGCGTACACTGATGATTTAAAGATTTATAATAGAATATCTTCCCCATCTGATTGTGGATTACTACAGAAAAACCTTAACATTGTAAATCATTCGTGTGACCGAAACAAAATTAACTTCAATGTGAATAAATGCGCTGTGGTTTGATACTCTAAATATAACACTTAGACAAGGATAAATATATAGATAGAGCTTAGGGATGCGCAACATTCGGATCACATGTGGACCGCCATTTTGATGTATGATAAAATTGAAATTTTGGTTATTATTCAGTGCTTGTTTTGCAAAAACAGAAGAGTTGAAATTTTGAGTGTAAGCATTGCGAAGGTTCTACTATAAACCAGTTTATACTCCTAAGCTTGTCTTTACTGTTTCCTGCTGGCCTGGATTCAGGGCTAGTATCCTTGGCCTCTTTGGAAGATCATTCTTTTCAACAGTAGTTAAATCCGTGCACCTTCAAAGATTCGTTATCGATGTTTTTGCTTTAAAGTAGATTCTTGTGTCTTAGCTGTGGAACGTCATTGATAACACTCTTTCGATGAAAATTTTGTTCGAGAATTGCACGAAATTGGAGCTCCTACTTAAAGCAACCGTACAACGTAATCACGAGTAGTTTTTGAATCAAATCAATCTGCTCTTTATTCATTTCTGATGCTACCTTGCTAAAATTTTCATTGGGTTCCAAAGATTGCGGTGGTGTTTTAGTCCTCGATACTCTTCTTATTCCTTTAGTGGTTTGGCTTACGTCTCCCACCTTGGGTTAACCTTATCCCTGCCTTTGCGCTCTGGCTTGTGTCTTCAGCTTGATACTAAGTCCAAAATCTATTTACTGAATACAGAGAGTCAAAAGGCTGCAGTGTTTTCGGAGACTCCAAACGGTTGCCACACCAAAAACAAGTCTAAAATCTACTCTTCTATTTGATATAAATGAATCCATTTCCCGAAGATATTAGCCCAACTTTTGAAATACATTTGATGTAGGATGCCTTTCGTGTGGATGGTGAGTACGATATTGTCGCACTGCTTCGTTCCCATTTGCATTACTTGTACCACGCCCCTCCAGTTCCTCTAGAACCGACAAGATGTATTAGAAGATAGGGAAGATAACAGCGGTCAAAATTTGACGTATGTGAGTGACATAAATATCGATTACTGTATTTTTAGTTTATTATGTGAAATATTTACGAATAGACCCGAATAGGATTCACATGGATGCATGCGAATAACAGTAATTATACAAGAGAAGCAAATGTCGTCCACCTATGTTAAAGAAATTACAGAAGCTTTTCTGGTACAAGCAGCTTTTGCAGCAATGGTAGTGCCATTTCTGGATGTTTTACAAATGTTTTACAAATTGTGAATCAATTCTCTTTGCTGGGGACATGCTGCTACCCCTACACAAAACAACTCCAGTAGGAGCGTAATTCTCCTAAGTACATCGACTGATATCATGTTTTGACGACATGTAGGACCTAATCTAATAAAGATATTATAACTTATATCCAAATGTAACCGTCCACGAGAACACCCACCTAATGTACCAAAACCAGATTTTCAGAACGAGGCCTTTAAGTTATTAGTTGCATTTTGTCAAGATGCACTCCAACTAATGTTGTCTTCTGCTTTTAATTTTTGACGTCTTATGGGGGTTCTCTCGTGGACGGTCGCATATAATATTAATAAGACTTTACAGTTAGGGCATGATAAATCAGAAAGAAGCATTTTAAAAAAAAAAACACCTTTATTGGTCCTAACATAAAATTTAGATGGGGCAGGAAGGTATTATGTTAAAGTGTAAGAAGAAAGATGTAATGCCTGCAAAACGATACGCGTGGTCAACTAATGCAAGGCATGCTGTGAAGCCGAGCGTTGGAATAAATTGGGCTCGGAGTCTGATGGTGGGGGTGTTCCGATTATGAAAAATGGGTTTGGATAGTTGTATTCGATGTCCGATTCTCTGTCAAAGAGGTCGCTTCCAGTGCCAATTTCCGTTTTGACCGTGGCGGCATTGGACGGGCATGCATGCAACTGATGTTGGCCAAGATCGCCGCCGCCACTTTCCGACATAATGGAGACCTCGGAGTTTTGGGAACCGTCGTCATCCGAAGCATCCCCGGCGCCTATAAGAGCTGGGCGCATAAACGGTAGGAGGGCGAAGATGTAAATGCAAATACGTCTGTACAAGGTGACTCCCAAATGCCAAAATGCAACCATCAAATCCCAGAGTGTCCAATTGGGCAACTGCACTTCTTCGCAGTAGTTCATTTTTGGTCTTTCTCATGGAGACCACGCTGTTAGCAACACACCTGATCAAGAGACAGAAAAGAATAAATTAAATATAACAAACCCAAGTTTCCATGAATTGATTATTACTATACCCAGGTATTTGTATAAATGTGTTCTACCATAAAATGTATAAAAAGTACCATTTAAATAAAACTATTGACTTTGTCGGGGTTAAATGTTGGTTTTTATATGCTTTACCGTAAAATAAGTAGGTATTGTTCGAATTTGTTATAATTCCACCAATAATAAATAAATAAGAAGAGAAATATGAAACATATATGCTTCAAGCGTTAGAAATGAAGCAATAAAAATACTTATATGATAAAACTAAAATACGAACAACAATACTTATAGAGAATATCAGTTTATGTGAACAGGTCAATAATATGTATAAACACAAAATGTATTTGTAATAAAATCGAAATAAAAATTCTAAACTCCAAGAGCTCGGATGTAGACCGTCCTAAGTCCATTTTTGACAATTTTAACAAGTTGTTTTTGAAAGCATACCTATAATGGCCAAAATCACAATTACAAAAATACCGCCTTTTATTTTAGTATAAAAATATCATCCAAATTTCTATTTACTCTTCTCAAATACCATAAAATTGACTTAGGACAGTATGCTTTCGATAAACAGAAATATAAAATTTTAAATAATGAAATACCCTCATGTTCCTGCAAAATGTCACTAACTGTCACTTCGGACAAGTATGAATAACTACATTTGACAATGTATTTGACCAACATTTGACTACATATATCACAAACAAACTAGACGCGTCAGTATCTAGGATATTTATTCTGCCATTTTTGAGAGGGATGTCCTTCAACTACGGCCAAACGTAAGCCGATAAGCATGCAACCTGTATGCAACTAAACCTCAAACATTTAATCTACACTCAAGATCACAGCTAATTTTAAGCTTGTTTTCATGACATACCATTAGTAAAAAACATGCAAACACGAACAGATAGCTAGCAAATTTTAACTGCGCGGAATCACCACCTTTTCTGAATTCGTGTTCTAGCCGGTAAGAAGTCAAGCTTCCCTCCTCAAAACAGTGTTTGACAATCATTTGACAGTTTTAGAACTTTTTATCACTTATAAATGGCACATTTAAGCGAGAAACAGCTGTGATGCAGGAACATGTCAACTTGACAGCTAGCAAATTTTGAATACGCGCGCAATCGCCATTATTTTTAAGTTCGTTTTAACCAATAGCAGCTTTTATGGAGATGTTCCTTGTTTACTATTACATATGACAAAACTGGCTGGAGACTACTTGTCAAACTTGTCAACAAATTGTCTTAGCATAATCTTTATCTAGTTTTAATGTGTGGCGTGATAAAGAAGTATTTTTTCCTCATTATCATCCTTTTTCTACAATATTTTAAGAATTAAGAGTTTATTGAGAAGCTTTTATTGGAAAAATTGGCACCATACATATAATATTTCATTAATTTTGCAGGGCACCAAGAGATGTAAAAATTGATTCTTTAAATCTAAAGACAAATTAGAATTAAATCTAGAATGGTTTACTATACTTGTTCTCTAGAAGGAAGTTTCAAATATTTTTTAAAATAATGCTAACTAGATACCCAACCGTTTTTTTTTAGAAAATAAGTGTAATAGTTTTGAAATTACAACGAACCACGCTTGGATTGTTCTCAGTAATTTGTTATACCCTCTAGTGCTCCTTCGAATAAACAAAGTAACATTCTTTTAATGCCAATTTTCCAGCAACAAACGCTTTTGATGAAAACGAATAAAAATTAATGAAGCCAAACACTTGATTGTAAAAGATATTGTAAAAAAAGCAGAACTGCCGGAGTTCCATTCGGAGTTCGGCCAACTCCGATCGTGTGGACGCACCTTTAGATAAATCAGAATGATATTATAAACTAAGCTTTCAGTAATGTATTAGTGGTCAACAACGTATTATTGCATTTTAAAGTATAAGCTTATTTTTGTTTGTTGCTTATACATGCGGATATTCAAAAAAATTCACGTTAGTGAATCTATAATAGTACTTATTAAAGAATTAGTTTTACAAGGACTTCTACAATGTTTGAGGGAGCAACAAAATCCGGCCGTTGTTAATGACAGCAGGAATTCAGTGCTAAATCAATTGCGGAAAATCTTCTTTTTCTTTTACATTTATTTACGCTTGCTTACATACTAAAATATCCAATTAATAACATGAAAATATGTAAAAAGAACTAAAAATAACTAAAAAAAAATATAAACGAAATGAAATAATACTAACATTTATACTCAAATTCTACATTAGTATTTGCAAAAGAAAAGTACTAACAAGTCTGACAACTTATGATATGGAAACCAAACACATGGCGACCAAACAACGGCAATGGCAGCTAATATCGCTGCTGTATCTATGTCTATACAGGGTGTTTTGAAACATCGTTTAGAGATTTTAAGGGCATGTAGTACGATCGAAAATAAGGTTAAAAATCATAATTAACATATGTCCACAAATTAACTGTTTACGAGATAACAGCGATTTTATCTCATTTGCACAATAAGTTTGCTTTAGCGGTTTTTATTAAGATGTTATTGCATTTTAACATAAAATAGATTATAACTAAAGAAGATGTTCAAAATGACGTCCTTCCATTTCGACACAGGATCTACATCTGCTTAAAAGAAAGCGCGCACTCTTTCAAAAAAACAAGTGTTTTTCTCGTATTATCTGGCAACAGTGTTCTATTCGTTGGCGCAACTATGGAAGATCGTTTACCGGTGTTGCGTACACTAAACTTTTCAAATAACCCCAGATACTAAAGTCCAACGGGTTTAGATCGGAAGACCTTGGAGGCCAAGCAATAGGACCTGCTCGCCCTATCCATCCCAGGAAATTCATTGTTAATATGTTCTCTAACAGCACACGTAAAGTGCGGTGGAGCTCCTTCTTGCATAAACCAGAGGTTCAGTCTTAGTTTATAGGTAAATCTTTCAAAAGTTCAGGTAAAGTATTTTCCAAGAACTCGAGGTATGCAGGACCTGTTAAGCGTTGTGGCAAAACAATCGGTCCTAGCAACCGTTCCCCTATCATGCCTAACCAGATGTTTAGAGAGAAACGTTGCTGGTGTCTGGCTTCAACGGTAGCATGAGGATTCTCGTCACACCAAACGTGATTGTTGTGGAAATTAAATATTCCATTTTTAGTAAAACCAGCTTCATCAGTGAAAAGGATGTTATCAGCGCAATCTGGCCGATCAGCAGCTGTTTGCAAAAACCACTCACAGAAAGCCCTTCTCGCTTGATAATCCGGAGCGGTAAGGGCTTGTACCCGTTGGATATGGTAGGGGTATAGGAGTTGCTCATGAAGAGTTCATGAGTCTCCAAACAGGATTGCTGCTTACACCCATTTGAGTCGAAATTCTTCTAACACTAGTTTCGGGATTTTCATCAATAATATTCAAAATTCGATCTGCTATCTGTGGAGTACATGCTATTCTCTGCCGTCCAGTATCAGAAGACCACTTCTCAAACGAACCAGTTTCTCTTAGTCGTTGAAACACCGACTGAAACAGCACATGCGAAGGCAGTTGGCGATCAGGAAACGTTTCAGCAGAGAAGCGACGTGCTTGTAAAAAATTCCTATTCGCACGACCGTACATGAATACCATATCGCTCATTTCAGCATTAGAATACGCAATCATTGTAATTGCTACAAATTGCACAAAACGTCAAATTAAACTGTCATAAAACAATAGCTGATAAGCAGCTGTTTACTGGGATATGTTATATCCATGTACTACTAGGAACACTCGCTGTTATCTCGTAAACGGTTGATTTGTGAACATATGTTTATTATGACTTTTAACCTTATTTTTGATCGTACTACATGCCCTTAATCTTTAAACGATATTTCAAAACACCCTGTATAACGTACTCATTATTTATGATATAATTATGCTGTGTGTCAAGTTATGACGATTGTTACCCCCATTCTCTTCAAATATATCGTTAAACTTGTACACCTTGACAGATAATGGTTTTAAACATTGATATAAACAAAAAAAAATGGTAGGACATGTTTCCATATATCTTTTCAAATTGAAGACTACAAATCTGCGAGCAATAAAAATATCACAAGCTTTAATTAATGCAAGGTATGTATATATATATATATCAAATGCATATCCATTGTTAAAGCTAGAAACATTTCAAAACCATAATGAATCTCAAAATGCTGTTACTTTCCGTGGATTAATTGTGTAAAAATCTAAATCCGAGATTGTTTATTTTCATACCCGGTCAACATGCAATAATCGCAAATCCTATTGCACCCATTTGTTATTTCCTATTAACTGAAATATTTTCAAAGCCCAGCCCGGAAAATTCGAAATTTATTTGTAATTAAGTTCCGATGTAGGCGCCACGATTAGTTATAAATATGCGCGTACAAGCAGGCAGTGTAGGTAACGGTCGATATAAATTGGTTTCATGTTTGCATTTGCAAATCCAATAATTGATAATCGCGATAGCGTTGGTAGGGTGTTCGCCATTTGTTCGCGCATTGCGAGCTAGGTGGAAAAAGTTTACCATTTATTAGAATTCCATACTTGGTCAAATATTGATTTCTATACAGAGTGTCTTTAAAAGAACCGTACGGTAGGTGAAAAACGGTAAAATGGAGTTTTATTAGACCTAAATTCAAAATATTTTCAATATTTTGTGCGAATTTCCTGCACGCTGCTGATCCTGCAATAAGTCATAAATCGAAGGGATTTGCCAATGAACATAAATGCTTCTTGTGAATCCCTAATTTTATATTTCTTGCTTTTTTGTTACAAATAATTTGGTTGGGACAGGCAGGTTTAAAAATTACATTAATTATAACAATGTAGATA
Organism: Protaetia brevitarsis; assembly: GCA_004143645.1. NCBI lineage: Eukaryota > Metazoa > Arthropoda > Insecta > Coleoptera > Scarabaeidae > Protaetia > Protaetia brevitarsis. The sequence goes on from RXPK01000276.1 coordinate 390,703, forward strand.
CTGAGGAAAAATGCAATATCCGGTATAATTATAAAAAATTACCGTAAAATTTTGCGTGCTGCATGCAAAAAGAAGTTGAATAACCTTTGATAAGCTTTAACGACGGTTTCAAGGTCGCCACAATAATTCAGTAAAACCTACTAATATTCCACATAGCTTAAAAGAACACTCCATAAAATATTTACATTAAGGTATGTGTTTACACTACGTATTTTGAACATCGAGGAAAAGGGTAAAAGGTTCACAGTGCCCGTCTGTCTGAGGAGATGCTTGCGCAAACACGTAGTGAATTTAGGCGGTTCGTCCTTTTTCGAGCTCTTGATCCCTTTTTCGGGCGTATAATGCAGGTCTTTACTCCGGCCGCTCAGCGCGCCCCCTATCTCTTCCATACTCACATACTTTACGGTGCTAGGCAGCGTAGTAGGCGATGAATCCCGTCACGAAAAATCATCGTGGCGTTCGACCCGTTTTCATATCGTTGTCGCCAAAACTACGCGCGGGATTTCTCGCTATTAAAGGATAAGATTTCGATGGTGACAGAATGGAATGAAAAATGTTACCTTTAAAGCTCTCGGAGGTATTCGTTTCCGTGTATTTACTTGTAGGGCTGTTAGTATATGATGTAAAGACGTACTGCTGTGGTTAGACAACCCACTTTCCGCTGAGTGCATTTTAAGTTGCATATTCTAGTTATTTATTGGTTCTTTTCTTTGCTTAAACAACTGATTTCAATTTACCGGGAATTTTCACAAATTTTATGTTTATTTTGTATAAGTTTAGTTAAAGAGTGTGAGTGAGTTAAATGATACAATAACATTTTAATTTATTTAGTGTTAAGTTTTTTTAATTAATCCTTTCATTCAATTGTCGATTGGTTGCTTGTGCTGAATTAATGCGGATTCTATTGAATATTGTCATTTAATTCAATCAGTACACAGCATATTTATTTGGCTGTACCAACGTGGTGCCCGTTATTTTTGTAATTGTACTCAGTAAAATTAAAATCCCATATTTCGAATTTGTGAAAATTTCTCCTTACATTGAAAAAGCTAATACAAGTTTTTGTTTGACTCAAAATATTATATACTTATACATCGCTGCAAGAATGAATCCGGACAAGCCCACCAGAGAACAGGAAGTGTACGTTCCTAATGACCAGAGTTGGCGGAATCCGGTAACTTTTGGCAGTGAGGAGTCGGATGTGGCAGGAACAAACCAATCCTTAATTGAAGATTCGGAAATTGAGGATAAGCAAAGGATGGAGGATGAGCGTATTCAGAAAGACGATGAAGAAAGTGCTAAGGAAAGTATTAGTATGAATGATGCGATGTCACTGCTTAAAATAATGGTGCAGAAACAAGATTTGTATTTTGAGAGACTGGAAGAATGTTTAAGACGGGCAGATGAAATCAAAATTGGTAGTAAAGTCGAGTTTAATAGAATTGACAAGAATATTAAAGAAGTAGAAAGTAAAGTTTTAGATAATACAGTTAGAAGTACATCAAATCAAATTGCGATAGAATATTGTCAACAAGACATTAGTAAGATGAAGAATAAATGGAATGAAAGTGAGAGCATTGTTGATGAAAAAGTAAAGCCTATAGAATGTCAGATGAAAGAAAAGATAGCAGAAAGTGTGGAAAAAGCAGAAGAGGATGTCTACCTCGTGGCTCGTACAGATGCAGCCAGGAGGAAATTGCAGCTCCGTGGAGATCAGTACATCCGCCAGGAGAACGCGAAGGTCGTCAAGCGTACCCGGTTCGAAGTCGGCGATGCTGTTCTTGTTCGTCGGTACCGCGTGGCCAGACGCGATCGGCATATCTGTCCGAAACATGAACTACCGTTCGTGGGACCTTATAGAGTGTCTAGAGTTTTTGATGGAGTCACCTATGAACTTCACACTATGGACGGTATGCAGAACAAGGGTCGTTATCACATTTCGGCACTCCAACACTGCCACCACGTCCCAGGGTAGTTTTCAGCACCCGGAAGTGACGTTTTCACCCCTGTGTGCGGAGATACTGTATTGTTGTGTAGTGCGGGAGATTTTGGATTTTTTTTTGTTGTGTGCTGACAATTACTAATGAGAAACACTCAATTTTTTCTTTAAGTTTCGTTTTCCCCTTAGTAATTGGGAGAGACGCTGTAGTTAGACAACCCACTTTCCGCTGAGTGTATTTTAAGTTGCATATTCTGGTTATTTATTCGTTGTTTTCTTTGCTTAAACAGCTGATTTCAATTTACCAGGAATTTTCACAAATTTTATGTTTATTTTGTATAAGTTTAATTAAAGAGAAGATTATTGTATCCTTTTTATTTATTTAGTGTTAAGTTTTTTTTTAATTAATCCATTCATTCAATTGTCTATTGGTTGCTTGTGCTGATTTAATGCGGATTCTATTGACTATTGCCATTTAATGCAATAAGTACACAGCAGTACGTAAAAATTACTTAAGAGGGAGAATATCAAGAAAAATATTGTAAGAAGCTCCATAACTTTCACCTCAACAGAAAACTGCACCAAAAATTGCCTCTTCAGAGGATTTTGAAAAGTACAGACCATATTTTTAAAGAATAGAATACGAACATATGTTTTAGGTTATTTGCTTCTATTTTCTATACTCTTTTGTTTAGAAGTATCTCACATTTATAAAATTTTGTAGTATGTAGAGTCCAGCTATTCTCTGTAACCCTGCTTGTGTATACATTTTAGGTGTACGTTTACAGGTTATTTTTCAAAAGACTAACTCCGAATAGGGGAACACCGTGGTCCAGTCATATTTTTAATACTTTATTTGCGCATAAAAACACTAGGCGTTGTTTGGTAATACATATAGCAGACATAAATAAACATATAATAATAATATCAGTGTAGATAAAATAATGAAATTGATAATAATGTAATTTGATAGATTAGTATTAGTTGTGTTACATTTAAAATATAAAACAAATGTTCACAAGGGGGAGTATAAGATAGGTAAGAATTATGTATTAAAGTCATATGTTAAAAATTCGCTAATGGAATAAAATGCTTGTTCCAACAGTACGGCCCTTAGTTGGCGCTAGAACATTTTTTGAAGTGGCGAATTAGTTAAAAATGTAGGTAATTTATTATATAATGAAAAACTTATATAATATAATACAAGGAACCTCTACAAAGGGAGGAGCCTGGTTTAGAAAGGTTAATATAGTGATTATGGCGTGTGCTATAAGAATGTATGTCAAACCGATATTTCTGTTTCTGTCGCTGTTTTTAGGTAGTGCTAAAGGGTTTCATACAGAAATAAGGAAAGAAAATTCCACGCGATATGAACAAGGGCCGACAATGAGCTCTGTTGCCCTTCCCACAAATCACCCGCACTGCCCGCTTTTGCACTTTAAAAAGTACATTAAGATTTGCCAACGAAGTAAATATCCAACAGGAAAGACAGTCCCGCATACGAGACTCAAACAAAGAAAAATACACCATACGAGACACTTCCTCTCCAAGATTACGTCTTATCACTCGCAAAGCATAACAAACAGAAGACAGCTTTTTTGAAAGGACATGAACTTGTTCAATCCATTTTAAATCCGCGTCAAGAACAATACCCAAGAACTTTACATGATTGTAAGGTAATAGTAAATTATTATTAAGGCAAACATTTATATTTATATGTTGCTTGTATCTCAATAATTTGGTTTTCCTGACGTTAAGAGTGATATTATTCGCATTAAACCACTCACTAACACTAAGAATTCCAGTGTTAATGATTTTCTCGAGATCGTTTTCATTCGAGGCATGCCATGTAAGCGATGTATCATCAGCGAATAGGGCGGTGTGTGATTGATTAGCCGCAAAAGCTAGATCATTAATAAATATTAAGAACAGCGTCGGTCCAGGTACTGAACCTTGCGGCACACCACATACCACCCGACCGATCTCCGATCTGACGTAGCCCCCGCCAGCATGTATCTGCACGTACTGCTGACGATCAGTAGGATAGGATCTAAACCACTCATTATCATCCCGGAAGCCATATCAATCAAGTTTCCGAAGTAGCAGAGAATGAGGAACACGATCAAAAGCCTTGGACAAGTCACAAAAAATGGTAGCTATAATCTGTTTATCATTAATATTATTGAATATGTGGTGCAAAAGATCATATATTGCATCTGATTTTTATGAATTGCAGTAACTCTCGCAAGTTTTAAGCTTGACGGAAAAACAGCATTTTGTAATGACAAATTTATCAACTCGACAAAAAAAGTCCATCTGACGGGGGGCAAACAAGATAGAACCAACATATTTATTATATGTAAGTTTTCAACTACGTGACACGGAAGTCCTATTCAACTAAACATAACCTTACATTACACCATAATTGACACATATCCAAAAACAGGGTAGCCAATATTATCTATAAAAGAAATATAACAACGAGATATCCCCCTATTTAAAATTTAAGGGTTAATGTGATAGCAACATTATATTATTGGGAAAAGTTGAGATTATCGGTTTCAATCGCATATATCAGATCCTAAACCAATGTGCGTCCTTAGTAGAATGCGTACGTCAAAAACTGCTTGTGATAGCAGACTGTGGTGATGACTTGCACCCTCTATAGATCGGTAATTCTGATAGTAGCAAATTAAACAAATTAAATGGTTAAAACAAAAAATTTAATTACCCAAACACAAAAAAAAAAACCATCTTTCGCTCCCGATAAATTTCTCTGGAAACTCCATCACCTCAACGACGCAGCTCAACGATCGGTTTTTCCTTTTACTTCTGTTGCCGATCATCTATCTCTCTCTAATCTTCCCCCATCGAAACCCCTCCCACCCTCCTATCCCGCTCGCCCACCCGTTTTCACCCTTTTTTTTGTGTAGCCGCGATAGTATGTCGAGGGTGATTTGCGAGAGAAAAACCGCCGAGTTCCAACACTTACCGGGCGGCAACGACGGCGGCGCCACCCGTGTAATTAATTCGAACTCCCCGCGTTTAAAAAATCATTATTTACTGATGCTTGACCCGAATTCGGCGGAAATAAATTGCTCAATAAGAACCCCATAAACACTTCCATTTGCGGCCGTGCTCCGGGAGAATATTCATTAATTATTATTATATGTGATTCAATATCTCTTCTCTTGCCCTCTGTCTCTGTTTGGTCGATGACCGAAACTCGCTTCAATTAAAAACGAAAAACGATTCGGGACAAAAAAAAAAGAAAAACAAAAGAACCTGTCAGCGACACTCTGCGAAGAAACCGCTGCCGCCATTTGAAAGGTAATTTCTTGTGACGATACAACGCTGGAGATGAAACGGAAATTTATTGTGCTTCGCAGGAGTAATAACGGTGGAATATTAATGTCAAGGAATTAAGTTCACCCTCGCCTAAAAAAGATACACAACGTCGAGCGAATATCTTTTTCAGTGGTATTTTCTTTGTGCTTGCTGAAGGCACCTCTACAAATACACAAGTATTTTATTTTTCTTAATTACAGGGTAAGGGAACCTCTAAATATCGAAAAAAAACTTCCTTCAAGTATTTCTTATCGCATGCTCAACAATTCTATAAACCTATTTGAAGTTTTGAAAATCAGACTTTTACTTTCATGTTTAGAGGCTGATATTTAGACAAAAATTTGACATTAGAAAAGAACCGATGGACTATACATATTTATATGTATATAATCTTTATTTCCCATTATAAATTATACATAGTTATAAACAAATATTCTGTTAAAAAATGAAAAATGGAAACCCCAAGGCGAAGTTTAGCGGCTGAACTTGTCAGCAGCCATTCTTCCACTTAACCTTGACATAAGGAAACAATTTAATAAAAACTCTAATGCCTATAATTACTTAACCTAATTGCATATATACTGGTGATTTTATGTCCATAATTTTTCAACACCTTTTCCAAACTATACAGGCTGATTCAAATTAAGTGCGCACCATTGCTATCTCTGTTATTATTAATTCTAGAAAGTAGGTTAAATTAGCAAAGTATTGGGGTTTTTAACGCTGATTAATAGACAATATACGAAAAACCAATTGAATGACGCATTTGCAAGAAATTTTGACATTTATATATATTTTTAAATTGAACACCCTGTATATTGTTAAAAAAAATTAAATATATTTTAGTTTATGATGCAAAAGTATCAATACAATATTGTCTTAAAACGAATAATAAAGAAGTTATCATGATTTTTATTTTGTAAAATGTAGAGCAGTATAAAGAATGAGAAAAAGATACATGTCTTTGTGGTTGATGTTTATTTTAACATATTACATCTTAAAATAATGTCGTTGAAATTAATTTGAAAAGGAAAAAGTAAATGCATAATTTATAAATACTGCGAAAAGGTATCACCTTCATTCTCAATACATTTTGGTGCCCGCTTGAGTACACTCTGGGTGGCTCTTAAGATTGTCCTTTCATCCAATTGGCGGAAAACCTCCCTAACCTTATTTTGCAATTCGTTCACGTTGTTGTACCGAGTTCTGTATATCTGATCTTTTAAATATTCCCAAATCAAAAAGTCTAAAGGTGAAAGGTCAGGAGATCGTGCTGGTCATCGAATTGGCCCATTTGTACCAATCCACTTATCGGCAAAGATGATGTCGAGATAGTTGTGAACTATGCAGCAATTGTGTGTCGGAGCACCGTCCTGTTGAAAGTACAAATTTTGGCGCATCGGGTAATTGGCGTTATCTAGGATCCTCTAGAACGGCACGAATAAATACCAGATATCTCTCTCCAATCAATCTACCATTGTAGAATACTGGACCAACAACTATCGAACCAATTAATCCGCACCAGACATTAAAAATAAATCGAACTTGTGCAGCATGCGGACGCATTATTAATAAATTTTCTTGCGACCAGTAGTGTTCATTCTTCTTATTAAACATTCTTCTATTGCAGAAATTTGTTTCATCACTCCAAAAAATACATTGTGCTCCATTCAAATTTTCATCACAAAAATTAATAAACCATTCACAGAAAACCAACCTCCTATTCAAATCTTCTGGTTGTAATGTTTGTGAGGTTCGGTACTTAAATGGGATATACTTATGCTTTTTTTAAATTCTCTGAACTGACGCGTAACTTAAACCCAATTCCTTAGTAGCATCTCTAATGGAAATTTCGCGATGGGCTTCAAAATATGCTAAGACTTTAATTTCTACCTCCTCGTTGATAATAATATTTTTCTTTGTTCCTTTCTTCTTAAATAATCAATCGTGTTGCCTAAATTGTCTGTAAAGTTTTCGATAGTAACGTCGATCTAGCTGCTGTCGTAAAGGATACTATTCTGCATAATATTCGACAGTTATTATTGAATTTTTGCCACATACAATGTATGCTTCAAGCATATCGCATTTCTCTAAACGAGAAAATACCATGGTGAGATATTATCTAATACTTAGAACTAAATATAACGAAAACTGTTCAAGCAACTAATGATAATAATGTAATAATAACAATTAATAAGTAAAGAACACAACACAAAAATGAACTAAGCAACTTTTTTTAATAATTAAACGTGTAAAATATTTAAGCTCAGTGCGTTTTTGACAGTTTTAAACAACATACTATTTGTTTTGACTTAAAGTGAAAGAAGCATACTATAAATTTTACATATCTTTGGCATCAATTAAAAACCACCATAACTTCTTTATTATTCGTTTTAAGACAATATTGTATTAAAATTTTTGCATCACAAATTAAAATATCTTCCATTTTTGTAACAATATACAGGTGTCCAATTTAAAAAATATATAAATTTCAAAATTTCTCGGAAATGCGCCATGCAATTGTTTTTTTTCGTATATTTCATATTAATCAGCATTAAAAACGCTAATACTTTGCTAATTTAACCTACCTTCTAGAATCAATAATAACAGAGATAGCAATGGTGCCCACTTAATTTGAATCAGGCTGTATATACACAGGAACGCGCATCCTGTGACTCAAAATCGGTCCACCAGGCGAAAGATTCGCCATCTTTGAATGTGGCAAAATAGACGCCGCTTCTATGTGTTCCACTTTGCTGTGGTATTTTTTCCTCTACATCTACTGAATTTAAATACTAATTAACGATTTCTCGTAGTGCATTCTTGTGCTGCATTCAACTGTACTTCTCGTTATGAAAGAAACAGTGGCATATCGTTCTATAAGTAAGTTACAGTTTATTAAATTTACGAAAATCCGAGCTGTTTGGCTCGAACTATATAGCGAAATTACATGCATATTTGTAGTGTCTGTAAAGTTATCTGTAACTTTGTAAGAATATATAATACGTGCTTAAAGACTCATAATCTTTTAGGCGCTACAAACATGCATAGAATCCTATTAATATTTTCCCAGCACCTTATACAAAAGTGACAGCTTCCATACAATCAAATAGCTCCGAAAGTTGACAATATCCAACATCGGTCCGTTATTATTATTATAAACACGTTTGTTATAATGCACTCAAATTTACTTGCCTTTCATTTGCGGGCACACTCTTGCGTAATTTGTCACTTTTCATACTCTTTATAGTAACTAATATACTGCTGTGTCTGATTCTAATGGATTCATCGATGAATTTAAAAACTTTCTATATATTATTTGTTATTGTTGTTTGGTTTCCAATTGATCCAAAACAACGAAAGAAATGGAATTATTGCTATAAAATGGAATTTTTTTCTCCATCACGTTACTTAAGACTGTGTAGCAAACATTTCACAAAGGAACAATATTAAGTAAGGCCCAACTGTAATAAAGAGCCGTTAGAAACTGATGGTTTGTGCTAAGGGTGAAAATAAAATATTCGACAAATAATTGCTGGAGGCGATGAAACACATAAACAGAGGACCTAAGTGCCTTTTGAAGGCACAGATTTTGAAATAGTCTATTTTGTGCATATGTATATTATATTGTAATATCGAGTAAATTAATTTATTAATTTTAGCTTGCTCGTAAGTAACTGCGTTCTTGAATTAAGCAATTCTTGTATTATTATTTTCCTGACATTGTACATGTATAACAAACACTGTTACTTTCTTAACGTATATTTATTATTATTTATTTTTAGTTATACAGTACTATTCCAGCTATAAGGAAAAATAAATGCTTTTATAAAGAATTACTTTTTAATGGTGAGTGATTTTTTTTTAAGTATAATTTAGACTACTACGACAAAGAGTACATAACTGCCATAACTGGAACTAGTATAATCCATGCATAATCGAATGACTAAAAAGCAACCCTTCGATTATGAATGAAAAAAGGTCGAACAAAACAAAATGTTATGTTTATACTGCAATACTGAACGAATGATCATTAATATGAAATCATTTCATTATTAATTAATTAAAAATTATGCAAATCTTGCTAGTCTTAACATATTTTATTAAAGATAAAATCCATGATGGTAATTTTGATGATTTCGACAGCCGCAAAGATATTATCTACATACCTCAACCAAATCCTTGGGAAGTATTCAGTGTCTTTTCAGAAGTTTTCTTTCAAAACGGAGGTAATCAGTTTATCATTACTGTTCCTTGCTATTGTTCAAAATATTTCCCACCTGCTTGATAAAAAAGTCTCTTGTATTCCGCGATTTTAACATCATTTTAATAATAATGATAATAATAATAATAACAATGGTTTATTGCCCAACAGTGTTCACCAAATTAAGGACAATATTACATACGAATAAGAACAATTAAACCCTAAGTAATAAACAACAGAATATATAGTTAACGTAAAATTTAAATACAGCGCGGAACTTACAATTAATCCACAACATATAAAAGAAACTAATCAAAATACAAGAGAACTGACTACTCAGTACTGCGCTCAAGAAAGGTTTGAATCAAATTATTCAAACTACAATAAAATATGTCACTTATATAATTATACGTCTCACAAATGAAATTTATTGGATATTTGGTTAGCAGATTCGATCGCGGGGTGGGGATATAAAAGGTTAAGGGATATCGACTAGGCTGCCTAGGCACCAAAAATAACAAACTCTCTAGAATTTGAGGGCAATGAATACGCCCGTGGATAACATTAAATAGAAACTTTAAACCGTGCACAGAGCGTCTAGTAGCCAAGGATTGCATATTAAACGCTGATAGTAGCTGTTCATGCGGGTAACCACGCTCAGGATAAACCTGCCGTGTACGAAAATAGATATATTTTAAAAATCTTCTTTGGACGTTTTCAAGTTGCGACTTATAAACAAAATAAATCGGGTTCCAAATTAACGCCGCATACTCCAAACGGGATCGGATAAGACTACCGAACAACGCAGACGTAGTTGCTACACGGTTAAACTGTTTACAAGTACGCAGTACAAAACCCAACACTTTATTGGCACCCGAAACAACCCTCGCAATATGGGCCCAAACGATAATTTGGGATCGAAGGTTACACCTAGATCAGTTATCGTAGGAGGACGGTTCAGGGGTATAGATTCAATGTGATAATCGCACATAATTTGAGATCTTTTACGCGTGAAAGACATTACATTACACTTGAATATATTGAGACTTAACTTATTAACAATACTCCTCGTGCACCAAGTTTAAATCTTCCTGAAGACGTAAAGCGTCGCGCAAAGAGAAAATGGGTGAGAATAATTTGACGTCGTCTGCAAAAAGTAGGCACTTACAACTCAAAAGTCGACTTAGATCGTCAAGAACAAAAGGGGGCCCAACCTGGATCACTGAGCGATCCCCGAAGTCGCAATTACTGAAACCGAATTGTATCCTTTATAGGACACAAACAGCTGCCGTTTGTCCAAATACGAATTAAGCAAAGACACCAGAGATTCAGAAAAACCCAAGGCTGCCAACTTTGTCAGAAAGACTTTATGGTCAAGTCGGTCAAATGCCTTAGCGAAATCCAAGTAAATGACATCCACTTGGCCATGCTCATCCAGAATGCCGGAAACAAACTGAGTAAAACAAATCAAATTTGTGACTGTTGATCTTTTCGGCACGAAACCATGCTGGTAATCTGAAATACCTCTGAAAATATGAGTACTAATTTGATTATACAGTACACCCTCATATACCTTAGAAAAGTTACACAGTATCGAAATAGGTCTATAATTGCATACCTCATTCACATTGCCTGATTTAAAAACGGGGCAAACTCTTGCTAATTTCCAAACGGACGGAAAGCTACATGTGCGAATAGACAAATTAAATATAAATTTTAATGGTTTTACAAATACATTTCCGCAATCCCGCACTAAGAAGCTCGGTATCAGATATCAGATCATGGCCGGCAGTCATCCCGTCCCTCAGCCCCGCTATAGACTGCAAAATGTCCTCGTCAGTCACACTATGAATACCAACCAAAGCGAAAGTGTAATGGTACGCTCATTAGAAGCAGAATCAAAGTTACCGGCCGGCTGAAATACACTACCAAAGTGGGCTACAAAGGCATCAACAATCCTCTGGGGATCAGTCAACTCAGTACCTTCAAAAATCATTTTGTTTGGAATTCTGCTTTGTGCCTTGCGACTATTTATAAAATTCCAAAAAACGCGAGCTATCATTGATAATAGAATTTTCTACATTACGCAAGTAACTATCGTATGCTTCACGAGTAAGTACCTTAGCTCTCAGACGATAGAATCTGTACACATTTAGATCTGAGGCCAGATCATTTACGTTATTGAATTTAGAAATTCTACTAAATATTCCCTAGCTTCAGGTATCAGTACACTTGGGAAGAGTAAAGAAACATTGAACGAGTTTCAGTTTCAACCCAGTTAATTCAATTCATTTCAATATCTAGAGAAGTCTCTACTTCAAAATGATTTACCTTAACGGGTAAATTTTGGCATTAGTTCACTAGCCATTTGGAAAATGTATACGTAGGCGAGGCCTACACTTGATACAATTGGTCTCACGAATTTTCCCGGTTTATGAATTTTAAACACGCAATACATTTTAGGATTAAAAATATATTCCAAGCTTTGTGAAAATGAATCTCTAAACAAGCATATCATTCCGACAATCTTGCCATCTTTACAGATCTAAACAAATTTTAATTGTACGAGCGGAACGTAACCCAAAAAAAAAAACAGAATTCGCTGTCGCACGGAACGGCTTTTAGTCGAAATTCGTGAGTCGCTAATTTTCTCCGAGAGCTTTCCCTTCGTCAATCGTTCATGTGTTAAGCCGCATTACGTCATTAACCAGAACAACAGATTCCCCGTATTCGAACTGTTCGGTTCCGTCAAGCGCGCCTTTAGCGCGATGAGAGAAGATTATTCATACGCGCAAATCGTCGAATCAGAGTTACTTCCAGTCACTTGCTCTCTCAACGTTAAAGGCTGAACCGAAGTTCCCCTATGCCCCGAATAGCCCCGCCGCCTCTTCCATATATCCTGTGTTCCTTTTCGATAATGAAATTTTCAACTTGCGACCCTAAACGGCGAAGTTCTGATACACAAGTTCAACTGTCTTAATTTTATTGAGCGATACGCGCACTCCGTAGAGCGACTCCGCTACTTTCCCACTTCAGTTGCTTCTTTTCTTTTATATACCTGAGGACCGGCTTCCTCTTCCGCGTTCTGTTTATTCGATTTCCGCCAACTGTCTTTTCCGGTTCGCGTTGTCAACGTTGGGTATCGCTCGCAGGTATACGCGGAGGCAAAACTCGGAGATAATTGGATACGAATGGGGAAAGTTAAAGTGACAAGGCGGCCGCTCTATCCGTCTTATTTTTTTTTTCGTTCGGAAGCAAGCGCCGCTTTCTCGATATTGACTCTCCTCAGCGGAAGAGATAAGATGTTGAAACGGTGGCTAATGTTATTTACGTGTGCAAACAGCGGAAAGATGTAATCAAGAATCGTAACAACCCAGTTAAAATAGACTTAACTGAATAAAAATGTATTAATAACTTCAAGAAGGAAGGAGCTTGCATCTGGAGAAGGAAGTTCTTTACGAAAAATCCTACTTTACATATAATGATATTGAGAATCAACTCCTACACTTTCCAAGTTTCAAAATACGGAACTGTAATAACGGGGATTACGTCGAGCAATGAAAGATCTTCTTAAGAGCCTAAATGAAGAAAACACATTTTTGCTCATATAGGCAGTCTTATATATACAGGGTGAGTTTTTTATCGCGAGACAACGGAATATCTCTGAAACACTGCATCAGATCAAAAAAAGATCTTAATAAGATTTGTTATAATATAAGGGGCTCCCTGAATGGTGCCGAACTCGATCCTCCCCCCGCCCTCCTCAGAGTGGGAGGGGAGACAACTTTGAAATCTTAAATGGGAACCCCCATTTTGTATTGCAGATTCGGATTCTACGCCATCAAGTATGTAGTTTTTGTTTGAAATTTTTTTTTCGATTCGTAACAGATTGCGCTGGAATAGAAAAAACATGATTGTGAACGTCTAGAAAAATACACAAAAAAGAGAAGCAAGCAAACATGATTTTGTGTTTTTTTATTTTAACATTAAATAACATTTCAAAATGCCGTAATTTATATTGCGTAACATAACGCCTCCATTACTGTTTAAATATTCAACGCTAACTAATTTGTATTGGATTAATAATTAATAATCTAAATGGGGATCGGACAATGTGTAAGTATTCACAGCTTGTCAAGTACTGACTAAAGTACGGTTTTGTATCGTTGAATAGCATTCCAACTGCGAATAACACATGGCTTTTTGCTTTTGGCTATCTATTGTTTTTTCATCTATAGCTTCGGATTTCTCCCCTATCTTCTTCTCACATAGTAACTCCTTAAAATGCTCTACCTATATTTGTGTGTATTGACTTTCTGCCTCAACAACACTTCCATTTTTATCTTTTATGCCAGCAACTACGCTTTTATACTGGTTTTTCCGTTCATTAGCTTGCTGCATTAGTTTTTCTAAAAAAGTGGCATATTATTCTAATATCTTTTTAATATTTAAAAAAATATATTTATTTTAGATCTTTTATATATTTAAAATATTATTAAACTTTGGCTTTAGGAAATAACAAAGAAAATAACATCTTTTCATCCTCCATGTTTTGTTGCTGTATAGCTTTGGAGTTGATATGCGTTTTCATTTTGTTTTGATATACTAGAAATCTCAGAAATCGTGTTTGATAAATAACCTAATTTTTAGCATATCGTTGCTTTCAAAATATAAGTACTATACTGGTGCTGGTGTCATCCTAGACTGCAAGCTTACTTGGACTCGACAGCTTTAGAGGTTTAAAACCTGAGCGGAGACAACACTTATGTTGACTAGAAGAGCTCATGAAAAACATGATGGTTAAGACGATATGATGTACTAGGCATACATCACGATAGTCAGACCCATGATTACTTATACATCTCTGGTATGGTGGACAAAGGTGCGGCATCAAGTTGGTATGACGGCACTCACAAAATACGTGTTTAGGAATAACAGGAGTTATGAGGACTACTCTCACAGCAGCAATCGATTGCCTGCTAGGCCTTCCTCCTCTCATCAATCAGACATCTTATTTATGAAAATTAGCGTATTTATATTGCTACAGACAGCCAGGCGATACTGAGGGGACTAATGAACCCCAAGATACAATCAAGACTGGTTTGGAAATGTATTTGAGAACTGCATAGCCACACTAAGGACGAGCTCCCTAAATCCTTTGTTCTTTTGTGGTCCGTTTTCAATGACCTTCCAGCCTAGCTGCCATCTTGTAAAGCTGTTGCCGGGAATTTTTAATTTAAAGGAAGTAAAATGGCTCTTCAGCAAGCTTTCGGTTAAGATAATTATATATTCATTCATTGGTTATATTCATATTTTTAAATACTTAGCTTAATACAATAATGAAACTAAAACCATATAATTATATATCACCGTAACTTAATCTTTTTTAAATCGCACGCTATATCTTTTATGGAGAATTTTGTAGATAATTAATGATTTTAAATAAATTTAACGAGTTTTCTATTAATTTTCATGTTGGCTTAGTAGATAAACTTTATATATTTGAATAAAGCCTCTAATTATTAGTAAATATGTGTTAGTGTCAGATAATAAAATATAAAACTAATTTTTTTGAAAAAAAAATTGGTAAGATCAGACTAAATGTCTTTTATTTATCATAAAAAATAAATGAATATTAAACCACAACAAAATACATCCTTAATTAAAAGTAGTTACGCGTAGTAATCATTTTTAATTATCATAATTTATAGCACATGTTCAAAAACATATCCTCTTTCTATTTCTACCCTTTTTTGCAAATTTTGATGTAATTTTTAACAATCGTACGAAAATTGTGCGAAAGGATTTTATTTTCCTATGTAGATGGCTCTTTCTTACACACAAGTATATTTAGATAGCCCCCAAAAGAAAGATCATAGAAAATGTGTTACATAAAACAAATATTTGTTGATAGCTTTGACTTTTAATTATTATTAACTATACTCAAATATAATGGCTTTTGGTAGGTTATGGAAATAAACAATTACCATAGCCTACTGAACATAGGTAATATAGTTTTTATTAATCATAGAAGAACGGACAGCATGGCACCCGATATTATCTTCACTAAAAGGTGAAAATCTCCATACCGAACAGAGACCAGACACGTAGTGAGATCACTCCTATTGATAACTGGTTCACGGACGGTTCCAAATCCAGCCAGGGCACAGGAGCCAGTATTTGTCCGTTCTAATCAAAGGATATCCCTAAGCCTGGGAAAGCATACAACGGTCTTCCAGGGAGAGGTATTCGCCCTTGCAGCTTGTGCAGAAATGATTGCAAAAGGGGACCACATGAGGAGGAAAATTAATATAATGACTGACAGCCAGGCTGTCATCAAAGCAGTCTCGAACCTCGTAACTAGGTCAAAGCTAGCTAGAAACTGCAAACAATCCCTTAATGCACTGGCACGAGACTACACGGTGTCTCTGATTTGGGTGCTGGGACATGAGGATATAAAGGGCAATGTAATAGCCGACGAACTAGCCAAGGAGGGCTCTAAAAGACGCTTCATGGGTCCAGAGCCCGTATGTGGGATTACTAAGGATTCCGCAAGAAGGAAGATCTGGACCTGGTTAGATAAAGAAAGTACAAAGAAATGGAGGTCGACTGAAGGTCAACTTCATACCAAAGCGCTACTAGGGAATGGGGATGCTAGATTGGTAACTGGACACTGTCCCCTGAAAAAGCATCTATACGACACAGGTCGAGTAAGCGAACCGTGGTGCAGAAGATGTGAATTGCAGAAGGAAACGAGTTGACATGTAATCTGCACATGTGAGGAATTGAAGGTATTCAGGCAGAAATATTTCGGGAGACATCTATTGGAGCCGTCGAAGGTTCTCAAGTTCCCACTGGGCAAGATACTGGGCTTTATAGAGAACACCAAGCTGCTCGAGTGGAAATAAGAGACTTAATAGGGATGGTACAATGAGCACTTAGCTCAAGTGCCCGGACTTTAGGTGCCTACCCTAATTTGATGAATGAATGAAAATGTTGAAAGAAATCATAGAAGAATGACATTAGATTTGTTTCACAAATGTTGAGTATGAATTGAAAGGGTTTGCGTAAAGGTTAATTTAGAATAAGCGAAGATATAGTCTGCTATTTAAATAAAATCAAGTTACCTTGGGCCTTAAATTAAGCAACAACAACAAATGCACATACGAATTACGCCGCCCTAACCGAAAGCTTTCAGCAGGACCTTTTTTTTACAAAAGCGGCAATAACACCGTTGTTATTACAAATAGCCCCAGCGAAGGGTAGAATCGATTCAGGAATGGCACTAAGAAAGCCAGACAAAAGCTTCACTGAAAGTGAAGAAGAAAGAGCCCTCCTACGTCTAGAGACTCACTTTCCCGAAAGCAAAGTGGGAACCTCGGAAAATCCTTCCGAGAAATATAGAAGACCAACTAAAGAAGCTACTACATTAGCCAGATACATATGTAGCAGCGAACAGTTAAAATGGGCCATGAATACCTTTCAGCCCTTCAAAATACCGGGAGTAGACGGGATTTTTCCAGTCTTACTTCAGAAAGGGCAGGAAGAAATCCTTCCTCACATGATTTGGATAAGCCGAAGTAGTCTGGAGCTGGGGTACATTCCAGAAGCTTGGCGCCAGGCGCCTTCCAGGGCTGATGTCACCTACATACCAAAAGCAGGGAAAAAGGACATTACGCATCCTAAATCCCACAGACCTATCAGCCTTACATCATTCTCTTTGAAAACGGTGGAGAAAGCTGTAGATAATTATATCAGAACAGACAACTTGGAGCGGGTGCCATTGCACCCCTTTGACATCCTACAGTTTCTGAAAGGAATAGGATTGGAAGCAGCAAGAATAGGGGACACAACAGATCTTTTAGGTCGCAGTGTAACATCACCCTTCTATTTACATACATACATATTACAAATAGACATATAACTGTTTATATAAAATGATAAAATGAATCATTTTTCTTCGTAGAATTTAAGAATGGAATAATATATAGGCTGTTCCATTTAAAATAACGGAGTAAGAATGCGTTCTCATACTTTTGGAACACACTGTATAGTTAAAAATATTTTTAGATTTATTGAATTCTGTAAAACTTTTGTATAAAACATTTTTTCTAAAATCAAAAAAGAGGTGTAATTAAAGACCCAGTATTGGATGGGACACCTGTACGTACGAAATTGTATTAATTTAATTTTGTCCTGTAATTGGTTTATCCATTGGACAATAAATTTTATTATTATTATTTAGAATTACTTCTGTTCTATGAATCATATCTCAAGGTTCATTTTAATTCTAGGAGAACATCGCCTTCGCAACTATCACAGCAGCCGGCGCAACAACAGCAAACAACACAATCACAACAAACGACAACACAGCAACCGCCACCATCACAGCAACAAACAGTCATCAGCGACCCCACAATCACAACAATCTACGCCGTCTCAGCAACAGCAGACATCCGCCGTCACTACGAAACCTTCCTCATCGGCCACCAGTAACGAGATCGTAGACCAGCAACCGCAACACGGCGCGAACAATGAAAACCACGACACAATCGCGAGTACGCAACCTTCGGCGCCCACCGCCAAATTCATACCGCCAGTGCAAAGGACAATATCGCTACCGGCGCCCACCTCCTCCGAAAGGTCGAGGGAGGCGCGTATTAACTACAGCCAGAGCGAGAGGATGAGGGAACGGCCGAGGTTTGCGAGGTCTACGTCGCGGAAGGAAGTGATTAAAAATTTTATTAAAAGGGAAACGGCCACTTTCTTCGGGGTGGATGAGGAGAATGAAAGCGCACAACAGCAGAGATGGTTGGACAGGAGGAAACGACTGGCTTCTAGGTATGGGCTTTGTAAAGCTATTTTTATCTTGTTAAATTGTTCCTAAATTTGATTTAAATTGAAGTGAAATCCTTTGTGATGCTTTTAAAGTATATATCGCAACATCACTATGGATAGTACTACGACAAAACTCGGTGTAACCTGATAATGCAGTTTGATTCACTCTTTTCATATAATAATCGTTTAAATTTTCTTTGCCGCGAAATAGTTATAAAACTACTCAATCTTAGTTCAAGCATAAATGAATTGATTGTTCATTGAATTTATCATATTTCGTCCCGACATTGGATACTTACTTTGCTCAATCCTCGCCCAAATAAAATCCAGCGCACCAACTGGTAAAAATACATTCAAACCCCGGCCTACCTTATTTATGAATAGTGCGGTTTTCTTATCGTTATAATAAAATTGAATATAATCAAAATACTTTTCTTTCATACATTGGAATGAAAGAAAATATCTATTAAAGTTTCAGGTTGAATTTTGGATGACATCTATGTCATATGGAATACATAAAAATACTCCGAAATCTTTAAAACTTATTTCGGGCAAATACAATCTCTTTTGATCATAATAAAAATCCTTTTTTTCATATATTGGAATGAAAGAAAATTTCTATTAAAGTTTCAAGTTGTATTTTAGATGACAACTATGTTTAAAACGCATATGGAGTACATAAAAATAGTCCAAAACCCTTAAAACATCACAGCAAAATCGCATTATTTTAAAAACTGAACATAAACTGAAATGTATTAAGTTGGTTATTGTGATAAATAGCAATACGGTTTAAAATGAGTATTTAACAAATACATTGGTTTAATATAACCTAGAAAACTCTGCAGAACGACAATAGTTCTTCTTATCCATGCAGTTTTTCATTTTTTGTTGTATATAATAAATTCGTTCGGAAATCAGAAATTGCTACCATCGTTAGCATCAGAATTTGTCTTGCAAAAGCGAATGGTATAGTAGCATGTTGCCCATTAGCGTCTTCTTTCACGGTTATTTCACATAAACTTAACAATATAATACATAACAAAGTACATAGATGTTATGGCCACTAACCTTACCTTTTGCACAATGCTCCTTATCAAGGTTTATTAATTTTTTTAAACTGCAGCGATAATTTAAAACTAATAAAATATGTAAAATAAATAAATGAAACAAGTGAATCATCTAGATTAAACGCATGGGTAAACTAATTTGTAGGTACCAATGTAAACAATAACAAACAATAACAAGTCATATTGGGAGGCTATTGTTTGAAATGAAGTTAGGCTTAGAAATTGAGACTGCGATAACTCATCCATTGTCCTTACTGCTTATATTGTAGTCGGGTTACCCGTCTGTATTGGCTACAGTATTAGGGTGATTTTATAACATAATACATAACATGATTTGTGTATTAGTTACCCTCTATAAATGTGCCATCTAGTGTAAAAACACGATTCTGAAAGTTTCAGTTCGATCCGGCTTTGTTTTCTCGTGCCGCAAAAGCTCTGACATTTGAAAAAAATCGACATTTTTCGCAACAAAACTGCATTTTCCCGCAATAGCATGCGACCAGTAATATCTATTGCAATAAATTTACTATCAAATGAATGGTAATTTTGTGGCCTTTAAAATCAATGATAGTATATTTTCTTCAAAATTGTACGGCTTAGAAGATATTTCACATTTAGTGGGTCAAGCTTGAGTCAGAAATTTAAGATTCTGCACGATATTTAAAAAAAAATGTAGAATGCATACCTTGGGGTATCTGCTTTCACTGTAACAAGAAAAACAAGAAATATTTAAGAAAAATATTGTATTTATGTATATTTTTAATCAATTTTTATACATAAATCGGTATATATTATCAAAAATACAAACAATGGCACATATGCATACCTAAACATGAGAACAATAAGACCATTTTCAATAATAAAAAAAAAAAATATTCTCTAACAGTAATCTGTTCTTCAAATCAAACACTTCCTTGAACTACCTATGTCTAGACAAAAGCACACTGTTTCCTGATTACTTATATTTCTACCATAGATTAAGACTAAACAAGAAGAAGTTTTACTATTTGAGATGTACACCAACTTGGCAGGTTGAAATTTATTGGGAGAAATTTGTGTGTTTTTATTTGGAACCCTCAACTCCAAATAATGGCTTCTACTTCGTCCCATGTTCGTGTCTGAAGTAAAAGTTGGATTTATTTAATTGGTCATTCGTCTCATCAAATAACCGACACTAAACTGCCATCTAGCCTCATTCTTTTAAAACATGCGTAAAGCTGGATTCATCTTTCAATGATACAGCAAATCTCACTCTGACCATAGTTCTTGTATTCTGGGCAAAAGCCAGAATACCTTGCTAGTTACAGAAAAATGCTGTTCATAACTTCAAAGTTTGTTTTGGATCAAAGCTTCGCCTTTTCCGAACGTTAAAAATCAAAATCGATTTCTTGACGACAGACCCAAAGAAGTGTCCCGAAAGTTAAGATTATTTGAAACTTCATAGTTTTATAAGAAGTATGAAGATGTAAACAACATTGTTGAAAGAGTAGTAAAGCTAATTCAAGTATTTAATAGCCCTCTAACAAAAGGAAAGGTGAGGAGCAAAAGGAATTCCTGCTTCAGGTGGTGACAGAATGTCAGCGGTTATAACTTGATACTTCCAAAAGCACCCTCACTTTACCATTGTCTGATGGGTGATAGTAAAAATACTTACCTCATATGAATTATACCACCTTTTATCATAACATTAATTATGATTCATAAATCAGCAAACAAATTAATTAGTGAATTCATTAATTAAAAAAAATAGAATTTTTTTCGCTAGTTTTTCTGCCTAAGGAAAAAATCAGGTTCGAAAGGATTAAAAATGTACATAAATACAAAATTCTTTGCATACATCTCTTGTTTTTCCTGTTACAATAAAAAGTGACACCAAAGTATGGATTCTACAGAGTAATATCACGGAGAAACTCTAATTTTACTGCGAAATGCACAAATGTTACAACTAGAGACACCTGGCCCGAGTTTGAACCACTAAATCTGAAATATCTTCTAAGCCGTGCAATTTTGAAGAAAAAGCATAATTATTGACTTCAACAGCAACAAAACTACCTTTTATTGGAATAGATATTACGAGTCGCACGCTAAAGCGAAAATATATATATATTTTTTTTTTAGTATCTGGGCCCTTGCGGCATGAAAATGCAAAGTCCGATGGAGCTAAAGCTTTCAGAATACTGAATGGCGCATTTCTAAAGGAGAGCCTGTATAAATTACAGAAAAAAATCATCTCTATGCACTAAAATCACTCCACCACAGTATAGATAGACTCGCGTTCACATACAACTCCATTTCTGTATTGTCCCTGCTTTATTGGATGTTTTCAATTATTTTCTATTGTTTTAATTGAATTATTAAATTTAATATTTTATTAAAGTCGGCTAAATGTTACTTTTATCAATGTCTAATTTAGAAAACTTTACTAAAATTTATATTTTTTGTTAAATGTTTTGGAATCTAATTAATTAAGCAACAAATCCTACATATTTTATTTGAGATTAGCTCAAAATTTATAGCCGCTTATTCCTGCCTTTTTGTTTCCTTTCTTGTAGTTCGAGTCTATCTATTTCGCATTTTCCTACTCTTCCAATCAATTCCCTAACTGTCCTTTCTTTATTTGTTTCTTCTAGTTTAATCCTATTTTTCTTGTCTTACTGCCACTTTTTGTAATTTTTCCCCTTTACATAGCCAGGTCCGTTACCATAAATCCATCCTTTTATACGTTCGCTTTTTGCCTGTACTGGCTTGTTCCCTTGTTCGATATATAGTTTTCCCCGTTAATTTTCTAGTAGTACTTTCTTTTCCCCACTCTTCTCTGCCAACACTTCTTATTTCTTTTTGGGAGAGCTTTTCCTGCACTGTGAAATTATTTCTTTGTCCCGTTTAGTTTATTTTTGGCCTTTGTTGCTTCCAATTTCTTTCTTTATCAACTTTTATATTTCCACCTTCTTACTGTTTCATTACACTTGTACTCCTCATTTTGGCCTGTCCTTTTAGCTCATCCCGTAAAAAACTATTCTATTCCTGCTACTTCTAAGTTATCACATATTGTGTCCTTTTTGAGTATTATATTGTTCTTTTTTATGTGTTTTCTTGATTCTCTTTTTTAATTAATTTCTTTCTGTTCACACTTCTTCCTTCCTTATCAAATATTATTGAAAACTTGTTGCAAGGCATGATACCTTTTACCTGTAATCAGATTATAATCTGTTGAACAATAAAGAATTATTATATTTATATTATATACATAAAAATTGTATTTTTGCAACCACTACAAATTAATGACTTAATGTTGATAGTGTAAATCAGTGATATAGTTATAATTGGAACCTCCAACAATCGCTATGTTACGAGAATGGCAATGACAATCAACACTGGATATTGCTGATTTATATATCTCTTAAATCTCCAATGTAACAAACTTACTAGCAGGTTCCCCGAAATAGTAAAAATGCCATTATCGCAATGTTATACTATATAGAATTACTCTACCTGGCACAAATTCTAAACATCTCACTATAAATGTACCACCTTACACGACAAGTACCCGCAATAATTAATGACATTCCAAAGCATAGAAAATGCATGAATGCTGTGAGCGTTTCATCTCCCCCATACAATGGTACCGTCCTTTATTGATAATATATTAATTAACTACACAATAGTAGCTATTCGGGATTATCGTGATCAACAAACTGAAGTGGCAATTATCCCCAGGAACAATGTTTCACCAGTTGTATTCAACGCTTATCTCATTAGTACATGCATTGCGGATTACGTCTAGGGAGAGTAGACACGTTCCGCGCAATAGGATAAACTTGTTTCAGCTTACGTAACGTACATACTGGTTTCTGATAACGTGTTCAGTTTAAATCCACCTTAAAATTAAACGAATCTAAAGAGAAAATATCTTTATTGGTTAAAGTAACAGTCTAAAATTTCAGTATTTTACATTGTTTTAAACATAAAAAACTGTATTCTAACATCACGTCACATTTTCAAAATAATATTTTTATTGATCATGAAATCAAGTATCAAGTATACAACGTCACGTATTCCAGAGAGAAGTTGAGAATTCAAGTATTGCGGCATATACTAAAATGGAAACTTTTGGAATCGATACGTGCAAATATAAAGATCGTAGCCGGCGGAGTGATTCATTTATTGTTCAGTTGTTGACGCGGTCTGGCAAGAGATAAACGAAATGTCACTGAACTGTCACTTAGTTAAGAAAGTTTGAAGCAGTAACACAAGTTGTGTTGCGTATGATTTTCAAGAATGGAAAACCCGTACGGTTTTCCATTCTTGAGGCTCAGGCAGTTTTTGTTATACAAGAAGCCTTTAAGTGAATTAATTCAAAGATGTTATGGAAAGTATTTTGGCTTCAAAATTAGAAATCAAAACAAGAAATGGATACTACATATATGCTGTATATTAGGTCAAATTAACTCGTGTAACAAAAACAAGAATTCTTGTGAAGTCCTGTAGAAAGAGGTCATTGATTTGTCGTAAACCAACAAATCAAGTCACGAGTTACTTTCTGCCTTGAGAATATTGAGGGGTTTTCAAAAAGAAATGAACATGAAGTAACATATCCAAACATTCCATCTGTAAACCGTTGAAAAGAACTAATTGTGAGCATCCAACTCCAATGCGTTCATTTTTTTTTTAAATTCCACAGAAAAGTAAAATAGAAACGATGCTCAGAATATGTCATTTTCAAGTTATCCAACGTATGTTTCTTCTAACAAACCACATGTTATTACTCAATCAGATCTCAATAGCTTGATACGGGATTTTTAAATTTTATAATTTCGAGTAAAGGAATGTTTTTTTTTTACATTCCACTATAAGAATATCTGTATTGAAGAATTGTTACGAAAAATGCAGTTCTTTTTACAAAGTTAGAAGAAATCCTTGGTGCTGCACTGATCTAAATTGAATATAATCCTGAAGAATGGCGATAATGTATTTATCGACCCGTCGAAAACAACTCTCAAAGCCGTTTTTATTTGTAATGGTAACTCGACACCATCAATTCCATTAGCTCATTATACAAACACAAACGAAACGTATGACGTATGTCAACTGTACGAAATCTCATTCAATATTCAAACCATCTTTGGCAAATCTGTGACGTCTTTAAAGTTCTTTAAGGAAATTACCTTAAAGACCTCACAGACCTTATACAGTACTTGAACTACATGGAGAGGTTACCAAATATTCTTGTTTATTGTGTCTGTGGGATAGCCCAGCATTTAATCAACATTACCAAATAATAATAATTGCCTTTAGCGTGGATCAACATTGTTCCTGGAAAATTTAATATGAAATTTGAGCCGTTCGTGGATTCTAATTTGATTGTTATACCCCTTCTACACATTTAATTAAGATTCATTAAACAGCTTGCGAAAGCACTAGAAAAGAAAGCAACTGTTAAATATTTAAGGGCTAAGTTTTCAAAGTTGTTTCATGCGAAAGTTCCCGACGGAACACTTGTTGGTCCACAACAAGAAGCTGTCCAAAGATGAAAATATCTTGGCTAATTTGCTAGAAAACTATAAAAATTTAAAGTACATACCGAATGTGAGTGTAGATTCATCTTGCGGCTAGCAGTGTCAGAGCTGAAAAATCTTACATCATCAGCATCCTAATCGTTGCTCAATTCATGGTACTTAGGAGAGGGAGAGAATTAATTAACTAATAAATTCATGTCAAATAATCTACAACCAAAATATGAAAAAACGTATTAGGAAAAAGATTAGATTGATAAATGAGAACGACATTCGTTAAGCTGTTATCCGATATCCATCAGTCTTCAAGAAGCGGAGGAAGGGAGGGGAAGAAGGTATTCCAGTGTTTATGGAGAGAAGAAAAAAATTGAATGGTATATTCTTCACAATCCACGCATGGGATAATGTTTTTTGAAGCACCAAGAGGAAATAGAGGAACATACATTATTTACACTTGGGATTAATGCATTTTTAAAATTATTGGTTTTATTTTGAATATTTGCATCATCAAAGTTGGTAATAGTTCATTAGAATAGTTCTAGAATACGTTTAGAACTTCTTTTATTTTATTGCGCCACATTCAAAGAAAGTCAAGTCGTACATTTTGACTGTAACAACTGATAATCACTGTGGTACTTAAAGAATTAAATAGACATGAAATATATAATAAACTGGTTGGAATATATTGTACAGTAGAAGGGTACTGGGCCAGCTATGATGGCGATTTAAACAATTATTCCTTGCTCAATCCACAGAGAGATCTATAATTATTTAGAAAATAGATCAATATATAGAAGATCATCTCTAGAAGGTGTGACACGATATATCAAATTGCAGAGTTTACCGCAAATATTTTGATGTAAATCATTTTGCTGGTAATGTTAGATTAAAATAAACAGAATTTCCAAAATGGACACGCCATTTTTATCAAGTATTTATAAATATTTAAAGTAATAAATTTAGAAAATATTTTAAAAAGGAGTAATTACATTTGCACTATTGTTTTACAACAAAAATAAAACGATAAGATTTGCAAGAAATTTTATTAACATTTCATACGAAAAAAATTATAATGTGTTTGTAGCGTGCACTCCTATACACGTCTAGGCATTGACATACCTAGCCGTAGCACTTCGTTGCAAGCAATTTAAATTTCATGGATTTTCCACAGACTCTGGCACAGAGTCTGTGGAAAATGATGCAAAGTGAACACTCCCATGATACCTACACATGTTCAATAGGGTTCAAATCCGATGAACAGCGTGGCCACGGAAAAACATGAACGCCTGCTTCTTGAAAAAAGTCAATAGTTCGACGAGTAATATGGAAACGTGCGATGTCTTTCTTAAAAAGGATGTGTGGAAGGCCATCTAGATGAGATAAAGTGGCTAACTTGATTATACGGTGTGACCGTGATTTTCGTATATTATCGCGTGGAAAAATATTCAATAAATAATAAAAATAAGGGAAACGTTCTTACATTCACCAAAAGTTTTTAAATATATTTAAAACTAGACTACGAAAAAACATTTGTTGTTAAACCACAGGCAGATGAATACGAGAACGTATACCATGATTCTCTCTGTATATTCTTATATTAAAGCTCTTGTAATTTCTTCGCAGAAGTTCTAACCAAAATGATCTCTCAAAACGTTGGAAAACAAATCCAAAACACCGTTGACGTTTTCGACTCAACAATTACAAACACAATTTAATTTATTGCGAACACAAAAGAACGCGATGCATTCTAAATTTTACCCAAGCCGTTATCATTCCTTCCAGACCGCTTTCCTCTTGTCTTTTTTGTTTTCCATCTCTTTCGTCCGGAGCGTTCACTGTTCTAGCGCCCCCTATCTATTAGCTACAAGCGCTCCCATTCGACCGACCGAGCACGCTGGCTTTTAGAATGTATTAAAAATGTATACACCGCAGTTGTTTTCCTTCAATTATCCACGTTATTTTCTATTTCTATGCGCTCGAGTTTCCCGAGTTTTGTTTCCCAGTTCGGCGAAAAACCAATAAGCATCATCGTCCGCCGAAGCCGCCCGTGCCACTTTCGTTAAAATCGATAAGCCATTAGGCACGGCATCCCTAATGAAAGTTGTAAGTTCCGCTATTGCAGGAAGTTACATTACAAATTTGATTTCATAATTGGAACGTGCCGTACTCCTAGAGGTTAATAAAATATGCTCTAATAGTAGTGGGAACGAGGTTGGCAGTGCAAATTCGAATTAGGTACCCCGATTTCATTGTTCGTTTTTGGAAAAGTTACCTATGGCCTCTGTTCGCTTCTCTCTGATCATTAATAATGCAAAATATGTTGCTGTAACATCTGCAATTTCTTTTTCCTTGTAACTAAGGGTTATAAAAATTTAATGAGACTATTTTTTAAATTGCAAACATACCATTAGAAAGCGCCACTTGTTAATGTTCAAGAAAGTAAGGAAAATGTGGGTACAAGATTAATAGCAGAGTGTAGTGATACAGAGGGAGACAGGAGGGGTATATATAGACGGCATAATGTAACGACCATAAAGTCTGTTAGTACACGACATATGTCGATAACGGAACATATGAAAGGGAATGTCTTGGAGATTCAGATCGATCACATGTCGGTACGACATTAGTATAGAGGTCCCTATACAGGGTATCGCACGACGAATGTCAGCGATCTATGTATGAAAAACTATTCACCAGAAAAAAATTGAAGATTTTAGTGTATACTAATATGGATTTGCCCTAATCGAATGCACAAGTCTTTAGCACTTTCGGTTATACAAGGTGTTGACATTAACTTTCTTATTTTAAATGCAACACGCTGTATAGTTTTATATTTCTAAAGAACAGGAAAACCGGTCAAAAAAGTTAATGGTCTGAAAAGCTAATTACTTAAGATAAGAACATTACAAGTTGTAATACTTACAATTTATACAAATACAATTTACAAAGAGTTGTCTAATAGAGAATGAACATAGTCGAAATTAAATATTTTGAAATTATTTTTAAGTTGTAACGTGATAAAATATAAGAAATTTAAATTTAAATTGTAGTTAAAATAATGTTTGTAACAGTAAAAGTCCCCAGTACTAGGCTCTTGGAAGCCAACTAAAGTATAAATTGTAAATAAGATGTGACTGTAAAAACTAAGATTGTAAAAAATGTGTTTGAATAAATTATAAATTATGAATAACTCTATGTTTGAAAAGTGAAAATTTATGAAAAAATATAGCATATTTAAAGTGTCCTCTATCTATGAAAGGATAAAGAAACTAAGACTGATAACTATAATAAACAAATATAAATCAAGTGAAAAAGTAAACTAGCCTAACGCTAATCAATGCATGGACAAACATAATAAACTATAATACATACAAGAACAATGGCGTTGATTCAAAAGTAATGTGAGAATTAATGGATTTGCTTTTATTTTTGACCTGCATCCGAAGAATCTCCAGGCTTTCTAAATTATTTAAAACAAGGCCTTCCTAAGAAAAATGTTAAATTTCGAAATTTATTTCCGGATTAAATTCATGTCTATTGTCAAGGATGTGGTTCGCAAATTGTGAAAACTGCAGAATTAGGGTGTGAACATCTGATATATTCCTTTAAGCGGATGTTAAAATTTCGATAACTTCTACCCACACAGATAGATGAACATGTATTACAAATCAAACGATAAATACCATCATCTTTTCATTCTATCCACCCTGTCTTTGTTGTTAATAAATATGTTCTCTAGACGATGACCAGTTTTAAATGCTACATATGTTATATCTACTACTAAAAACATTAGCTATCTTATATGCAATGACAGGGGGAAAGTGATTTAGAGCAACTATTTGTTTAATAATAAATAGTTCAATCATAAAAGAAGATTGAGATAAGTAAATTCACTGCTCTGTAGAAGTAACTATAGAAACAAGTGAACTTGTGACATACAAAATGGTTAGAATGATTTTTCATGGTGATACTTGTATGTGTGGGTTTTCTATAAATATCAAAAGTAAACAAATCTCCACTATGATCAATAGTAACATCCAAAAAATTCAGACGTTTATTTTTCTCTTCCTCTAGTGTGCATCTTATAGTTGAATGGATATCATTCACATAAGACAAAAAAATCTTTCAGCTCTGTTATGTCACCTGACCAAACTACAAGGATGTCATGAACCTATTGGGTATAAAATTTAATATGACGTGTAAATCTATTATTGTTAACTATATATTTCGATTCTAGATTATACATAAAAATATCTGCGAGAATCGGGGACAGAGGGGATCCCATAGCCAACCCAACTGACATGTCATAAACAACCCAACAAATATTTGTGAATTGCTCTTAAAATTCTAGTTAAAATTTATGTATACTAAAAATCATTTGTTTTCGAGATATTTCGATACTTTGCAGAAAAGTGACATTTAAAACCCCTTACAAAAGCAGTAATATCTCATACGCGCCTCCTGTTTTATTCAATACACTTGGCATACTTATGGACTGAAGGTAAATGCATCAAGATGGCGCATAACATGGTTATATCTCATACAGGACGTGCATGAAAATTGTTAAAACATTAGTTCCGAAAATTGCAGAAAAGTCAAAAATTACGAATAGAATACCATATTTTTCCTGCGTTATTATTATTTAATGGTAGAAATAAGAACAATTTTTTCTTGTTTCCTGTACCTATCTACAAGATCTTTCGAGTTATTTTAAAAGAAATATTTTCTCACCTTTTATAAAATGCGGCAAGTTAGCCATGCCTGTGATGACACAAAAACAATTGCAGTAGAACTGTCAATATTTTGTAAACCAAAATGCCAATGCGTTTGAACTATTGAGTAAAAACAACAAGGCTGCCGCCAACATTATAGGTCTGCTGATTGGTAACTGTAGAGTAAATAGGCATATGTATAACATAGGCCTGGTGGTTGAAGCTATTTGTGAATTCTGCCAAGGAGAGGAAAAAAAACATCAATTTTGGTGCTTTTGATAATGCTTGGTGGCCAAAAATTATAGTACAATTAAAGCGTAAAAGTTGCCCAGGTAATTTAGTTAGAATTGCTAGCGGATATGTGTGTAGTTTGGCTATATTTATTTTTAAAATTGAAATACGGCCGTCCTCTTGTTATAATACTAATGTACTAACCTTCATACTAGTTTTACAAATAAAAGTTCGCATCTCCTAACGTGTAATAACTTGAATATCTTGTGAATATATTTTACTTATTAAAACAGGCATCAGTTTAGTATTCACTCTTGGCCGAACTAAAGGATATGCTATTAATATATAAAATGCGGAACGATAACACACTTGCCCCATTTTGCTGGGTAAGTGTGTAGTATTGACAGTGTTTAAAATTTCTTTTTTTTCTAGTAAACCGTTGATAATTATAAAAGGCGTATTTATTGAAGGCTTACAACTGGGCATATATTACGTACTTCTATGTGTAAAATTTATGAAAATGTCTTATTATGTGAACAGTGTTACATTTTCTTCGCACTACGCAATTTTACTACACACTTATCTGACTTTACCTTATGTTATTTCATTAATTCAGCAAAGCTAATGGATTCATATGTATACAGTTTTGTCCCATATAGTAGCAAATACGTAAAATATATGTATGTATTTCGGAAATCGCAGTAAAGATGGCGCTTCTTCTATTTGACGCCAGTAATGACAAAAAATCATAAAGCAGAACAGTCAAAGCTAAAAAAAGTAATCTAGTCTTGTATTTACCAGTCAAACATCCAACAGCAGCTGCGATCATTAAGGTAGTAATTGATGGTGTGCAATGGCAGTGATGTCAATGTACAATACCTTGACACTTGAACACTTTCCCTTCCAAAGCCAATTGCCATGCCCGGGTAACTTACTATAACAACAAAATATTATTCACTGAAAAGCAATTCTGGATTGGTGTAACATAATTTTCTTGTTTAACACAGCAAAAATTGTTATTTTTACATAAGAGAAAAGTTCAGCTTTAATTTAATTAATTCTTTTGATTGATTTAACATGAAATAGTTGTTTATTTTACCCCGAACACTTATTGCCCTAGCAATATTGAATGTTTGAAATAAAATTATCTTGATTTTTAAAACAATGCGAAAAATACTGCCAAATCTACATAATTATTTTAACATTTACATTTTGTTATATTAACAAACATTTTTGTTAGACTATATGTAACAGTTTTTTTTGTTGGATCTCTATTTTTTGTCCATTAAAACATCTTCAGAAAAAAAAAGATTAAAAAATTCCATCTCTGATTATTAAAAACGTAAACTTAGAGAGAGATTATTTAATTTTGTTGTTCATAACAGACCAAAATAGCACCCATTTCCAAAGAACAGGGGCAAGAGAATCAAGGAAGGAAGAGCGTGCAATAAAAATATATCCCATTCGCTTCAGGTCCAGTTAAATTAAGAACGAAATACGGCAGAAGTCTAAACAATAAGCACTAAGGTTGTGTAATTTCTGGCGATATTAAAAACCGGCCCCTGCCCGTAATGAGACGGCGAATTATTTCTGGAGAAATGGCATCACCAGTAAAAAATGAAAAGGGGGATTTTTAATATACAAATACTTTTAATATGACAAATATATATTGACAACAAATTGTAAATCAAACTATGATTACAACTAGAGCAGCCATGGATGTAGTAACTTGTTAATATACACATATTCTTTTTTAAGAAATATAACATAAAAATTTTACGCAAACTCATATTTTATTTATTAACATTATCCCTATATTTAATTTTTTTATGACACACGTCGCGTGACCACTGGTATGGCGGTAAATTTGAAAAATATTCCGTGAATCTGCAAAAAGTTAGATGGCATGATATCCAAAAAAGTTATTTGAAAAAGTTGCTTAGAATTCAATTCTGACATTATATCTAATTCAATGAAACAATATTTGGAAAAATTGTAATTATTTTCGTTTTAAATATACAAAAATTTGCATACGGCCTCAGAATACTAAGCAACTTTTTCAAATAACTTTTTTGGATATTATGCCATCTACCCTAATTTTTTGCAGATTCACGGCATATTTTTTCAATTTACTATCATACTAGTGGTCACTTGACGTGTGTCAAAATAAATTTTGGGATTTCTAGACATGCACAATCTGTCCTCCCAAAAAACAGTTTTAGTATATTTTAATAATAACAAAAAATGCCATATGTTGCAATATTTATGCCGGTCACTGTATATAGTAGTTGCCAGTAGTTGCCTTGTCTACTTTTTTTATAATGTAATGCAGTTTCACATGATTGCGAATAGAATATAATGTGATCCCGCCACTGTAATGAAATATTTTCCCCCTCGCATGTAGTATATACAATGTTTGTCGATCTAAGGAAGGCCTATGACAATGTCCCATTTAAGAACCTATTTGAGCCCTTAAGAAAACTAACATCAATGTGGAGCTCATAAAAGTGGTAAAGGTATTGTATGGACGGTCGCTGACAAAAATCAAGGCAACTCTGTTACAGATGGATTCATAATAACGAAAGGATTAAAAAGAGGGATACTGTCAACATTGTTTAAAACTACCTCGAATGCGCATTAAAGGAATGGAAAAATACGCGCAGAAACTTGGGCCTACTTTCGAATAACATCATCTTATATACTCTATGTTTCGCGGATGTATTGGTAGCTCAGGATTATGAGGATATTAATTATATGACCCGCAAACTGGTTGAAGAACACGAAAAAATGGGGCTACAAGTGAATATTGATAAAACAGAACATATGTGCATTGCAGGCGAGCAACAACACCTGGAAATAAAAAAGTGAATACAAATAAGACAGTGTGATGAATACAAGTACCTAGGGGTGAAGATATCGCAGGATGGGACACTGGATAAGGCCATCGAAGACGTGCAGGGTAGGAAGACAATTGCTATGCTGAACGGCATCTTATGGGACAGAAACATCTCCAAAGGGAACAAACACCGAATATATAACACCATAGTAAAGAGTATTATAACACATAGCTTCGGCAAGTCTGGCCAATAAAACAGAAATCATCTAAGACACTGTTAGCTGCAGAGATAGGCTTTTGGAGGAGAGCAGCAGTCAGGTTCAGAATAGAAAAAGTAACCAACATCAGCACAAGAGAAATGATGAAGGTAAACCGTAATATCATAGCCGATATCAACGATAAGCAACTGATAAGGTTCAAACATGTATAGGCTGTCTCATCGAAGATTGGGTCTTTGATTACAGCTTTATTTTTGATTTTAGAAAAAAACTCTTTTATACGAAAGTTTTGCAGAATTCAATGCTGCATAATGTAAAAATATTGTTGACTATACAAGGTGTTCCAAAAGTAGGAAAACGCATACTTACTCTGTTATTTTAAATTGAATATCCTATAGAAAAGAGTTTTTCCCGGCTGTTGAGCCGTGGTCTTGGAACGGCTCAACAACCCGGAAAAACTTTTTACAGTAGATTCCGGCCGTGAAAGTCTACACAACACTTGTAATATCCTATATATTACATATTATAATATAAGTATATTATACGCACAGGATATTACAAGTGTACTGGGTGAGTTTTTTTATCTTGAGACAACGGAATATCTCTAAAACACCGCATCATATCAAAAAGAGATCTTAATAAGATTTTTTATAATGTAGGGGGCTCACTGAATGGTGCCGAACTCGATCCCCCACCTCACCCCCCAGAGTGGGAGGGGGAACAACTTTGAAATCTTAAATGGGAACTCCCATTTTGTATTGCAGGTCAGGATTCTACGCCATCAAGTATGTAGTTTTTGTTTGAAACTTTTTTTCGATTCGTAACAAATTGCGCTGTGATCGCAAAAAAACATGATTGTGAACGTCTAGAAAAAATACACAAAAAAGAGAAGCAAGCAAACAAGATTTTGTGTTTTTTTTATTTTAACATAAACTAACATTTCAAAAAGCTATGTGTTCGAAACTGTGCCCCTTCACTTCGATACATTTATTTATTCGCAATTGGAATGCTATTCAACGATACAAAACCGTACTTTATTCAGTACTTGACAAGCTGTGAATACTTACGCATAGCTGCAGTAGCTAATAATCCGCACATTAGTACTCGATAAATAGCTCGCGGATCAGGAAGTTCGCAGTCCACTATCTGCCAAATATTAAAGCGTAGGAAATGTCATCCATTTAGAGTACCCATGCATCAAGAACTTTATTGCGATGATTTTCAAAATCGAGTGCGATTTTCTCAATGGGCGCTTCAACGGATACAAGATAATCCCAATTTTTTTTGCTCGAGTATTATTTTCTGACGAGGCGACATTCACAAATCACGGTACGGTAAGTCGGCACAACATGCATTACTGGAGTATCGAAAATCCCCATTGGTTGCGCCAAGTTCAACGTCAACATCCTTGGACCGTAAATGTTTGGTGTGGAATAATTGGCAATAAGCTTATTGGTCCATATTTTATCGATGGAAACTTAAATGGTGAAAAATATCGAAACATCTTGCAGAACCAACTTCCAGTGCTACTTGAAGACCTTCCCTTGGACGTACGACAAACAATGTGGTTCCAACATGGCGGTTGTCCAGCACATTATTCAAGAATAGTACGAGAAGTATCAGATCGAACCTGCTATCGGCGATGGATCGGAAGAGGTGATCCAGTGTCTTGGCCTGCAAGATCGCCAGATCTTACTTCCCGTGACTTCTTTTTGCGGGGCCACTTAAAGTCTGAAGTTTATACAATAGTGCCAACCACGAGAGAAACATGATTGAGCGAATTACCAACGCTTGTTCAAGAACCATTGTTATTGTAGATACACATGTAGTAGCTTATATAAAATGATGTTATTTTTCTTCTTAGAATTTAAAAATGGAATAATATATAGAATGTTCCATTTAAAATAACGGAGTAAGTCTGCGTTTTCCTACTTTTGGAACAGTCTGTATAGTTAACAATATTTTTGGGTTGTGCAGTTTTGAATTCTGTAAAATTCTTGTATAAAGCATTTTTTCCTAAAATCAGAAATAGAGCTGGAATCGAAAACCCAATCTTGGATGGGACATACTGCATAAAGAATGCCGGAAGTAAGACTACCAAAAGAAGTACTGAAATAGAAGCCAGAAGGAAGAAGGAAGCAAAAGAGGCCACAGAAAAGTTGGCAAAGTGGCATAAATGAAAATACGAGAGAAAGAATGGAGATTTGGAATCGATAAGCGTAGTATGCTATAAACCGATATACTTAACAATATAAAATGCATGCCAGGATCAAGAAGTACCTAATAAGCAAAACAATTATCTCTCTAGACAATAATCTTATTTACCTATGCCTAAATGTTACACCAGAATTTTATTGTCTTCTGATTAAAAGGACTATAACCATTAGTAACGGCAGAAAAAAATAATAAGGCGTTCCAGATTTGCTCAGAGTTCGCTCTTGCGCATCTCTGATTATTAAAAACGTAAACTCCCGTTAAGGGATTATTTAATTTTCGAGGTTGTTCAAAACAGACTAAAATAGCATCCGCCTCCAAAGAACAGGGGCGAGAGGATCGAGGAAGGAAGGGCGTGCGATAAAAATATGTCCCATCCGCTTCAGGTCCAGTTAAATTAGGAATGAAATACGGCGGAAGTCTAAACAATAAGCACTAAGGTTGTGTAATTTCTGGCGATATTAAAAACCGCCCCCTGGCCGTGATGAGACGGCGAATTATTCCTGGAGAAATGGAACGGCATCCCCAGACATGTTAAAAAAAATGAAAAGGGGAATTTTTAATTTTTTCCGCGTCTCTTTCTTTCGCATACGCCGGCGATTCAAATAATCCCCCGGATTGGAGAATAAATGAGGATAATAAATAGTCGGGATGCTTTTGCATCGTGTAACAACAAAATTATGCATGAAATAAATAAATGAAACGCTAACGGCTGGTGCGGATATAAATTGCATTCGGAGTGGGATTCGCATTCTTCACGTTTCAGAGGGCAATCTAGCACGACTACGGGGAACACTTACGGTTTTACATGGTAACGAAATGCGAAAATGCGCATCATGGAGCATCCACCGAAATGGCAGGCCGATATGCATCACGGAAACGTTTACTGCAAAACATCCGTTGTTGTGCCAGGGTATACAATATTTATTATACGGAGTTTCACATCACAGTCTCAGTTACTTTATATATATGACCACTGAGATGCATTGCAGCCGAGGATTACGGACTCCCTATAATGTGGTGATAAATTCCATCCGTGTAGAATTTATATCTTCGCTTAATAGGCGCTGTCTGCACTATACCAACGCTTTCCGAGCTGGTTTCAATTTTTCTATCGCTTAAAGTAATAACGCTACATTTGTAACACAAAGATAAAAATACTTGCACAACGCCCGTGCAAATTCCAAAACATTTGTATTTCATTTGAATTATTAATTTATAATGCCAATATTGAATTTTGCCAAAACGGTGTTTCATCTGCAAAATAAACAAAATTTAAATTATAACGGTTTATTTTTGTTTGGTTCGTTACAGATTAATTTAAATTCATAATTGTTCTATATGCGTATACACGAGAAATACATTCTGCGGTTTGAATTATGGATTATATCGATCTGTTAATAAAAGCTGCACCGCAAATTCTAATTTCAAGAATCACTGAATAAAATTAATTATATGTATACAGATAAACACAAGAAAGTGCGATAATGAACGGTAACGTGATTGACTTACAACAATGAGAAGCAACCTCTCCTCTCATCATTACAGAAAACATATTTCTATAAAGTCATTTAAAAGACTTTATTTGAAAAACAGTAAGTGGTAGTTTGCGGGAATTTTAATATTAATTTTTTAAAACACACTAATAACCTTGATAGCTTGTTTGACTTGCTAGAAATACACAATCTTCAAATTACAAAAAAAAAACTCAAATTAATTAAAACACTGTCAATAATCTGAAGGGCAAATTGTCAGCTGAAGACTGAACTAACAAGGGAACCTCGCGAACTGTAAATCGCAGATTTTGGTGAAACTTTGTCAGTTTCTAGACTCCATAGAGTGTTACTCCAGAACGCTTTCCGTTACTGCGGAACTTCAACTTTAGGGGGTGCAATTTACCCTTGTAACTTGGCCCAAATTTGTTTTTTTCTGAATAACTTTCAAACGGTAAGAGATAGAAAAAAGTTTCAATGGCGGACTTGTACCATTTAGTCAGTTCTTTCCATTGGTATAGATATTTATATACATGATGTTCCAATAAACGTGGAATGATATATGTTGTGCTTATTTTATCGAATTTCAGAAATCGATTATAATGGTTATAATAATCAGTCCAAAACTTAACAGCTCTCCTTTTGTAATCTGGAGTAATATTATCATCTTCTAAAGTGAATGTCTCCTCATACTCTTCAGCATCTTCTAAATCGTAGGACGATGAAGGCTCGCCTTCAACTGCTATTTCAATAACTCGAGGATGATCCATATCTTCAAATTCTAATGCTTCTATTGTTTCTACTGCGAACGTTGTTTCGCGAACACTTGTACCGATTAGAGTTCTCACCGCATCATGCAATTCCATTTCACTGGGATTATTTTGTGTTATTTGGTTTTCATTATAATTATATGAAAGTATTAGCAGATGAATAATATTTGCTGGATTGATATGAACCGTGTTAGCTACTGCCACTGCAAAACTATATGAACTGAATTTAAATAAAAATTGGGTTCTTATATAGGTACATTGCACCGAGGGATATGTGTGCCAAGTTATTCTGGCCAATTGTCCCGGATAAAATAAAAATATCTGCAAGTGAGACGTTCGCTACTCACATCTCTCCAAAAATAGTAGAAGCAAGCAATTAGTGTACTATGCGACCTATTGTTTTCATCTGCCTGCTGTCGGGGATAATATAATATTACATACATCCAAACGCGTATAACACGAAAACTATCACATATAACCATTTAGCGCCAGGTATAAGTTTACACTGATTTTCAACATACAATGCAGCCACATAACAGTATACAGAGTATCTCCTTGGAATAAGGAAATATGCTAAAATTTATATTTTTGTGGACACCCTGTATAACTTTTTAAATTATCTTTCTATAAACTATTTGATCACACAGAAGGCCATTATAATCGATTTCTGAAATTCGATAAAATAAGCACAACATACGTCATTCCACGTTTACTGGAACACCCTCTATATAAATATCAATACCAAATCGACAGGGCTGACTAAACGGTACAAGTCCGCCATTGAAACCTTTTTTCTATCTCTTACCGTTTAAAAGTTATTCAGAGAAAACCAAATTTGGGCCAAATTGCAAGGGTGAATTGCAGCCTCTAAAGTTGAAGTTCCGCAGCAACAGAAAGCGTCCTGGAGTGTTACTCAAGGACAAACTGACAAAGTTTCATCAAAATCTGCCATTTACAGTTCGCGAGGTTGCCTTGTAAGGTTACTGAATCTGAAGATGTGAATAATCAATATATACATTTTTATTGATATCTTTAATTACAATTATCCAATCTGCTATCCACTAGTTAATTACGCTCAAGTAAGGAGCCAAAATAGTAAATGGATAACAAATGGCATACGTATTTCAGCCCAGAATTTAAAACATTTGTATAAATTAACACTGATTGGTGAGGCTGGTGCAATTAGTTTTTTCAGATGTTTTCCAAAGTGTCAAATTATTATAGCTATTGAAAGTTTTCAGATTGGTGGTATATATGGAATTAGTAATAATATATAAATAAATGATTGGAAAGAACACTTATTTATATATTATTACTAATTCCAAATTATTATACTATAATCAAATTTGTAAATAATGCCACGCATACGTCAAAAGCGGTATAGGGCATTACAAATTTTAATTCAAACAAGAGAAAAACTCACAAAAAAACTGATACAGGTCTAGATATTTTGAGCGAGCCTCTGGTTACTGCTGTTTGCATCAATAAGCATTTTAACACTTTGGCGAATGAGTTTACTTCTGTAGTTACTGATTCATACTGTGCAGATACCATCAGTTTGGAAATGTACCCAAAATCATTTTTTCTGTATCTGAGGCAGAAATAATCACCGTAGCTAGCAGCTTTAAGAACTCATTTTCATCAGGATATGATGGCATTAATACTTACATTTTGAAGGGGTGCATCGCTGAAATAGCTTTGTCCCTTTCAGAAATTATTAATAACTCATTCTCCAAAGATTCTTTTATTGAGGAGTTGAAAATCGCGAAAATTAGGCTTTAGTTAAAAAGTAGTTCAGCTGAGGTTGTTAGTAATTATCGCCCAATATTTATTTTAAGCGTTTTTTTTTTCAAGATTATAGAAAATTAGTTGCTATTAGACTTGTGAAATATTTGGATGACGAAAAACTAATTAACGGTAATCAATCTGGTTTTAAAAAAAGTAAATCGACATCTTCGGCGATAGTAAACTTTCTAGATCAACTATATGCAGGCCTAGATCGTGGGGAATCTTGTGTTGGTTGCTTTTTGGATTTAAGTAAAGCCTTTGATCTAGTTGACCACGCAATTATTTTAATGAAATTGGAATGTTATGGAGTAAGGAGAATTGCACTGAATTGGTTTTCATCTTACCTGCACAATAGATAACATTATGTAGAAATAAACGGAATGGAATCGCATAAGTTATTGTTAAATAGGGGTGTGCCGCAAGGTAGTGTCTTAGGTTTGTTGTTGTATATTTATGTATGTCAAAGACATACCAATGGACAATACGGTTATGTTTGCTGATGACACGTCGTTACTTATAACAAGTAAAAACAAGGATGATGTTCTAAAAGTTGCTAAATGCTTTTCACTGAAGAATATAAACTCGTATTTTCAAACTAATAAATTGCATTTAAACACCAATAAAACTGCTGTTGTAGATTTTAGTACTACTAGCCGTGTAAAAGATTTCTCCCATTACATCAAAATTAATAATGCCGGTATTAGAGAAGTTGACGATCTCAAATTTTATTCCAAATAATAATAGTTATTTTGTGTAACAACCCTACACAAAGTTTCGTCGATTTTTTTCGTTAAGAAATACCAATGCAAAACCAAATAATACATATTATTACAAAAACTCCAAATGCCATTTTTTTTGGCTACAAAAAGTAGTTTTTTAAACTGCTAACCAAAAGTAGCAGAAGCAGGTTGTAGCTGCTAACGCAAAGAAGCAGTTTTATACATAACTGGTTCAACATAATTATTATGTAATATGATAAAAGAGTCATGCAAATTCACATCTCACAAAAAAAAAAAGAGTTTTAAAACAAAATGACACAGAAGTCACACCTCTAATTTGGTAGCTTTTATAACATTAGCACCTTAAGAAATTTAAAAATTAAATACTAAAAATACTGTTTATAAAATAAAATATTGTGATTGTGACAAAAATTACAGAACTTAAATAAAAGAAGAAAACGATTTCAATATGACGTTATATTTTTTTTAAATATTTATTTATTTTTGGCCATTTAATTAATTACCACAATTGAATCAAAAAAATTGAAGGTTACTTTTATTTTTAACATTTTTATTCTATGGTATTGGTACTATGATGGCAACAATGGTGATCTTTGTTGATTTAATCTTGCATATTTATTCCAACTGAATCGTCCAAAACAAAAGAAATCCTCAGTTACAAGCAGTTGAGTCTGGAAAGTATTGTAAACTTTCTTTTCAACATTAGCTTGCTGGCAAGAAATTCGACGACAAATGGTATGAAAATTGTGTTTGTGACGTACTTATCTGCTGATATCGCTGTAGTAAAGAATACGCGAAACTTAAAGGAATCGAGGGAAAAAAAATCTCCCAATAACTTTCCGGACAACGTCGTTCGATTTACCGAATACGGGAATACGGTCGACAAACTTTATGAACTCCGTCGAATGGCGAGCCACAACCACTAGAAAGTTTTATAGTGTTTGTTCGGCGAGCGAATCTATCTTTTAAATCTAAATATATAGGGCTAAGGAATCAAGCCGTACGGTCTGACAATTTATCAGGGAATGCGCGCGGGGAAACGAGGGTACAGACACGCTCTTCGGCCAAACAAGATCCTGCCAATGAATGCCGGACATTTTGGACATTTATTTTAACTAGATTTACGCGTCCGCCATCTATCCCGAACTCCGGGAGGAAGTCTAGATGGCCGCACCGCCGTCTCGCTGCGGTAGGTGAGACGACTACTACGTACGCAGTGGGATCGGTGAGCGTCGTTTCCTTTATTTACAATTTCGTCGATCCCTCTTCGATATCCGACTGGTCGTTCCGGCTGAGTGATGGCTCGTTTCCGGAAAATACGCTGAAAATTGGGTCTTGTATAATTAAAGACGGTTTTCGGTGTTCGTTGGGTCATTCCGGTGAGTGCTTACAGTTGGAGTTACGAAATTGTTATTGCTATCTAATTTTAATTTAAAATTTAGCGGGGAAAAATACAAACGGGAGAAAAGAAATCATTGTAGTTGATAAAGCAAAATTATTTTGTCAATTTAAGATAAAACAAAAAGAAGATAACTGGATGGGCTTTCTGCCCACTGGCCCATCGGCCACATACAGGCTCATCCAAATTAAATTAAATCATGAATGTAAAATGCATAATAATAATCTTTCACATAATAGAATTTGAAATAAATATACGAAATTAATATTACTTCAGAATCAATGAATCAATTGTTATATTGTTGATATAATAAATTGTTTGTAATATATTTGCCGTTTTCATAGGTTTCCTCCCTTTTTTTTACTATATACATGTTTTTCCCTTCTTATATTGACTTCTCTATAGTTTCTTTTATACTTTTTTAATTATCTTGTGTGCTATTAATTTATTATTAAATTAATAGCACACAAGACCAAACATAATAAGATGCTAATTAACAATCAAATTTCTTTTCAAGATGGGTTAAATTACAACTTATGCAGAAAAAAAAAACCTTGAACTGAAGGTTCTGGCGTAAAATAAAAACTGCACTTGACTCTAAATTACAATAGGACAATGCTATTTCCTATGCAAAGCAAAAGTTTTGTTTTTTCAGGAAGATAATCCTAAATATACCAATTTCAACCCACGTGGTATCAAATTAAAATAAACTAAGCGTAGACAATTACTAGAAATTTACAAAATTGAAAAACTAAATGCAAGAACAAAGCTTCTACTCACCCAACCGAGGTGATTGATAATTAAAAATGAAACAGCAAAATTGAATAACGGAAAAATTAACTCTTTAAACTATAATGAGAAAAAATAATAAAATGTATCTTCCCAAACAAAAATAATAATTGATCTTATATCTATAATGTGCGCACTTCAATATATTAACAATTATGACAAAATGAATTCCTTGATGGACAAATTTTTTAAAGAAACGAAACGAAATTTACTATAATCAAAATGGATAACAAAATGGCAACAAAGATTGAAATATACGTCTACTCACGTTAACAGTCGACCAAGGAACTACTTGACAAAACTCTACAACGCAGTCGTGACTCAACGACATACAACGCAAACACACAATTCACCGACAAAATCTAGTAGAATAGGCGTTAAACAGAACTAGCAAACGCTAGATATCTAAATAAATGAAATTAATTTAAAAAAAACTTAACACTAAATAACTTAAATCAAATAATAAACCCTTTACCTAAATTTATACAAAAATAAAATCTAAATTTGTGAAAACTCTCGGTAAACTGATTCAGCTCGGAAGAAATTACACACATCAAAATATGCAACTTAAAATACACTCGCGAACAACGGGGAATCTGCCACAGCAGTATGTAAACAAGTAACAAAGTTTTATTATTTA
This sequence comes from Protaetia brevitarsis, assembly GCA_004143645.1. Classification (NCBI taxonomy): domain Eukaryota; kingdom Metazoa; phylum Arthropoda; class Insecta; order Coleoptera; family Scarabaeidae; genus Protaetia; species Protaetia brevitarsis. The sequence continues at coordinate 433,442 of RXPK01000276.1, forward strand.
TACATTATTCAACTATTGATTTTCAAAGTATGCCAGTTTCGCTTTGGATCTTCTCTACGACACTGATACAACTTTAAATTGTTGTTTGGCGGTAAGATTTCCACCAATATGGTCATTTTCAACTTTTAGACAAAGAGAATTATACATGTTGTCGAAATGTGTATAAGTATGGCAAACAGAGTGCACGGACTTGCAATTAGTGCAAGATTACTTCATACATATTAACCCACAGTTGATGCTACATTGCTTTATCTAGTTATAAATAGGTCACTCTCATTGCAAAGTCCTCCTTCAGGTTCGTTCAAAATCCTAACCGCAATTTATAAATATTTGTATTTCTGTCTTTGCAATGGCGGTCGACAGCATGTTGATAGAAACGCAATATGAATTATGGACTCAAGAACTTCGCAATTGTCTAGGGTAGGGTATTAAAATATTGACAACTAGAGCTACCTATAGTGTAAATTGTATGTATTGTAGTGGATTGAGCATTTGAGATTATTTAAGTGTAAAGTTACTATTTCCACTTATATATATTTTAAAAAATAATTTGATATAACAAGAAAAAGATATAAAATGTAGCAGACAACCAGACGATGTCCAAGTGATGTAGGAAATCTCTGCATTTGGCAAGTCCTTCAAGGCATTTTCCTTCAGGAAGTATAGAGCATCAGCAGTGATATACTTACACATCGAAATCGAATATTAGAATTTGAATAGTATATTTTTATAACAGATATTGACAGATCAAACTTGGATCTAAGTTCAATTCAAATGAACGTTTTTATTTATTTTTTTTTACAGTGTACTTATTTATTTCAACTTGGTCTAATAATGTTTTATATGTTGTTGGCAATCCAATTGCATTGATATGTCAGCAGAAAGACATGGAAAATTGCTAGAATTCGATTTTGTCAAAACGTTATGTGTATAAATGGTTGCCGACTTATTGTACAGTATTTTTTTTACATTATAAATTTTACATAGTAATGAGTGACAATCGCTATAAAAAGTCTGTAAGAATTTTTCAATTCGAAAGGATTCACTAGCCAACCTCCGTCAGAGGCAAACGTGCCTCAACTAATTTCGTAAAATTTAACGGCTATTTTGATAAAATTCAATTTTATTCCAAATTCCAATCTAAAAATGATTGTTAAACAAAGTTTATCACATTAATTTTATCCAAATTTCACTTATAATCTTTGGGTAATTTTCTTCAACGACGATTTTCCTGTCCCGAGCCATCCTCCGTGTTTAGAAGTACGATGTACCAAGACCCTCATCAGATGCCTGATCATACCTGCCCATTTTGATGGCCGGTGAATTCATCCCTCTCGAGGGTATTCCTCGTCCAAATCTACCTAAAAATAAACGTTGTATTTTAATCCTAATCTAAATTTAAATATACTTATAAGAAATTTCATTTTTGTACGTTCGACGAATTTTGGGGTTAGGAATTTTGTATAATCGCTGAGCAGTTTACAATCACTGGGGGAAAATTGTGTAAGCTGGTACTTTTCTATGTTAATTTTTGATATGTATTTACGGCACCAACCGATATCCAGTAATTTTACCATCAAGGTTGGACATTCTGTTTCACCCGCCTCTTAAGCATAGAGTAACTCAGTTTGAACGTTCAGGGTAAACGCGGGAACTTTAAACGTACATATGTTTTCTATGATGAGTTTATATTGCAAAAAAGTTGAATTACTAACAAAACGTTATTGTTATTGAATAAGCGAACTCACGTAACTTACCTGAGATAAGAATATCCTGATATTTATGCTATTTGTACACGGTTCCACATTTCGAATTCTGCTATTAAATATAGCCACTTTTGTTTACACTTAAATGTTTCCTTTATCATACAAAATCGATCATAATCGGGGTACAAGACTCCCGTGCGTATTATCTTGGAAACTGGGCATTGTAAACATGCAAATTGAAGTAAAGGACATTTTGGCGACAGTCTCCTATACCATCTTCCCACGTACTGTAGTAAAATAAGGGGGGAAACAAGCTATTCGTTATTTTTTTGATGCCAGCGTGTTTCAATCGGAAATTCTCGCCCTGCAGCGCCATCTGGCATGTGAGAGAGCACACATATGATTTAAAACTGATGAATATAGATCACACTATGCTACTCTGTAGCGTTACATATACATCTGACTTATGCGCCCTTTATTGGTACCACCTATCGCGTAACTTCGGGGTATAACTGTATATAAAAATAATGAATAGCGAAAATTCACCAACAATTTTCAATTATCCTCAAATAAGTCAAAACAACAATAAAAATCTGCAAGTACGATGTTAGCTACATAGCTACTGTTTAATTGGTTGAAAATAAACAGACATAGAATTGCATTTTATAAATTAAACATTTGCAACTAGTTCTTTTTCACGCTCAAACACCCTTAGGTAATAAGCCTGTTATGTTTCCATTTCGTTGATATACTTTAAATTGATTAAAGACTACTGGACGTAATTGTAATATCCGGTGAATTAACAACATCTGATGTTTTAAAACGAAAGACGAAGAAATCTCGTTATGCAGAAAATAAAACGATAAAGGAAAAAGGAAACGTAAATATAACATTGCTTTAAAAATAACTTCCATTCGCAAGCAATCCAATACATTAATGAATTGAATGAGATGCGAATAGAACCCAATTTGCCTAATTGCTTGGAAACATTATATGATCAAGAAATATATGCAACTGTTTTCTTTTTATTTATTTATTTAGGTACCTATATAGATCTTATTTATTGAATGTATTTATTTCTCCAGTTCCTTTCAATAATGATTGAGTATAAATTTAAATTCATTCAATTAATGCTGTTTGATCTTAACAGATGTGTAGGTGTCTTATATTTCCGCGACAATAGCGCTATAGCTACAAAAACGACTAACAAAACCCTTATTTTACATTATGCACGAAGGGGAAGAAGCCCTCAATCCTTTGATAAATATTAAAACTACAGCGCAGAAAGGACGAACCCATCGGATGTGCGTGAGGAGTGGTAGATATATAACCCACTCATATCTACACAAGATATGCCCCTAACATATGATAGACAAAGCGAAAGCTGAAATATCAGCGAGCCTTTATTTGACACGCAAAGCACGCCACGATATCGAAAGAAAACTTTTACACCCACTGCTTCGAGAAAGTCTTTCGGCGTATTTGGAATATTATTCGCTGTTTCATTGCTTCATTACGTTCTCATCGTCAACGTGGAGATCAAACGCAGCACATTTCCGTAAAAATTTAATTAGTTTTTTGATTATATTCTGTCACAAAAACAATTTTGGCAGTTTGATGTAGAAATTAAATTACCTATCTCATCATTTCTTATTTTTAAATAAGTTTGGGTTTGTTAATATTGTTGATTCCCGTTAGGCAACTCCCACGATGTTATACAGCAGTGTGGGCATAAATATTTCGAGATATAGAATTTTTTTTTATTGTTAAAATATAGAAAATTTTCTTGGTGAGGTTAGATGACAAAGTAGGAACCTAAGAAGTTTGTTTGAGTGTCCACAATTAGGTAATTCGACATCTCATTGCCTACGTGCAGCTAGTGAGGTATGGCAGGGGTCTGTACTGTACTTGGACCAGTATTATTCAATATGTATATAAACGATATTACCCTGTTCTTATCCAACGCATACAGAGTACAACGAGTAACGACAAGAGAGGATTTATAGCAGTCCAAATTAGTTTACTCATCCGTTTAATCTATATGATTTACTTGTTTTATTTATTTATTTTACGTATTTTATTAGTTTTGAATTACCCCTGCAGTTTTAAAAACATTTAATGAACTATGATATTCTTGTGTAAAAGGTAAGATCGGTGGCCAGTGGCCATAACATTTACATAACATACTTTCTTATATATTATATTGTTAGGTTTAAGTGAAATAACTCAAATAATCGTGAAAGAAGACACCAATGGGTATCAGGTTGTAGTGCCAGTCACTCTCGCAAGATAAATTTTGATGCTGACGATGGTCGCAGTTTCTTGGGATTTCCGAATGAATCTAATATATATGACACGACAAGAATTAAGAAAGTACATGAATAAGAAGAACTATTATCGTTGTGCAGAAATTCCTAGATCACATTAAATCAATTTATTTGTTAGATACACATTTTAAACTAGATTGCTATTTATCGCAGTAACCAACCTAATTCATTTTATGTTCACTTTTTAAAATAATGTGATTTTGGTTTGAACTGCATTATACTGGTATAAATTTTAATCGCATTTATTCACATTATATACATTATAGACAATTCGATATTATATAGTCTACGTCTGAACTCTATCCACTTGTGCACCCCCGGACATTATTGTTGACAAACCAGTCCACGGTCGGATGTTAGAAATGAAATAGTCGAATAGAAAGGAACAATCTTTGGATCGTACAGAACGATATAATCATAACTCTTGAACCCTAATTAAAAGTTATTGTGTATTCGTATCAAAAATTTGAAAGTCCCTTCCACCGATGCTGTTGCATTTTTATTAATTTATTTGAGAAAGAACCACAACATCTTTATTCCTGGAAGAATCTTTTACACTATAAAAATATAAACAAAGATTTATGTCACAAAAAGGAAAGAATATGAACATAATTATCGTAAAACACTTGCAAATATATGTATCACTTAATCCAACATTATTTTACTGGAATCGTGTTTTTTATTACTATAAACTGTTCATAAATATTTGCAACAAAATCAGAATAATGTGTATTTCTTTAATCTATTTTTCTACTTCCTTTAAAATATAAATTATTCTACACGTTTGAAAATTCCCGGCAACAGCTTTACAAAATGGCAGCTGGGCTTGAAGGTCATTCAAAACGGACCACTCAAGAACAATGGATTTTTGCGAACATGTCCTTACTGTTATATACTGTGACGCATATCTTGTTATGTAAGCGGACGACATCTCCTACAGCACAGTCTGGTGATACAACACGGCTGGCAAATAATCTATTAGAAAGTCTTTACATGTAGTTTGCAGAAAATGATTTACCCATGAGTCTCCAAAAAACAAATTTATGGTTTTCCATAGTAGGCAAAGATACATAGAAAGACAATTTTTGGAGCTGCACGATTATTCTCTGGCTCAGAGTGAATCTACCAGATTTTTAGGCGTTATACTTCACCAGAATCTCATTTGGAAAGAATATTGTGATGAACTAGCCAAGAAAATTTCTGCAAAAGCTTTTCTATTTCGAAGTATAAAACCTTGTGTATCTACCAGTACTTTGATGACTCTTATGCAGAAATTCAGCCCAGAATTCAGTATGCCTTTGCTTTCTGGACTGCATACCCTCACTCCGAGGTGGCCTTTTTTGCGCAGAAAGCGATTATTAGAGCTATTGCTGGCGCAAAAATTTCCGATTCGTGTCGACTGATTTTTTCTCTATATCAAATATTAACTCTATCATGTTTGTATAGATTTTGAAATTGGTATTGGCTTGACAGTTTCCATATCACTGTTAGAAACTAAAAAAAAAATAGTTAAAGTATTGTTTGCAATGTGGTTTAGAATAAGAATATTTTGAAAATTTATTTTTTTCTTTTGACTACAGTCCCTTGATATAATAGCACAATATTATAGTGAAAACCTATTTTTTACGTCTAGCTCTGTCAATTAGACAAATTTTGGCAAAGTTGTTTAAGTATCAGCCAAACTGAGAGATTCTATTGTAAGGAAACTATTAAAAGCGAATATATTGAAACTACGTAATAAGTTTAAAAATATTTGAGAAAATTGTGATTTCCATTTTTTTAATATGTTCACGAAAATTTTTATATGGCGTCAAAATTAAATTCTGAGCAACTTTTCCAAAGCATGCCAGAAATGACTACTTCTTCAATCAACCAGCCAGAGACCAGCACAGATTAATACAGGGTGCTAGCATACTTGAATTGCTGATGTAATTGAATAGGTACAAGAAATGGGAGAGTAGATATGTAAAAAAAAGGCAAGAGGCTGCTGTGTTTCCAGAGACTTCATATCAAACGGGTGCCATAAATTCTTCGAATACAATTCCTCGAAAACAATTCTTCAAAAGAACAATTATTGGAATTGGAGTCACATTTTTTCCAACTGATGAAATGAGATTTTTATGAGGTGTAATTTTTGTATGTTTTTATTTATTTTATTAGTTGTTTTCCAAAAATTAATTATCTGGATACTTTAATTAAATTACGAGTACTACATTACAATAATAGTAATTGCTTTAATTGCCATGGATTAGCGATTAAGGATTGTTTTGGAAAAATTATTATTGGAATATTTGTAAATTACCAAACTACGTAATGGCCACTTCATTGCCATGGATTAGGGATTAAGTATCGTTTTCAAAAAGTTGTTCTTGGAATATTTGTATTTTCCAATAATTGTGCATTCCAAGATTTGTTTTTCCAAAAATTGTTTTGGAGAATTATTTGAGAATTATTTTCGAAGAATTTTTCTAGACTCATATCAGACAGCTTCCATAACAAACAAAAAAACAATTTTTGTAAGACATCACATGTTCATTTTCATATTTTCCATGTATTAATTCCGCCACCGAAATTCATGAATTAAAATTCATTCATATTTGTGCTAACTAAAGGATATGTGCATATAAGTACCGATATAATCTGTGCAATGTTAACGACAAGAAAGCAGCCAGTCTTCTATCTTCTCCCACTAAGCCCAAACACAATGTAGTAAAACAACTTGGAAGGTGGTAATAAGCTGCAAATTGTAGATTACCTGCTACGAAACACAAAAGTCAATTTTCTATCAAAACATAAGCATCCACTAGGAAGTATATTATATTATTTATTAGCTACTTACCAAATATGTTTACTAATTGTGGCAAACTTTAATCGATTAACATTTTTACTCCACCTTTGCATCCATTATTTTTATAGTTGAAATCACACAAGATCCACAACAATCAGGCACCAACAGAAATCAGCAAGAACGGACTAATAAGTATGTGCCAGTAATTTTTATACTTACATACAAACAATGGCCAAGGAATAAGGGAAAACCATGGCAAAAACCTTACTCTGAGTGGATCTGGGAAAAAATCCCAAACCTTGTTACTGATAGCCAGCTGTTAAAGTGATAGGCAAGCTCGTTAATAAAAACCTGCTATTAAACAATTTTTTTTGTGTTTGTCATTTATTTATCGCTTCTATTCTATGTCCTTCTTTAATTCACTTTGAGATACGAGTTAACAGATTCTGGTAGAGCGGGGAGTTTTTAAAAACACTTTAAAAACTTGTTAACAAATTTATTTGTAGGTTCTAAACGGCACTAAGAACGGTATTACAATTGGAGCTTAAACTAACTATGAAGTTCACAGTTTCATGTCAATATTTAGACTCTCCTTCTTATTCTATTTAGTACCTTTTTATATTGTTAAATTTACTTAGCTTGCATTTCCCATCCGTATCTATTATTCCAGAATATACTATTATGCGGTAAACATCTTATCGCTGTACATATGATACTTTATTACGCCGCGCGTAACTTACGTATCTAATATCGTTTACTGTTTTTGTTCTACAAAGAGATCATTACCTAGTCGAAATCATTTACAAATACTTACAATGTGGCGGGAAATTGTGAACAAAGAAATAAACACGAAACTAGAAAATTTCGAAAACAAAAGTTGATGGACTTGGAGGAAAAAATAAACGTAAGTTCCTTTCCTTATCTTTGTTCCTTGTAATTATAATAGGACATTCATCCAAGAAAAGAAACAGGTAGGGCTTAAATTATAAGTAAAACGAAAAAAAAAAACATTTTCATTTAGAAAATCTTCAAGCGACGTTGAAGATTACTTCTTTTAAATAATTAACTTCTGTTTGGAACATCCACTTCAGATATTTCAATAAATGTTTTTGATTGCAAGGAGCATTACAGAGTGAAAATTGAAGGAATTTCAACAATAAGTGTCGTAACTTTCTTATAAATTTCATAAGATTTTATTGTCTTGTTTAATATTTAATAAACACAATATTATTTTGTCTATTGAACGCACAATTTTTATGAAATACGTAATTTCAAAATATAATTGCCAATATAAAGGACTGTAACATATAAAACAATATAAAACTCCAAATTGATGAAAAAGACAAACAAAATAATTTAGTCCCAATTGAGTTTATTACGTAAAGCTCGAATTGTTCCATTGGTAGCTTCATAAATGTTAATCTTCTTCACAATAACTCAACCTTTATTACTCGTAGATACAAGTGATTTCAAAGTAAAACAATTTTTAATATTTTCTAAATGGTGTCCTATTTTGAAGAAGTAATTAATTGAGAGTTTTAATCGTCTTTAAATTTTAATTAATATTAGGAGGGTATGAAAACACGCAATGGGAAAGAAATTATATAAACTTATTCAATCAACCTAATCTCTAAGGGTTTGCCCTTGTGGGATACAGTCTAGGGACATGTTTAGGGACAGTCTGTAGGTAGTAGATATGGATATGGCGGTAAATTAATTTTGGATATTGAAGTAATCTAGACCACCCCTACTAATTAATTAAACTAACGTCTCATTTAGTATTCCATGTATGTAAGCAGGATTTTCCTCTAAAGAATACACAAATTTACTTTATTAAAATTAAGTTAATACCACTTCAACTAATATCTGGGATAAACGTAAAGAATACTTATCAATGTTGGAATGAAAAATAAAATACTTACTAAAAAAATAAACAATTAGCCACATAAACATAATTAAACTAAGGTGGCAATTTCAACAATTGGTATGTGATAAAATGTATTATCCTCTGAAAACCTCTTTTAGGTTCTCGAATGAGGTAACTCGTGTTTGTGCCCATAAACATGGAGAAAGTGACTTTGTGGCATATTTTGAATACACACGCAGAAAAATGCTTGTTCACCTTAAATAAATTTGTCTTGGACCAAAAAAAATCTACTTTTTGGATATCCGCAGATGAAAGCCTTTTAAGGCAAGAAAAAAATGCTTTAACAGCAAAATCTTTTGACGTAAGAGAGTAGCAGTGTCGAATGATTCTAATCTCCGTACAAGAATACTTGGATTCGTACTTGGATTAGAAGTATGTCGTAGAATAAGATGTTAGAAATCTTCATTTAAATCATTTTTCATCTAATTTTAAATGTAGTAATGCTAACCTTAAAATCATAAAAGCGTTTTATACAAGGGCAAATATTTAATTGTGTCAAATAACAAACGTTATTTGTGGGAAATAAATGCTTGGTGCGAAATATTCTTGTGGGAGAAGTGGTTTTAACAGTGCATCTGATAATAGGGCCGGAATTTTAAAAAGGAAAAACATGGAGTACAATATTTTCAGAAATGGAAGTCGTAATGACTTAGAAGTCGAAAGATTATAATAAATGTTACGTTAATATGTTAGCGGTTGAAATAATAAGCGAACCACACTACGTAGCAAATCGCAAGAATATAATTTATTTTATGGGAAGGTGGAATCTATTATCTACAATTTATAAAATCCAAATTAAAATATGAAAATCAAATATGCACTGCGAAACAAATTAGCAGTATCACTAATTGTAAATTTTACTGAGAGACGGAGCTAATTAAAAACGAAAAAAGAAATGCAAATAACTTTTTCTCCAATTAGTTCACTGCTTAATTACGAAATGAAAGTACTTAGCTCTTATTAGGTCATTTTTCTTCTTTTTTTGTGTCTCAAGCGAGCTACAAAAGTTACAACGAGGAGGTAGTGGGGAAAAAGTACATTAACCGACTCTTCCTGTTTTCATTTTATCAACCATATCTTTATTACTCAATAATACATTTCTAAGAGGATGTAATGTCATGGTTTAATAAACTGATATTATTTAATTGTACTAAAACTAAATTTACTGTTATCTGTTTTAAAATAATAAAAGAGATATAACGAAAGCGGATATAGAATGTCGCAGTAAACAGCCACACGATTTCCAGGTGATGTAGGAGATCTCTGCATTTGGCAAGTCCTTCAAGGACATTTTCCTTTGGAATTTTCTCTTCAGGCGGTAAAGATGATCAGTAATGAAATACCTACACATCGAAATTAAATATGAGAATTTGATTTATATTTACAACAGATTTTGTCAGATCAAAGGTGGATTAAGTTCGAAGGAAATTTTTTTTTACAGTGTATTTATTTTACTTGAATTTAGTTTAATAATCATTTATATGTATTTGCAATCCAAGTTCGTTGATATGTCAACAAGACAGAAAAAATTGCTGGAATTCGATTTTGTCAAAAATTGACATGTATGCGAGGTTGCATATTGTACATTATTGTACAGTTAATATTCAGATTATTAATAATTAAGTGTAGTAATTTGTTTTGTAAGATTCAAAATGTATTTTTCCCATGATGTATACATACCTACCTTTATTTTATAATTAATGTAAGGTAATTCCATAGGTTTGTAGTAGTAATTATTTTTTTTTAATTAATAGTTTAAACATTTCATAGTTCCATTTGTTCACATGGGCAATCTCATATATCCAGTATTCCCCTCACATCAGTGAAATTAATGGACTTTTCTGAGACAGTTTGCAGCGCTTGCGAAGAGAATCGCTATCGATGTCTGTTAGAAAATTTTAATTCGAAGGATTCACTAGCCAACCTCCGTGAGAGACGGGCGTGTCTGGAGTTATTTTATAAAATTTAACGGCTATTTTGATAAAATCTTATTTATTCCAAATTCTAATCTAAAACTGATGGTTAATTGTTAAGCACAAAGTTAATATAGTAATATTAATTTTACTTTCATAATTGTTGGTCAAATTTTCTCCAACGACGATTTTCCTGAGCCATTTCCGTAATTCAAAGTAGTAGAGCCGCCATTCCAGACCCTGACCAGACTTGCTCGGTCTGATGCTTGCTGATTTACTGCTTCCAAAGATATTCTGCGCCTATATGAGCTTAAAAAATAAACGTATTATTTTAATTCGTATCTAAACGTTAATATACTTATAAGAAATTTTATTTTAATACGTTCGGGAAATTTTGTTTGGTTAAGAAGTTTGTATGTAACCGAAGACTGGTGAGCATAAAATGTCCCGTTAAACTTTATAAAAGCTACCAAATGTAAACTAAAATACACAATGGAACTCCCTTACATTAATAGAAGATCTAGGAAATAGAAACACAAATTGTTTCATGATATATCATGTGATATTGAAAACCTCTATAATAACATACCAATAGATTTCATATTAGATAAAACTATAAAAAACACTACAAAATAATAAAGAAAACATCGACAATTTCACTTTAAATGATAACAACATAGAAGATATAATAAACATACTAAATTTAGTCGCAAAACACAATTACTCATAACTTTTACTTAATATAAATTGTAATTTTAATAATATTCAACCTTTATTTTTTATGTATATACAAAAAAATTGTTTATATGTAACTTGCAGAGCCTCATGACAGCCATCACATCTAAGAATATTCAATAAAAAATAAAAATTGTTAAATTTCGAATGAAAGGACCTGAATTATTTTAATTATTCTTCGCTTAACATCGTCCATTCACGTAAAGAAATAGGGATATTTTTAAATCGTTTTAAATATTATTGTTCGTTTTTACATTTTTTTCTTTTTTAAGTGTGTTGATCAGTATAGCCGAAAAACACCATACAAATTAATTTTACATTATAATTTGCATTTCCACAGATACGCGCATAATTGAAACAAACATAAGTAAATAATAATATACATTTTGATGAAGCGCGATATATGTATAAAAGGAAAATTATTTAATACAAGCACATTAGTAAATGCGAAAGATTTAGATACATGAAATATTTTTTGGTAGTATATGTTTGTTATGTTATATGTATGTATGCAGATGTGTGCATTAGATTAGGTTAGGCTTTATCATTAAATTAGGCTAAATCATTAATGCAACGATTATTATATACATTACCGTCACAAATTTTGGAAGCAAGCATACATTTCTTGAAAACATAAATAATAGCAAAGATATGGTAATGCAAATGAAATAGGAAATGAAATATTTACCTTAAAATCTTTTTATTGCTGTATTATGCTAATGAGGGTATCTTTTGCCGAAGATTTCTTATACCGAATACGATAGGCAAACCACCAAAGAGCTCAGTATTATATATGCAGTTGTGTCATTCCAGAACCGATCAGTCTTGTTCATAGTTTCTTGTGAGGTGTTTGAGTTACATTTTTTTTTTTAAGTCAGGGCACAAGATTTAAATTTTTGCGGATATTTAGTTAATTTTTATAAAGACATGTCTAGAAGAAAGCAATTAACTATAGTACAACGTTCTGTAATTTGTATTCTACAAGACGAGGAATATTCAGAACGAGCTATTGCTGAGAGAATTGGAATATCACCGAAGGGCGTTCACTATACTTTGGCAAGGATTAGAAAAACCGGACAACTTAGTGATCGTAGGCGAAGTGGACGACACAACAGCAAAGCAAGATCGACGACTTGCGGCACCAGATTTCACTAGACGTCTTAATTCCCAACGAAGAACAACCATATCTGTCACCACGGTAAAGAAGAGATTATTATTGGCCGCAGAATTGAGCGAACAAGTTGCGGTAAGAAAACCATTATTGAAACGCGTTCACAAACAGAAAAGACTGTTATGGGCAAGAGAACACTTCAAATGGACAATAGGGGAGTTGAAAACCATCTTGAGGAATCAAAATTTGAAATTTTTGGTTCTAAACGTACAGTTTTCGTTCGGCGCCGACCGGGTGAGCGCTTTAATGAAAATTGTTTGGTGCCTTCAGTGAAACATGGAGGTGGGAATGTAATGATTTTTTGCTAACATAAGTACGGGAGATTTGGTGAAAATAACTGGGATAATGCGAAAAGAACAGTATCTGGACATCTTGCATAACAACGTATTGCCATCTGGAAGGCGCATTGTCGGTCAACCGTTCATATTTCAGCAGGATAACGACCCAAAGCATACAGCTAAGATTTGTAAGAACTTCTTAGATGACAAAAAAGCAGCCGGGCAAATTAAAATAATGGTCTGGCCCCCTCAAAGCCATGACTTGTCTCCTATTGAGCTATTATGGGATGAGCTAAAGAGAAAAGCTAAAGCACGTCACCCACAAATTACCCAATAGCTTTCGGATTATTTGCAAGAATCTTGGCAACAAATTCATCCCAATTATCTGGAGCAGTTAATAAATAGAATGCCCAGAATTTGTAGTGCCGTCATACGTGCCAAACAAAACGAAAAAAATTTATAAAGTAAAAGAATGTACCAAAATGGTAATGTCTCTTTGTTTTTGGATATACTTTGTGTTTGCAAATAAAACATTAGTTGAAAACCGTAATTTGGAAATTTTTTTCTGAAATTTATGCCTGCTTCCAAACTTCGTGACGGTAGTGTATGTATATATCTATGTTCACGTAGTACTTACCTACACTTTCACATTATGCACGAAATCTAATTAAAAGAAACATTTAGGTAAATTATGGATATATGTAAAACAATCGGATAATGCATATCAAAGATTAGTGTTAAGGGGAGGTTTACATGTATTTGACTGGAAAAATCGATTTTTGGTTTTTGGATTTTTTGAAAGCTCCAATATATACATACATGGTTAAAGCGGTTCGTAATATTCGCATTGTTTAAGCCCTACGCTTATTAAAGAGCGGTGTACGAACACAAACGGAGCATATTAGATGTAATACTATATTCGACTCGGGGCTGCTCGGATCGAAATATCATACTTATTGTTTGTTAGTGTATGTATAGTTGTCTTTAATGATTAGAAATGCCATTGCAGTCGGGATCACAAATAAACGACAGAGTAGCTATTTATATTACAATAATATGAAGCAATTAGATCCGAAATAAACGCACATTTGCAGAAACTGATCTAACATATTTCTTTTACTTAAAACACACTTTCCACGCTTTAGAAAACTACTACCATAAAATGTATCAATGATTGCAGATGCACTTACTACACTAAATTCTTATAAAAGCTGCTAGAATATGATGGCAAAGGTAACCGCACTACGGATCATCAGAGTAGCACAGGAAAAATTGAAGTCGATGCGATGCCTTAAAAGAAATTTTCGCACGATTTCGGATAGGCGACTGAGACAAGACAACTTTTTAAGCAATTTTGTGATTTTTAGCCGTACGAAGATGTTACTGTTCAAGAAAAAAAAGAGAATGCGTTGAGATGTACAAAAAGAATGAGTGGACTTTGAAGAAAGGGCGCTGGTAAACTGACTGACAAGTTTATTGATAATTTAACAATAGTGTACTGTGACTAGCAATTAGACAACATCCAGATTCTGCATAAAAGTGAAGGCAGCTATTTGGGTACATTTCATTATAAATGTTCAACGACGCGGATCCACGACACATTTATTGTCGAAAAGGTGTAGACAGCCTGTGTAAGTGGCGCGTTGCAGAAGCCAAGGTTGAGCTTGCTTCATTCATACATGACCCTCTTTTGCAAAAAAAGAAAACAAGATGCTATTAGGCCGATTTATGAAGTTTTTCTAGAGTGATTCTTGCAAAGATGCATTGGAAAAAATTGTCAAAACTGAAACGACTCGTTTAGTTCATGTGTGTAGAAACTAGCTTCAAAAGATTTACACTGCGACCCATAAACAACTCAACTTCTACCTACATTGCCGCAAATTTATTCAATGAAGGTTACTTTCTGTATTACAAATAATGAATGCGGTGGAAATTGCAGTAGGACTTGATGCAAAAATTTCGTCATCAATTCTGATCGTCAGCGCATACAACGAGTAGAGCAGAGTATGTCCAGCGCTGCAAAAACTTGCTGTGCTCTCTAATGGAAGCAACAATTTTTGCAATGCAGAAGTATGAGAAGAAGAAGGATTAATGTATGGTGCTGAATAGCTGACTAAGTGTATGTTGAACTATTTGTAAAAATTTTTGCTGACAAACTTTGAACGCGTTTTTCTCGAAACATGATTTTTCAAATCTGCGTAAGTTCTAGTTCTTCAAGTGTTCAAATATCAACTTAATTTCTTTCGTTTCTTAATGTAAACAGTTTTTATTGGGTTATACTATAATATACTAAAAAATGCAATATTCCACATTTTATATCCACATACATACAAAAAAGAAATAGAAAATAATCAAATCAAAGTCCGGTATCTGCCACATTGTTTGCTTTCGACTTATTTGGTTAAATTTAGGTATAACCTCCAACAAATTTAATATATTTCTAACTCTTCTTTTTATTTCAATTTCGGATCACTTTTGCGTATGCTAGAGTTACGCAGTTTGACCGTTGTTTTCTGTGCACATTGCTACCTAGATACAATAGCGAACGTTATAGTGGTCTTGTCATTAAAAAAAAATATTTTTTTAATATTCAAGTTTTAATATATTTATTCAGAAAAAGCCGTATTTCGTATATCTTTTCCTTTCTCTGAAAAAAAAAGCTCAAAGTTTTTGGACTTTTCCGATATATATATGTAAACCTCCCCTTAAATCTCTAAATCCCCAATCTCCTAATAATTCCTTCGCAGCCATTTCACAACTTTTATGAACATTTAACACGAACACAAGTTGTAATAAAAATATATGTATGCGATGTTACTTCGTTGCAAGGAGAGGCGCGTGCATGTGACTAGATGAACCACCTATATTCTGCGCGAGAAGTGGTAACAACAACAAAAAAAAAACTGCAAGGGGCTAGAGAGCGTCCGATTGCTTCTTTTAGCTGAGAATTACATTTGGCAACTTTAAATTGAATCCCTTATTTGATTTAAAAGAAATAGATTTAATACCGACAACCAAACCCCTTCTTTACCAAAAAATAATTTAGTTACGTTAAAGCAAATATTTCAACAAAATTATTTCTTTGTTTCAAACAAAGTTTTATTTGGTATTTGATTGAAGTAAAAATTTTTATATTTGACTCAACAAAATAAATCTGTTTGCCGCAATTAAATCGATTTCTCCGTTTACTGACTGTAAAACCGTTTCGCAAAGGATTAGGCAAGCGTGAAAGGGGGTAATATTCTCGGATGTAATTTGTGTTGCCTACGTATTAGAGAACTGTCCACACACTTAATTCCTTAACTGTACATATCGGCATATTGAAATTTAGAAATCCATTATGAAGAATAAATTAACAACGAAAGAACGATAAAACACAGAACCCAACACCTAATCGAAACAATATAAGTAACCACGAAGAAAGCAGAGTTTACACAAAATTAAACACAAGTCGATTTAAGCAATTTTTTAAGCACTTTACAAACAAATGTAAAATTTGACAGTAATAATTTTGATTGAAATCGCTTTGGAATGCAAACTCATTGTTCTACAACATTGTCAAATGCATTTTTAGTGAATGAAAAAAATGTTAAAAACAAAGTTTTAAAGGAAACGTTTACAAAACAACACTAGTAAAATATCTTCTTTAAACTAAATTGCAGCTATCTTTATTAACAGATATCGATAATTAAACACTAAAAATCTGAACTTTAAGAAGCTCGTTATAACAAACAAAGCATTACACGACATCTTACTATTAGGATTTGCGATTCAAAACCAAATTTGTACACATACTGTATTGTCACAACTTAAATGACCTGACAGTAACAATTTGTCAAACATGATATATACCTGGGGATTAAAGCCGAAAGTGATCCATTGGCTATATACTGCCGTGATAAGACCAGCGATAACATACGGGGCAGTAGTCTGGTGGAGAAGGACAGAAGTGTCCTCCGCAGCGAAGCTGCTGACCGCTGTCCAGAGACAGGCATTGCTGGGTATCACTGGTGCAACTAACAGTACAGGGACCGCCTCTTTGGAGACCACTGTGGGCCTCCCCCCGCTGGAACTCTATGTGAGAGCGGAGGCAATGAATGCGATCCTTAGACTGAAAGCCAACAACCTGTGGCATCCCAACTTCAGGGTGGAGACCACTTATACTAGGGCACGTTGCTGGACGGGCCATTGCTACAAATGCTCACGACAGCATGGCACCCGAAATTATCTTCCTGAAAAGTGAAAATCTCCATACCGAACAGAGACCAGGCGCGTAGTGAGATTACTGCTAACGAAAACTGGTACACGGATGGATCCAAATCCAGCCAGGGGACACAGGAGCCGGTATTTGTGGGCCCAGTCTTAATCAAAGAATATTCATAAGCCTGGGGAAACATACAACGGTCTTCCAGACAGAGGTATTCGCCCTTGCAGCCTGTGCAGAAATGATTGCAAAAGGGGGCTGCATGAGGAGGAAAATTAATGTAATGACTGACAGCCAGGCTGTCATTAAGGCAGTCTCAATCCCTGTAACTAGGTCAAAACTAGTTAGAAACTGCAAACAATCCCTCAATGCACTGGCACGAGACAACACGGTGTCTCTGATTTGGGTGCCGGGACATGAGGATATAAAGGGCAACGTAATCGCGGATGAACTAGCCAAGGAAGGCTAAGAGACACTTCATGGGTCCAGAGCCCGTATGTGGGATTACTAAGGATTCCGCAAGAAGGGAGATCTGGATCTGGTTAGATAAAGAAAGTACAAAGAAATGGAGGTCGACTGAAGGTCAACTCCATACCAAAACGCTGATAGGGGATGGGAATGGTAGTTTCTCTGATAACCTACTCAAGCGCAGTAAGAAAGAAGTTAAAACCATTACTGGGTTGGTAACTGGACACTGCGCTCTGAAAAAGCATCTATAGAACACAGGCCGTGTAAGCGAACTGTGGTGTAGAAGATGCGAACTACAGGAGGAAACGAGTTTACATGTAATCTGCACATGTGAGGAACTGAAGGTACTTAGGCATAAATATTTCGGGAGAGATCTATTGGAGCCCTCGAAGGTCCTCAAGTTTCTACTGGGCAAGATACTGGGCTTTATAGAGAACACCAAGCTGCTCGAGTGGGAAATAAGAGAATCAATAGGGATGATGCATGAGCACCAAGCTCAAGTGCCCGGACATCAAGTGCCCACCCTAACCTGAATGAATAAATGAAATGAATGATATATTCGATAACCTTTGAAAAACTCGAACTTTTGGGGAATAATTTGTGTCTGCAATTCTTTTTTTTTTTAATAAGATTGATAATTGATGTTCATAAGATTTTAGAGAAAAAAACTCAACAAATTAACGATTCGCGTTAACAATAGAACCTAAAGAGAGCCACACAGCAGTTGCAAAGATGTAATTTTTTGTTTTTTTTAGGGAAATGGAATCTATTATCCACGATTTATAAATTCCAAAATTGAAATATTAAAAAATGCACAGAGAAACAAATTAGTATAGTTACTAAAGTCTGCAGACAGACGAAGCTAATGAAAAACGAACAAAAATCAAATAACTTTTTCTCCAATTCCCTGCGAAATGGAAGTACTTACAATTAGCTCTTATTAGTCCATTCTCCTCCTCTTTTTTTTTGTACCTCAACGAGCCAGCAAAATTACAACATGGAGATGGTGATGAAAAGAAGACCAGTAATAAAATTATACTGAAATCCGATCGATTCTGTCTACCTATAAGAACAGAGGGAACTTCGCAAGTTTAAGATATAATCAGATCACGGAATTATACAATTTTTATCGTAAAACCCGGACGTACCATCCCATCAAGCCTCCCGCTTTTCTGTCCATACCCCTTGTGTCTACTTAAATTTTAATTAGCAGCTTTTCTTACATTCATTTAAGAGTGTAGAGACCTTCGAATTAAATTTAACGTCGTACGCAACGAGTACGGAAGATACAGGGATCAGGTAGAGGCGGCACGATGTAATTTCGCGTTTATGGGAAGTGAAATGTCGAAGGAACAAGAAGAGGTTAGGTAAAATAGGAGGAAGAGCGAAGAGAATTGGGCGAAGGAACTGTAGTGAGTATGTTGTACTCACAGAGTTCGTGGGAAATCGTGGAGAGTTTCGTGGATCGTCTCGTTAAGTGTTATTGCTGTTGGCGGAGGAGAAACGAGACGAGATTGCGAAGTAATGTTAATTGGTTCTTGTTGCCTGCTGGATAACGCGAGTTTACAGATTTAAGAAGGGTACAGGTTCGTCTAACTGAATGGCTCGCCGTTTAGTTTCGAAATGGGGAATTGTAAAATGGGTAGGTTTATTTAAAATTTAGAATGCGATTTTTTATGCCGGTAAAATCTTATTTGCTGAGTTAACTGCAAATAAAATTTGTAAATCTCGAAAAATGCAAACCTTCTTCAACAAAGATCTATACGCAGGAATTTAACAGTACTCTTCATAATCATTTCATAAATGGGGTAAATTGAAATAGTTTGACTTATTGTAGTGGAGTGTTATTTTCACTAATCTTTTCTAGTATCCGCATTAATTTACTAATCTAAAGCTTTTACATTTTGCCAATTGTGAATATGTAGAGAATTGTGTGCAAGCGTATCATCTAATTGAAAATAAATTTGAATCCCTTCACTATATGGAACGTCATCTAGAAATTATATCAAATGAGCGGGAGAACGGGTAATTAAAGAAGCGCATAAGCAGCTGGAGGAAACACAAAGCATTTAGCACAGGATTTAGGAAACATCGAAGCATCAATAACCACATCCTTACAATAAAGCATGTCATCGTCAAATTCAAAGAAACAAACTAAGAATTGCATCAAATAGACCTTGAAAAAACGTTTGATAATCTATCAAGAAAAATAATATGGGAAATTTTGGAAAAGAGAAGTGTACCAGTATACCTTACATAAGCAATAATGAGTCTGCATAAGAAGAACAGGATGTATGTCAGGACCGATAACATGAAATCAGTTGGGATTACTATAACGCAGGACTCAGGCAGGGAGGAGTTTTAAGTCCGACACTGTTCAATATGGTGATAGATGACATTTCAAAAGGAGTGATACGAACAAACTCTGTATAGGTCATAAAGAACTGAAACCAAAATAAGAAATAATTTGCAAATTTGGTAAGAAAAATTAAAAAACCGAAACTTACGAATCAATGCAGAAAAGACAACAGTAATTATCTGTAGCCCAAGAAATAAAACAATAGAAATAAATAACAAAAACTTAGAGAGAATAGAGAACTTCAAATATTTAGAAGTATACAGGCTGTCTCACGACGAACTGCATCGATCGGTATATGAAAGAGTATACATTGGAAAATTCTGAAAATTCTGCAGTATACTAAAGCCGCTATTGAACTAAAATATTTTTAATAATCTAGCACATGCGGTTGTACTGGGAGTGGCTGTCAACTTTGTTATTTTAAATGGAACACCTATATATTATTACATTTTTTAATTCCTCCTGCAAATCTAAAGTAAGTTTGTTAAAACAACTACGTTGTTATTTTCAACCATATTTGAAATATTTGCATTTTTTTTAAAATTGTTGACAGATAAACGAGTGCATCTGAACTTCTACAACTGCAAAGGTATTTAACTTAAAAAATTGAAAATTTGTAAAATTGTAGCTCGTATAGGGTAGCATCCGAAACCGAATGAATTTTTCGAAAGCATTATACTGCGTGTCCGAAAGTTACAGTTATACTTTCGAATTGAAAAACTGTCAAAACTTTTTTTTTTAACTACAACTCCCTATTTTTCTCTTTCTAATCAAACTGCCCTTATAAAAATACAAAAAAAGTAGATTCATTACCCATCTAAAATGGATACTTTTTAAGATAATTAGTAAAATATGTATGTATGGTGTAAGAAGGTGGCTTATGTAGTTTTTTATAATGTTATCCTGCTTTGGTATATCTAAGTAAGTCATGACCATTCGATAAACAATCCAGCATTGATGAAATGTCACTTAGTTTTCAATGATAAACAATGCCGGCACGGTTAAATTATACGAACGAAGATTATTGAAATTTGTTTATTATTTATGGAGAATGCAATAAAGTGATAACAAGAACATGTGATATCTTTGCTGCTCGGTATCCTCGAAAGCAGAAGCCGTCGCCAAACACAGTAAGCGAATAACACAGAATTTTAAAAACTTCGGATCGGTCAATGCAAAAACTCAAAAACATAAACCTATACTTTTTGCGCGATAAATAATCCGAGAAGTTTTGTAAAACATGCGGCCGAAAAGGTATAAAGCCGATCTACTAGCAAAAAAATATTTACAATTCTATTCATTACTCGCTCAAGTATTACATATGAATTATATAGACGCACATTTCGGAATCTCTGCCTTGGCGATTTCCAAATACTAGATAAGCTAATGAATGATCGATCGTTCTTTTTATATAACCGAGTGCAAAAATCGCTCGTTAAGCATATCACTAATAGAAATTAACAAGAGAAGAGTGAGCGCATGAAAACTGCACCACTCAATTAAAAACACATTTATTGGGAGAAAAAAAATATCTAGGAGAACACAAATAAACATATATAAGTCGGTGTATGTACCAATACTTACATATGGATCAGACAGCTGGGTGCTGACAAAAAAAATACAACCTACAAATATGAAATTTTTAAGAGGAATATTAGGAGTAAGAAGGAAGAACAAAATAAGGAACGAACACATCAGAGAACAACTGGTGGTAAAACAGATGTTAAAAACGATAAAAAGAAGCCAGCTAAGGTGGTACGGACACTTAGTTAGAATGAACAATGACAGGCCAGTGAAGTAAGGGTAGACCAATAATAACTTGAAACGACACTATCAACAAAATACTGGAACATATGGGAGTGGATAGGAAAGAAGCAAGGAAATTGTCTAACAACAAAGGAAAATGGAGGAAGTTTATCTATGGGGAAAAATATGAGAACTAGATGGCCTACACCTGCATGACACACCTGGTAAATTAGCATATGGATTATATATACAGGTATCCCACCGAACTGGGACATTAGATTTTTTTGAACTTCTAGTAGAAATTTAATTTTGAAACTTGCAATGTAGACATGGCCTATTTATCGGTCTAATGAATTTGGCGAGTCATTTGCAACTAGTTTATATGAGGCTTTCCTATCCCTAAACTCGACCGTTTTTGAGATATTTTCATTTTCGTTGATTTTTTGACATTTGCACTCTTTCAAATAAAATCAAATATTTTATGAGATAGCAAATATTTAGTGGTTCTACTAAAATCGATGTAAATACAAGGAAGTAGCTATAATGTGTTATGGCAATAATTACTGAATCACATACAGGGTGTTCAAAAGCGCGCCTCCAATGTGGATACCTTTAAGCTAACAAAACTTTTTTCTTTAAAATGGAACATGGTATTTTTTACTACAGCATTAAATGCAGCGCAAAATTCTACATCGATTGATATTAGGGCTTGGTATACTTATTCTTAATAGTTTTTGAAGTATTAGCATTTCTTGCAAAAAAATGCTAAAAATACGCCTAAATTCCAAGTTTCAAACAAATAAAATGAGTTTTTTTCCTGCAAAACACTCTGTGCCTAACCTATCTAAATATTTATGTTTCAGATATCTAACGTTCACTAGTTTCTTAGTAATAGTAATGTCTTTTAGTTATAGAGAACGTATATTAATTATTAGATATTAGTAGGCCATGAGATGTGCTAACAAACAAGTGATATCCATTGTCGGTAATTTACCAAATTGCGCAGTGATAAACCTATGCAGTATTAAAAAGTCATATCTTTTACAGAAAGTCCTAATGCTGTCAACTCCTTCACACATTTTCTTCTAACAAGTAAAATATTGTAAATCGAAAGAAATAAGAAAAACATTGAAAGTTACATATACAAATAACATTGTCGACTTATTCTACATTTATGAAGAATGTAACAATGATTATATATGTTCCATTTGAAATAAAAAAGTTTTGTTGGTTTAAAGGTATCCACATTGGAGATGGGTTTTCGAACACCCTGTATGTGATTTGGTCATTATTGTCATAACACTTTCTACCTACGTCTTTGTACTTACATCCACATTAGTAGAACCTCTAAATATCTGATACCTCATCAGCTATTTAATTTTACTTGAAACAGTGCAAACGTCAAAAAATCAACAAAATTGGAAATATCTCAAAAACGTTTCAGTTCAGGGGTAGGGAACCCTCATGTTAAGTAATTGCAAATGACTCGATACATTCATTGTACCGATAAAAATTGTACCATTCCATTAAAAATAAGAAAGTTAATATCAACACCCTGTATACCGAAAGTGCTATAACGTTGAAAATATTTTCCTTAAATAGAAGTTCAAAAAAATCTAATGTCCCAGTTCGGTGGGACATCCTGTATGTAATGTAAAAATATCAAAATTAATTTTTGAATTTGTAAACAATAAAAAAGTTGTATCGTACAATAGAAATTGAAGAAAATTATTCTTAAAAACGGTAACATTGCTAACTCCATTGTTTGCCTTATTTTTTCGTATCTCCGCCGCAATATACATCTAATTTGGTCCAATCTGTACTTTATTATGTTTTTATGTTGTCCCATTAGTGTGTATATCAATGGGAGAAATTTTGGTGGATGCGCCGGTAACTAGTTCTAATATATCAACTACAGAAGTAAATATGGTTATCAATAACTCAGATATTCATTCAAATAACTTCAGCGTTCCGTGACAAGATCATCCGAACAATAATTCCATTATTTCGCCTCCAAAAGAAAAAAAGAAAAAGAAATGGGGAAGGCACAAGAAACAGTAAAGTAAAGATAAATACCGTACTACGGTCGTCGGAAAACTCATTACCGCTCAGAAACGTAAATATTTCATTCCATCCCCCGGAGGCGGTTTTATTTTCCTCCAGCGAAAATTCAAACAGTAACCGGGAGACGCCGACGTCTGAGCGTGGCAGGAAAAAGAAAGAAAAAAAAAGAAGGGGACGACGGCGGTCACCGACGTCGACTCTCCGGTCGGCTGGCTCTCGACCGCCCGGTCAAATCCGAAATTTAAACAGAACTGTCGGCGATTGGTTTTTAAAACCGCTTTTCCTTCGATAACCCGGGCGCCGCGTGCGATAGACGTGCTTAAAAACTATACGGAAATAAACGGCTTTCGGTGCGATAAAACGGACGGAAAAAACGAAAATCCAACGGAGGCAAAATAGAAAAGTAAACCGGGGATGTGAGAAATCGAATTGGTTGTTAACGCAAACGGAATGGAATTATTTTAATTAAAATAGTTGGACGGAAAACCTTTTCGTCGATGGCTTGGAAAAATTAAACTACTTTATTTTTCATAGTATGTATTACGAGGGGAGGTCCAAAAGTTCGTGGAATGAAAGGGTTTTAAATAAAATAAAACAATAAATCTATTTTTCCTTTTCAATATTATCACCCTAAGCACATACATTTATTAGATCTATGAATTAATTTTTCTAAACATCATAAAAATATTTTTTATCTTTCGCCTCAAAATGGGCTAAAATTGCCTCCTTTACCTCATTGTCGTCGGAAAATTTCTTCCCGTAAGTGTTTTTTTAAATTGGGGAACAAATAAAAATCACTAGGGGCCAGGTCTGGACTGTAGGGTGGATGGACTATTGATTTGAAAGTCATGCTTGTGCAGAGCAGCCATTGCAACTCTGCTCTTATGAACGGCGTATGTCTTGCAAAAGGAACACACCCTTGGTCATTTTCCTCGACGTTTTCCTTGATGGCTCCTTTAATTTTCCTAATATCGCTGCGTAATATTCTCCGGTTATGCTCCTTCCTTTTTCTTTGTAATAATCAATAATATCCCTTTACAATCCCAAAAACAGTAGCCATCAACTTTCCAGCGATTCTGACACTTTGAATTTCTTTGGCGGTGGTGTCCCCTTTTTATGCCATTGCATGGACTCCTGTTTGACTCAGGCTCAAAGTGATGAACCCATGTTTCATCTCCGGTAACAATCCGCTCAAAATGTGTGCAGGTTCGTCTCCACACAGCTCCAAAAATTGTTCGACGCATCGGCGCGCTGTTGTTTCTGAAGTGGCGTGAGCATTCTTGGTACCCATCTTGCACTGACTTTTGTCATACCAGGTGGTCATGTAGGATACGCAAAATGGTGGTATTGATACTCCAACTAATGCAGATAATTGTTTTCTTCAAACGGGTATCTTCCAGTACAAGTTCTTCCACTTTTTCGACGATGTTTGATGTGGTGGCCTCAACTGGCCGTCCTGAGCAGGGTCGTCTTCAATCGACTCCCGCCTGTTTAAAAAGACCATGCCACTTATAAATCATTGATTTACTAGGGCACTGTTCCCATAAACGGTTTCCATTTCATTCAATATGTTTGAGCGTTCTTTCCTGCTTGGTAAGGAATTTTATTACAGACGGTGTTCAATTTCTCCATAGTTCAGTTTTCTTCCGGATTGACTTGTTTAGCAGGCAACTATTCGTAAACGACTGACGCAATAGGGCTGCAGCTTAACCTATATACTAATGATGAGTCCCCAATCAGAATGACACATAGCGAGCGCACCTATCCGCATTCCATCCCCTCCATTCCACGAACTTTTGGACCTCCCCTCGTATGTATTTGTAATCCAATTCGAAATATAAAGGCCTTTTGATGATTAACAAAAAAAAATAGGATGGCATATAATACTATTGTTTGAATTTCGAATTGAGTAGCTAATTATCGCCCTATAGATCAGTTTTATCAAGTTTTTTTTTTTTAAATTTTGTTAATAGGCTTTTCGAAAACCTTTGAAAAGGCTTGAACAGAAACACATTTATCTTTTAGAAGCATTGTGCTAGGATCATAAGAATAAAAATCAATTCCATTCATACAACATCCGACAAAAGCATTATTTTTATAATTCTAAATTTAACTTGAGCATTGTGGGAAATTATACAATATGTTGCCTCATAATATAAAGACTAATAATATGGAAACCTTTTAGAGCAAATATCCAAAAATACCTTTTAGGTAAATGTTGCTATACAAGAGATGAATTTTAGTTTAATTATTTATGATCTTTTGCAGTTTTAAAAAATATTTTTATATTTTCTTTTGTGTTTAGGATGCATCTTCAAAATTTTAGTAATACTTTTTACAACAAAAATGCTTTTAAATTAATTTTTATTTTTTTTATTAATTACCAAATTAAGAATTACTTTCTGTTAATATTCTTACATTAATTTGTTTTGATTTATTTTTTATGTATACCTTTAGTTTTTTAATTCTTTGTAAAGTATTTTTTCTTTTCTTCTTTTACTTAGATACGTCAAATTTAATGAAGATTGAAATGCGAATACCCTAGGGGTCGGTTCTGGCCCCCATTCTAATTTTAATTTACATAAATGATTTTGTATCGGATTAATAATTAATAATCTAAATGGGGATCGGAGAATGTGTAAGTATTCACAGCTTGTCAAGTACTGAATAAAGTACGGTTTTGTATAGTTGAATACCATTCCAATTGCGAATAAATAAATGTATCGAAGTGAAGGGGCATAGTTTCGAACACATGACTTTCTGAAATGTTAATGTTAAAACAAAAAAAAAAAAACACAATCATGTTTGCTTGCTTCTCTTTTTTGTGTATTTTTTCTAGACATTCACAATCATGTTTTTTTGCGATTACAGCGCAATCTGTTACGAATGAAAAAAAAAAGTTTCAAACAAATACAAAATGGGGGTTCCCATTTAAGTTCGGCACCATTCAGTGAGCCCCCTACATTATAACAAATCTTATTAAGATCTTTTTTTGATTTGATGCAGAGATATTCCGTTGTCTTAAGCTAAAAAACTCAGGCTGTATACGAAAAGTGGTAACATATTTTCAGTTTTTTTTTTGTTAAGGGTTATACAGGTTTAGAAGGAATAAGGTAATAAATATAATAATAATAACAATATTTATTATTCTGTGAACCATAGGACATATAACAAAGAAAGTAGGTACAAAAGGAACAAATAATAATATCGAGGACACAAGAAAAATCGCAAGGTTTGGGTTTGGTTCGAGTGCACAGCACTACAACCATTGCTCCACCCAACCTTGATGTAATAATGATGCTATTAAACAAATGTTCATGCTCAAAACTAACTTAATATTAATTCTGTGATGAATGAGATATGAAATGAAAACAGAGCAATACACCTAACCTACATACATTTACAAAAAACTGCTGCCATTTTGTTGCTTATCAAACATGTATTGGCGCATATAGGTTCTGAACGTAGCTAGCGACAACCCCTTAGCATCCACAGGTACACTATTATACACTTTATAAATAGTGTAGGAGAAAGAACGTTCAAATAGTGAAGTCTTATGCAGCGGTGGTGTGATATAGGGGATTCTATTTAAAATAAGAAAATTACTTGCCCTTAAAAATAGCGAAAATTAAAAGTATGTTTTATTCACCCCGTATAATTTTTTGCATTACTTTTATTTTATTATCAAGTCTAATGCTTTAGTTAAAAATAAATACAGTTTAAAATATCTAGCTTAAATATGCATGACAGGCATGCCTTTTCAATTTTGAAGGATAGTTAATTATCTCGTAAACGAGTTAAATTAGGCATAAGAAACCTAACACCAACTTGTCTTTATTTAGTCTGTACTATCAAAATATATCATAATATATAGCGTGTTCCATTTAATTTTTCACAACTTTGGTGTGTGACTTTTTTTTGAGTCACCCTGTATACTTCAAAATAATTTTGAAATGTGCTAGTTCTGAACCTGTATAATCCTTAACAAAGGAAATTAAAAATATGTTACTACTTTTCATATATAAACCGACGCGAATGTGGTGGCCCACTCGGTATACCTATGTAAAACAAAATATTACCAAATATGACTAAAATATTGATTTAGAAGTAAGTGTAATAATGCTAATAAGTATTGGAATTAAATATTCCCCTAGTATTATTCTTCTCCAATAATTTTACTTCTATAAATTAGAATAAGATAATTCCACATTCTTCACTTTGCGCGCCTTTTACAACAATTTCCTGGCACGGTTAAAATCAAATACGTATGCAAATTATCTATTTCCCGGATAAATAAATAAATCATTATAATATCCCTAAATTTTCACTGCCCACAATTGCCAAATCTTTAACTATCTGTATGCGTATGTATTCTTGAATATATGTAAATAGCTGCTATACCGACTAATACTGAGCGCATACGTTTTTTTAGTTCATCAAATAGATTGTCATCTTATATCATTCACTCTTAAAGTGTATTTTTAAAATCTAAACCAGACTTCAGCTTTAAAAAAAAAGTTGTTTTTTTTTTAATATTTCTACTTTATTCCACACTGCAAGATAAAAAGGAATCTTGAGTTATCAAAATGGAGCGGTAGTATATATGTAAAGCATTAACTACATAAATGTCAAGTTAACCAACATTGTCCTGTGTAGTACCCAAGTATTTAAGCGTATTAAAACCGACATTGTACTTACATACAGCATTATAGTATGCATGACATCAAGTGTTATTTACGGTCTTGTGATTATTATTGTTACAGAAAATACGGTCCGCTCAAAGAGGATTACCAAATCCAAGCCGAGGACTCCTTGCGGCGCACGATGTCCGACGTGGGCGGTGCGCCTCCCCAAATCGGTAGCAGCCAACTGCACAGAGGTCGGCCGGACGTCCTGCCCGGCTTGGGAGATGTGCCCGACGCGTCTGGAGAGAGATTAGCGGGCACCGCGACAACCATCAGAAGGAAGGACTCTGTCGCCAGGATGACGTGGGACGGTCTAGCCTACGTCGTTACGGTAACTTACACACCCTACGTGAAGAGTGTACCGGTCTAATCCCCGGTCACTCCAAAACATACTGTGCGGTCCCTAGTCTGCTAACCTAGGCGATGCGCTCCTAGTTTACCTTTTTGTCGTTGGGAACGTCTCGGGTAAAGACGACGGCGCGGGACTATTAAGGAGAATTTCGTTTATAATTGCGTTCGTTAGAGGGAGCAGATCAAATTCGGATAATTTTAAGGGTTGTTGGTAAACGGTTTCGGGAAAGGGGTAACTGCAGTATTAAATTTAATTATTTAGGTACGTTTACAGATAGTACTGAGTAACAGGGACGTTTATAATAAATATATAATATAATAAAAGTATTTTGAGTGAGCTAAATAGTATAAAACGCTCATACTAACGAGTGGACGCAGAACTTTGATGAGCGCACGTGACATTAATATATAACATTATGTAATACGTAATCGTATTGTATATATCGCATCGTATTGTCGAGAATTACATTAATTTTGTATCTTTCAATTTCATGAATTTGAACTTGAGGCATAGCTTATGCATCAGGTTTAGCCTTGAACTTGAGCTCTGAGCTGTGAGCTTAAGCTGCGAAAATAATCTATGAAATAGAGCTTCTAACTTGAGCTTGAACTAGAGATTAATTAAAACTGATATTTCAAAACATTTAGACCAAAGGTTGTACTCCATGCACGACTGGAAACTCTCATATAAGTAGGTTGGCCATTATCGAATACACCATTTGACCATGAAGCAACTATGGTGAACTAATTAGTGCTTTCCATTCATTCATAAAAGCAGTTCGGTAGTACTTCCGGTGTACTCTAACTGCAATTTAAGCGTTCCTTTGATAAGGAGCACGAAACTCCCAATGTACTAAGTGTTAGCCCCCCTTTTCCCCTTATGCACTAACTTATTTGCTAGTGTTTCGTGCTCTACACGTCATTTATGACAAGGTTATAAAGCTACAGCGATTTTTTTTAAATTATTTGAGGAAAAATGTTTCTTTTTGCTTTGGTAAATGAAATGATTGCAAATTAAATAATACTGTAAAGTATTTTTTTTAGGATATTCTTAAAAATAGTTTATCAGAATCAGAATCGTCCGAAACAACTGACGAGGAAAAATTTTTAAGGAAACCAGTTGTAAAAATCGAACGAATTAAAAATTTTGTAGAGAGTACTGTAGAAAATTATAGTGACATAGTATTTAGACAACATTTTAGAATGCCCCGGAAAACCATATATGATATTATAGGTGATAGATACTATTATTTCAGGCTTAAATTTACATCTTCATCTGCATTTTAGGAAGGTTTGAAGCTAGTAGTTACAATAAAAAGAAAACTACTGGGGGTCGAGAAAGAATAAGCTCTGAAATAGCTGTTTTAATGACTGTTTGGTATTTGGCAAATACGAAGACTTTCAGGCAATTAGCTGACAGATTTAATATGTCTCTAAGTTCTGCTCATAGAACTTTAGTATGTGTTGTTGAGTTCCTAATTTCCATGAGACATCAGTACATCAAATGGCCAACATTTGCTGAAACTCAAAAAATAGGTGGAGCCTTTCAAAAAAAAAATATAAGAAATATCTTGGGCGTAATTGATGGCTGCCATATAGCTATTAACAAACCGAAACACAATCAAGATTCATATATAATCGCAAAGGATTCCATAGTATTATTTTGCAAGTAGTTGTCAATAATAACAAATCATTTATTGATGTTAATTGTGGAGAACCTGGCTCTCTTCATGATTCCAGAGTTTTAAGAAAATCTAATCTATATGCCAAAGGTATTCAAAACGAAGAAAATATGTTTTATGGAAATATGTTTCTTTTAGGGGATTCTGGGTATCCATGTCTCAACTGGCTTATTACACCATACCGAGACAATGGTAACCTGACAGCTGATCAGCAAGCATTTAATTATAGACACTCGGCAACAAGAATAGTTGTTGAAAATAGTTTTGCTTTATTGAAAGGTACCTATAGAATTACTAAACATACATCAGCTCTTATAACCACTTGTCTTCCCTATTTGTGTGCACTTTTCACCCATGTATATTTTAGGCAGGTTCCGGAGACTACATCATTTTGAAAATTTAAACATTCGCTTAATCGTAAAATGTATCATGGCAATTTGTGTTTTACACAATATATGTATCATTAATAGTGATAAAATTGATGTTGGCGAACCACAAGACTACGATAAAGATGATGAGATACATGAATATAATGATGTTTCTAAGGATTAGGTGCAAGAAGAGATGAAATATGTCATGCATTATTAAACAATTAGTTTAACTATCATTATTTTATTTAGATTCGCAAATTTATATAAACAACTTAAAAAAAGACATTGTTTTTCAATAACTTAGTTTTAATTCTAAAATATATTAGAATATTACCTACTCTGGTTTTCAAATACAAACAATTTGGAACATATAACAAATAAAACATTCACTTAAAGATTATGATTTTTCTATAACACTTAAGTATTTTTGTAATAATTCTATTTTTTTATTTTCGATTTCTATTTTCTCCTTGTGTCTGAATTCTTTCTTCTTATATTCTTCTTTTTTCAGCATAAAATATTGTTCGTTTAAATTCTTTTTCTTCTTTTTAGGGGGTGGACTATTATCTATGATTTCATCAGCAGTTGTACTTGTTCCTTCTTCTGATTGTATTGGTTCGATATCACTTGTACAGCTATTGTGTAATTCAACAGCTTCTGTAATATTGGCTGCAGAACATGTGGTGCCAATACCCGATTCCAATGTGTGTTCACATGCTGTAGATGGTTTATTCCCTAATATCTCATCCATTTCCTCATACCAGAAAAATCGTCCTCGTCCCCTACCAGTTTTCGTTTCTATTGTCCTTATAATTTTTGTATGTCCTCACTAAACTCTTCCATTTTACCTGACATTGGGTTGCAGTAACTACATATTTTAATGTTGCCATATCATTTGCTACATTTTCGAACATAAACTTTCTCTTCTTTGGATGATTCAGTTCATCAATATGAGTAGCCACTGAATCAATTAATGCTTTTGCTTCGTTGTACTGCCAAATGTGTTTGTCTGATACAATGGTAAATTGCAGGTACCTCTGGAACATTGTTGTGTTTGCTGAAGCTTACTGAAAGAGCCTGTTTAGGCTTCTTTCCGTATATTCCAGCTCCGACGCCGTAGTCCGTTTTAGAGCTGTTTGTTACTGTTTCCAAGTCCATCTTATCTGAAATTATAACCTGATATTTTCTAATCTAGGTAGAATTTTTGAACCCTGGCATCACATGACATTCTCATAAGAGGTGCTTCCTTAAGTTCTTCTAATAATTCTTGATAGTCAGCGCCATGAGATTCACTTATCTGTGCTTAACTATACTTAAGTCTATGTGCTGTAGACCTGGCATGTATGTAAATATGCAAGGGTTTAGAATACCATCCATTGCAGTGGTGGGGGTGATTCTCATCGCCACGGTGACACATAGACACACCAGCTTTTGTACACCACTTAGCGTTTTGGCCACCCTCGCCTGCCGCACCTTTTGGCCACCATATTATAGTTCCATACGTTATCATGAGTCTAATTATCCTTGTATATAACCACGGAGTCATCTTGGTGCTAAGACCCCAATTCATTCCACACAGCCTCCTGCACCTACCTAGGGCGATAGTGGCTTTGTTGGTTGTATTCTGGATATGTGAGTTGGATGTAAGTCTTTGATCAAACCATATCCCAAGGTATTTCGCCTCTTTGACATAAACCTCGGACACGGACACCTTGCATAAAAACAATAAACATATACAAAGAATGAAATTCTTTAGAAGAGTAAGAGGGTGTACGAGAAAATACAGAATTATACACGAACTAAATATATTAAACATGAATGAGAGAATTACAGAAAATAGAAGAAAATCAAAGAAGCTGTTGACAAAATTACTGCAGATCGTCTAACCTTCAAAGTAAGGAAATATAAATATCGTGGAAAAGGAAGCGTGAACAAACTGAGAAAATATATAACTGGAATATAGGCCTAATATCTATAGCAAAGAAAAAGAAGGACAAGATTAGATCACTTCCAGCTAAAATTACATTGGTCTCGGTAGATTAAACATTGCTCATATCTTTAACTCGGAGTTGGAAACTACGTTATAAAACGCAATTTATTTCAGAAAACAAAATTTATCTTTCGTTAAACACCTTTGAACAGAGATTTTAACAGGAAAACATTCTCCTCAGTCACGCGTCTTGACTACGCAACCCTCCCACCCTTCCATTACCGTCGAGAAGTCGCGCGACCTCCATTCATATTTATTAAGAGGAACACGCCGTCGTTAATCTCCCTTAAATACCTCATCGAAGCGAGATGATGCCGTCGTCCTCCGTGGGAGGAACTCGTTCTCTGCGTCTAGTGATTACGCCGTTAGCCCAGAATGACAGTACATAGACATCGCACAAAAGCCTGTCCTTTGATCTTCCCTGCGGCGGCGTCTCGTAAAAATATCCCCGTTTTCCTGGTTTAATCTCGTGACGTGCTCTTATAATGCAATCCCGACGCTAGTGACTCCGTTGCGGGTAAAAGCATTACACGCCCTTGGTCGATCGTAGGCACCCGAGAGAATTTATATGGCACCGATATTCCCATTCTTTCTACTCCGAGAGAAATCGAAGGAAAAGTGTATTCTGCGGACGGTGTAAGAAGCAGGTGAGAATATCGATGGAAAAGAGTCTTATGATTGCTGCGATCTTATGTTGGGAAGAAAATTGCCTCCGACTTTACACACCTTCGTACTACAATATCCAACCAATATATATGAAAAAAAATATGCATAATAAATTCCTAAGATGATATTTTGGTGAAATTAGTTTGAATATCTTGGCAAAATAGAGCAGCCTGTTAAATGATTAAACAAATATGAAAAAGACGGCGAAATAATTTACCGATAAGTTCTTAAATATTGCTTTTTCAAAAATCATCTAATATAATCCTCAAAATTCCTCAAAATCCTCAGAATATGTATTCATCAAGTACAAATTAGCGAAAGAATTATGCATATACAGGCTGTTCAAAATTATCGGCGAACTATTGCTAACTTTGTTGAATACTACAACTAGAAAACAAAATTTCACAATGGAGGAAAAAGACTTCGCAGTTGCACTTCCTATTGGAGTACTTATCAACTGGTAGAAAATTTACAGCAAAGGTTAAGCGCATAGCGGCGGATGTGAGAAAACGGCACCACATGTAGGGTAAAAACATTTTAGTACTATTGAGAGAACAAGCTCTGGATAAAATACGATCGTTGGCTGCGGCGAGGAAGAGGTTAAATACAGCCCTACAAAGAATGGAGCAGAATAGGAAATTTTACCATCAACTTTTTTGAGAGAGGCCGACAAAAGCGACCAGGATTTGAAGATGGGGGATGTGGAGAGATTTTGGAAAAGCATATACGAGCAAGACCAGCACTTGGATGAAGACGATAACATACTGAATGCGTTTAAAAACTATTGTAGATCGACCATACATCACCAATACACCGCGCAGAAATTCTCGGCCACCGACATAGTGAATGCCCTCAATTACGCAGCGCCAGGCCCAGACAATATTAATAACTTCTGGTGGAAGAAGCTCACCGTTGTCCATGAGCAGCTTGCCGAACCATTTAACAGGGTTTTATATGAATACGTACCCAAGTAGCACATTATATCGGTATAATGTCTGTTGCCAATGGCGATCTAATCGGCGGTATATAGATAGTGGATCG
This sequence comes from Protaetia brevitarsis, assembly GCA_004143645.1. Lineage (NCBI taxonomy): Eukaryota > Metazoa > Arthropoda > Insecta > Coleoptera > Scarabaeidae > Protaetia > Protaetia brevitarsis. Next base: position 467,914 of record RXPK01000276.1, read on the forward strand.
GCGTTATAATCGGCGCGATATAGAAGTGTGAACATTTCTCTTTATTGGTGGTACATCTTTGTAGTAACTTCATACCGATATTAATATTCGCATTCGAACCGTTATACTTTCAATATCTAGAACATTTTAGCCCAATATCGGCTCAAAGTTAATGTTGTATCGGCATAATATCGCTGTAGATGTTGGACATACATAAATATGTGAAGTTCATCTGATATCGCAGTATATATTAAGTCGATATCCTGGATACCTTGGTGTGCCGACAATTGTCAATCGCGTCGTTCAAATTTATGTATGTATATAAATGTAAAAATGGAATATCATCGTCATACTGATGGTACAGGTATGTAATCTACCTGCAAGTGGTCCACTGAACACTGGATATTCAATTAAGTACAATTTCATTATATACATTTTACAAAAAAGTATTGTTTACAGAAATTTTCTAAAATTCATTACTGCATTTATTGCACCCTTTGGCTAAGTGTCAGGGCAAGTTGCTATTAACAGTAAATATGTGGGGGTTTATATACTTTCATAGAATTTCCTTGCGTAAAAATTAAAAAATTGTATACATATAAGATATTCCATTTAAAATAAGGAACTTGCTGAGTTTACTTATTTTTGGGCAGACATTTTTCTTTTGATTGTGCAGCATTGAATTCATTTTTTTTTGTAGAAAATACTACTTCCAGAATAATGAATAAAGCCGTAAGGTGGTTCAACAATTACTGGTATCTCATGCAATTATATCGGATTTACATATAGAGTGTATACATTTAAATAGTAAAACTGCGTATATCAAATCAAAGAATATAGATCACATCTAGTCATACCACATTTGTCTAACCAAAAACAATGAGATCATATTTATACGCATTTTCTGGCACATAGCAGGAATACTTTAACAGGATATTAAAAATCGATATACCTATTCAATTTATTAAATTTCAGTAGCACAACAAACCTCGATTATTAATTAACTGAACTCGTATAAAAAGAAAGGAAAAACATGAAATGAACAAAATAGTTAGAAAATTCCTGTGTGTTGCTCTGGATCTGGACGCTTCTTTGTTTTGTTTGCCTTCTTTATCGGCTGCAACAGCTAACTATCGACCTATGACATTGGGGTTGTTTCTCTAAAATGATCTAATACCATTCATTAACCGATTTTTTTGACATTCCGCCGCTATTGCTCTTATATCAATTTCTTAGTATCTGCTTGATATTGAAAAATCCTACTAATGAAATATTGGGTGTTAATTCGAGATATCACACCGACACTCTAATATCGGCCTATATTGTACCCAATCGACAGCCGACTTTCAGTGCTACTTGGGTAACACCCGAAGATTGGCTATGCGAAGGACGCACGATCCTAATCTTTAAAAAGGGCGACTCTCGACAGCCCAATGACTATAGGCCAATAACATGTTTAAACACGGCTTACAAGATCTTTACATCAATAATGTTACACAGAATAGCGCAGGCCACAGAACCGCTTTGAGATACCATCGACGAACAAAGGAGAACGCGCAAGGGAATGGCTGGTGTGCAGGGGAATGTGCTAATTGATTCATGCATAACAAAAGATGCAAGTACTTACAAGCGCAATCTATCCATGGCATGGATAGACTTCCAAAAGGCGTTTGACTCCACGTCCCATGACCTCATCCTCAGGTTATTGCGAGAGGTAAACGTTGCACCAGAAATCACGGGAGCATTAGCCAGAATCCTGCCTATATGGAAAACCCGCGTTTTACTCGCCAAGGGAAAAACTTCAATTTCGAGTGCACCAATTAGTATCAGGAGGGGTGAGTTCCAGGGCGATTTCTTGAGCCCTTACCTCTTCTGTTTGTTGCTACTTCCCCTTACGATTGCATTGCGTAATCACTCTGGATACATGGCAAGACCGCCCAACAATCGATCATTCCGAGTATCTCCTGTATGTCGATGACTTGAAGATATATGTGGGAAACCAAGCGGAGTTGCAGTCCATGATTGGAACGGTACGAAAAATTTGCCGACTGCGCTGGAATGAAAATAGGCACAGATAAGTGTGCGACGGTCCACCTAAAAAGAGGAAAGCCAGCAGAAGAAGGAGAAGACATAGACCTTATTATAATATTATAATCTCCTGCCGTGTATAAAGGACCAAAACGATCGTGGATTGTCAATTATATTATTTTCGATTCTACAAAGGCAAGCACTGTAGGCAACCCTCGTTTCATGTTTTAATAACCCCCTGACTCTTTTAAATTCATTATAATGATAAGGTATATTTGAGCGGCTCCATCTTTTAAAATATTTTTCCTTCACTTTGATGAGATGTTTAATAGTATTGATGTACCAAACTGGATAACGTCGACGAGTGGTATAACTAAAAGGTACATACTTGTCGATTATGGAGTAGAGGAATTACAGAACACACTTAAGCAGTCACCAACATTATTCGTATGTAGGAGAAATGACCAATCTATGGTACATAATTCAGAATAGAGTAAAAGTAGGTTCGCTTTTCGGAAATTATATTTGCGATTATAGGTGACGGAAAATTAACCGCTTTATGTAGATTATTAACTGAAAGATTAAGGAGAAGAGCTGGATGGTGACTATCCTCTTGGACAAACGGTTCCAAATCACGAGTAATCGTTATTCCCCAGTCCTTGGGAAAAATTACTCCTAATTATTATAGTTAAAAGCAGAAATACATTAATTTGTAATTTCCTCACTGTAAAAAAACTTGCAATCTTTGCATATCTGCCGTACTGCCGACCTTTCAAGATTTAACATCGACATAGTTTCGGTAAGAGCGCTCGAACCTCGTCCTCTAATAGCTTAATTGGTAAAGCACCCGCCCGGCAAGCGGGAGGATGTAGGTTCGAATCCTGCGTGAGAAGAAATTTTTTTTCATAAACAATTGGAGATAGGTATAGGGGATGCTAATTATATCTTATAGAGAATAATCATACAAATCATATGCATTAATAATATACAGGGTGTTCCATTTAAAATAAGTGAGATATTGCGTTTAAAGGGTAATAGGGCAACAACCTTTTGTGTCACCCTGTATTATTAATGTTACAATTATTTTAACTTTACACATTACTACAACGTACTAACTGCTTTACGAGTAAATTTCAACCTTCTACTTGAAGCACTTCCTGTCTTATTAATTTTTCATTCCGTTGTCGATAAAACGCCAAAATTCACTAAAAAATCTGTTTATCAAAGGTAGGTATAGGGAAGCCTTAATGGAACTGATTTATTATAACGTAAGCTATCAGAAAATAAAATAATATACAGGCTGTTCTATTTAAAATAAGCAAGTTGACATTCGTTTCCGGTATAACCGGAAATAGTTCAGTGTTGTCAATATTTTTATTTGAAAGATCAGTACCAAAAACCACCACAAACACATTTTCAGAATTCGGCTAATAATAATACCCAATATTCCGCTAACAGACGATTTAAACCCTGCATCCTGTATATTATAACATTGTATACATTTGTTTATTATTTGCTTTTGACAACGATGACTAAAACTTTATTTTGAATTTTAGGGCATTTTTTTTACCTAAGTCAATAATTTGTCATTAAAAAATGATGTACAAATGACGACATTTATCTTAAAGACAAAAGAAGTAACAAGTTGAAAATAATACAGTATAACACGGTGTAATTAAATCCGCTAAGGCAAAAATTTGAAAAGCTTTTCAATTAGCAACTACTGAAACTAGTCAACTTAAATGAACTACTAACTAAATGACACTCATACAATATCAGAACACGCAAGCATGAAATCTACTTCAGTTCATAAATAAATTTATAACGAAAAGTCAAAGCGAGGGAATCTTGTTTAATCAGCTTATACAATTTAACTTTTAAACGTTCCGAACAAAATATATTCATTAGCTCTCGCCACAAATAAAACATGTTCCGTTAATTAGGGCATCCGTGCAATAAATTAAGCTCTCTATTACCGCTTTACCTTCACTCATTTGAACAATTTTATGCAGCCAGTGTATATACATAGCAGTAATATGCCTTTTAATTAAGACGAAGTTATAAACTATGCTTTTGTCTCCTTGTACCTTAATTGGTAAAATTAGACATTAGACTATCAGAAAGGATAAGAAACGTTACTCGACCCTGCGAAACATGGAAGACTGCAAAACCGACTTTAATATTTAAATAACTCAAAGACGGTCCCATTATCGTATCAAATATGGATGGTCGGAGCCCATCATTAATTAAAATACGACCTTGGCGCTTTTTTTTTTCTTGCTTCAGCGAACCGCGGGTAACCTTTTGGAACGTATATTTTCCGCGAACGTCGAGTGCGGATGACCTAGATTCCGAGCGGACGTCAAAACGAACGTAAAACATGCGAATATCAGATTGGGCGCTACAAAAAAAAATGTCATCCACATTGTCTATCAATATTTCGCGAGTTTTGCGTGCATATGGCTCTGTTCGAATGGCGCTGGTCATCGCATATTCTCTGACGTTCGTTATTTTTGGCGGAACGAGGCCGCACTGGATTAACGCAAAACTGCAAACCATGTATCGGATGTGTCACGTGTTACTTTAATTTGTCCACCATTTTACACAGTAAAAAATGTTTTGCTAATTTAACTACAATTTAACAAAATGCTTATAATAACTTAATTACAGTTAATATTAACACATTCTTTTAGTGACATTAGCAAACTGGTTTTTTGTTAAATATCTGAAATCGTATTTTACTCATAATCTAGTTAATGTCACAATATACGTTGTTGAATTAACAAATTTAACTTTAACTAAAATATATATTCCGATTACCAACGCGGTTATTAACAAACTTAAATGCATTGGTAACTTTATTTCTAGATAAATTACAAAAAAAAATATATTCGAATTTACAATTTATATTTATTATAATAATAATTATTATTATAAAGGCATCACAAAAAATCACTTTAAGTTGAATACACGCAAAGTGCAGTAATACAACTTGGACAACATAAACAAAACAAGGAGCTAAATCTTAAAAATATCATAGTATCATAGGTTCATATAATACATTACAAGTTAATCAAACGGAGTCTAATTTATTATTGTACTTAGGATATATAGAAAAGTTGTTAATAGAAAACTATCGATTATTATAAATTTCATAACAATTCATATTTATACCATTTTATGCTATTCATTACTATTGGTATGGATAGGTATATACATACGTTGCAATTACGTCATTTGTCATCTGCACTCTGCGCGCATTTTTAGGCTGATGCTACCACCAATGCACCAACAACGCCATTATACCTTAGATGTCTTCGGCGTATCTCTAATTCAACGTGATTGAGCCTGATTCACCTTTAGTTTAATTGTGTGAATTTCATTGTTTTCTTTAGTGTTGAGGATCAGTTGTAGTGGTAAGTACAAAATATTGTATGAATTACCTATATTGTTTATATATAGGGTAAATGAGAATTTAGTATTTAAATTCGATGCAATGATATGACAAAATGGTTGTTTATAGCCTGTCAAATCTATCCTGAGTTGGTAAGGAAGGATTTTGAACTGCAGGATACCAGGAAAGCGGTAATAATAGTCGTCGTAAAAAAATGGTTTGTAATGAGTCGTTTTATTAAAACATATTATTATTGATTGTTTTAGAGAATTATTTCGACTTAAAAATGCTCCTGCAAATGATAGTCCATTATCAACACTTTCACAGACATACACTCATCCAGAGAGTACTGAAACTGTAATCAGAGTAAGACCATCAAGTGAGTCGGTCTGCTCCAGTTTTTTCATCTACCCACCCCATCTAGTCGCAAGAGAGCCAAAACCGGGCATTAGTTTTATAAAAATTGATTTGTCAATTTCTCATTAATGTTAAATTAATAATGAACATTAGTTAATTTTACAATAATGATTATCAATTAATAAAGAAATTTAATTAATTTCACAACAATTTATTATGAAATTAATAAATAACATTCATTAACTTTATAATAATGTAATGTGATATTAATAAAGAAAGTGTGTTAATTTTACAATAATTTATTATATTTATTCCGCAGAAATAATTTTAAATTAACAAAACAAGTTTCATAATTTTACAAAAAAAGTTGGTAAGGTATACCAACACAAATTTTAAATTTTACAACTTTTGGTTGTGAACTAGAATTTTAAAAGTAATTTTAATTATTTATTTAATAAGTATAACAAATACATTATTGTTATATTTAATTATAGACGCAGTGTAAATTTTATAAAATATAGGAGTGGATCTGTGGGAACTAAAAGTTGGAGTTGTATTAACATTACTTTTTTTACTGTGTAGGGATAGAATGAAACGTTTTATCGCAGTGTAACTAAATTGAAGCGTACAGGAAAGTAATATATCCTGGTGACGTTGAGAAACTACTACACGGTAGAAGGTACTGATTAGGAAAATATCTACCAGATAACAAAAGTACTATGCTGCAATGAATAAGAATTTATTCCAACGTGGGGAAATTCATCACGGAAAAAAGTAACATTCGCGTAGACTATTTACATGAATTTATAAAATTTCAACAATGCTAAATATAAGAAAATATTAAAATATGTAAGTAATAAAGTAGTGAAAAATAGTTCGAATTAAAGACAATTATTATAATTTTTATAATAATTATAGCTGTGAGCGAGCGAAATTTAATGAATTCAGTGCGGTATACATCAACATGTCGATCAAGGAAGCAGTAGTAGAGTCGGCACAGAGGATATAGCAGAAATATACCATTAAGATCATATGTTATAGTCCGACTTTCATTTGTTGCAAAGATATTTTGATTAATTGTACCTAATTAAAAATTAAGAAAAAAAATATTACACAATTTATTATAAGTAGAGACCGGATTATATGCAAAGAAAAACTGGAATATATGTCGTGACATATTTATACGCATCGATTTTGAGAGAAATATGCATAAACCTGGGCATATATGCAAAAAAATGCGACAATATGCAAAATTTTTACATAAAATAAATAAGAGCAGAAATTTAAACATTAACTTTATTGCACAAAATTTTTCACAACATATTTCTAAAACAATTTATAATTAAATGTCTTTCAAAATTGTGGTACAGAAAGTTTTGTCTTCTATCAGAATAACATATGTTTCGAAATAGAAAAGCTTCTTTCAACATCCACAGATGTAATTGGTGCATTTTTAACTTTGCAATACATTCTAAACTAAATTAAAGTCGAAATCGTTTACTGTTTCACCTTCCAAATTTTTCTTAACTTTCTTCAATTTCAAATACCCCGCATTTTATTTATTTACTTTTTAAAATTTATCGTATATAGTGAATTACTATTGTACCCTTAACCTTCTTACATAGCATAGTCAAATTCGTCTACTATTTCGACTGATTCCGAGAGTGACATCCATTGCGTTTCTAGTTTACCGAATGGAACTTGAAAACAAAGCTATAATTTGACCTAATATACAAAAGGTTTTGTAGCAATTCTGCCGATGTTACTATCTTTTTACACATTTTTCTAGAGCAATGCATTCAGCAGTGATTTCAAGAATTACTTTTATTCCTTCAAAATTATCGGCGAAAAAAATTGCAACCTCTAACCATGTACCCCATTCGTAATAATCGGTTCAGGAAGCAACTTAACACCGGAAGTCGCTCCTTATAAAATTGGACTCGTAAAGGTGCTTTTAAAAATACTTTTTTGACATTGCTAATTAAATATTAATCAAAGGAAATTGATTCCTAATGTCTTCGGCTACACGATTGAACCCATGAGCTAAACAAGTGGCATGAATAATGTTACTATAAAAAAAAATTAAATTTTGCGCGGCTTTTATCATGTATGGTGCAGCGTCGGACAACATTTGTAAAAAAATTTCACAAGATATACTTCCAGGTAAAAAGAAATTTGATAAACCTTCTGAACGAATTGGACAATTGTCACATTATTTGTTTTTTGAAGTTCTTTGCAATAAATTAAATATGATTTACCTACAATATCTTCATGTAAAATTCCTATTAACAAATGGGCAATATAACGGCCACACTTATCCGTACTTTCATCTACCATGGTAAAATAAAATTATTCCCTACCAATTGTTGAATTTCTGCTATTGTTTGCTGGTAACAAGATGTGACATAATTTTTTCGTAAGGTACTTTCGTCAGGTATATTATGTTGCAATATTTTTGCAGAAATGATTTCAAATTAACGTTGTTTAATCTTGCTATGTATGTTTAGACGAAATTCATGCCTTACACAGATCCGTATTATATTCTTCTTGTTCTGAGTTTCGTGAAGTTGATGCTACACATTGACGTATAAATTGCTGCACACATGCGGATCGCTTTAGTTTTTCACATTTTTCAATATGTGGTAAAGTTTTAGCGTGTTGATCAATCAGGTATTTTCTCTCAGAAGACACCTACAACAACAATTGTCATTTTATATCAAAGTTAAAGAATTTAAAAAAAATTGTAAAGCTTTTTAGTAAAATTAAACTTACTAGTTTACTGCAGGTTCGACAAAATATTTTGTCGCCATCCTTTACCAGTTCAGGATATGACTTAATCCATAAAGAAATTTTGTTCGCTATACTCATTGTATGTACGTCCTATATTTAAAAACGTAACACAATTACATGCTGTTTCGCTCAAAGATATTCAATGAATGAATAGTTTATTTGGGAATTAATAATAATAAAACGTATTTACCACATCCCTTCTGCTAGGCGAAATTAAATACGTGCAGTTCTTGGAAAAAAGTATTAGAGAAATCAATGTAAAAGATTTATCGTGCTAAGAATTGTCGGTTGTCGATCTGCATTAGGAATTACTAGGAATTTTTACCAATAGAAACGATAAGAAAAAGCTTAAATATGCAATATATGCAATCACTAATTAGGGCTAATTACCTTCAATTAGTGTAATAGGTCTACATATAGACTATAATTAAAGATGTGCAAAAAATTTAATATACGCACTTTGCATATAATCCGATCTCTAATTATAAGTAATAACAAATTTTCGTAAACACCACCGCCAACCTTGATGCACTTATTCGCCAATTATAAGCCGAACGAGTAGCATGTTTAGGACGATCGAAGACAATCAAACGATATTTTCAAACCCCATCTTGTTCGATGGGCAGTTGAATCGTTTGAACCGTAGAAATCTCCGGGATCAGATGGAGTGTTTCCACGTTTACTGCAAGAAGCAATTGGAGACATCATGGGGCCCCTCTTGGAGATATTTAGGACTAGCCACGCCTTGGGCTACATTCCCAAAGCCTAGAGAGATACCAGGATTGTGTTCATTCCGAAACCTGGAAAGGACACATACTACCATCCTAAACCATCCAGATCAATCAGTCTCACATCTTTTATGCGGAAAGAATATGGAAAAAAAATATATACAGCTTAACATTACAGTAGGAGCACTTGCTAGGTATCCTCTGCATCCTCTGCAATGGGCATACCAGGGGAGCAAATGAAGAGGGTTTTTATTATTAAAATATACCAAACCTTTTTTAGGGGAATAGGTTGTGCATGTCTAGGAATCTCAAAATCTATTTTGACACACATCACGTGACCACCAGTATGACGACAAATTTAAAAAATATGCCACGGATATACAAAAGGTGAGATTAGATGACATGATTTCCAAAAAAAGTTATTTGATAAAGTTGCTTAGAATTCAATTCTGAGGCTGTATGCAAACTTTTGATGAACATATTTAAAAAAAAATTAAAATCAGGATTTTTCCATATATTGCTTCGTTGAATTACATATTTCCATTCTTTTGTTGTTTTTAACAGCTAAATTGCAGTGATATTTCTAAATTTGGTTGAAATTCAAATAGTTTTGTCAATATTTGCATAATTAACACAGCGGAAACTGAAAAGTACGATTTCAGTGTAACAGTTGTTGTTGCAAGCGACTGTATCTAGTAGTAATAAATAAAATTTTACAAGCATGTTCATTCTAAAATAAAATTTTGTTTCAATATTGAAAGTAGATTACCAATAAATATTAAATAAATATATTAGTATTCTTTAAACCTTAAAAAACTACTAGTTATTAAAGTTATTGGTGCAGTCAATAAGATTTCAAGAAGTATTTCGGAAATGAAACAGGATTTCGAATAGGTTAAAAAGATTATCTAATGCCTCTAATTAACTTCAAAGTGCATGTAAGTTCCCCAAATGTGAATATTAGCTATGCGGCTTGATGTGGTACTTACTGTAACAGATACAATTGGATATTCAGTATGTGCTTTACTGCAATAAGTGGGTTGTACTACAACATGAACTATGAGATCTTAACTAATTAATCTACACGATCAATTCACTCTAGTGTGATATTCACTTAACAATTTAGCTTTTATCAAACGTTAATGAAAACCAGTATACAGTGTTAGAAATAGCTATTGCAAGTCTTCTAATGTAACCTTCTTATAGTATATTCTGAAATATTATTAATTAAATTATGCAAATTATATCGAATCAGGTTTTCCTCTAGATTGCAAGATCAACTCGTAATCTCCAAGAAGGTGAAGAAATAGTGATATGAAAAGCAAGAAAAATCTCATTCACGCCAACGACATGATTTATAGAAGCGGTATTTAAAGATGTATATACAGGGTGAGTTTTTTATCTTGAGACAACGGAATATCTCTAAAACACTCCATCGAATCAAAAAAAGATCTTAATAAGATTTGTTATAATGTAGAGGGCTCACTGAATGGTGCCGAACTCGATCCCCCTAGGGAACCCCTATTTTGTTTTGCAGATTCGGATTCTACGCCATCGAGTATGTATTTTTTGCTTGAAACTTTTTTTTCGATTCGTAACCGATTGCGCTGTAATCGCAAAAAAAAAAAAGATGATTGTAAACGTCTAGAAAAAATACACGAAAAAGAGAAGCAATCAAACATGATTTTGTGTTTTTCTATTTTAACATTAAATAACATTTCAAAAAGCTATTCAACAACGAAGAACTTTACTTTATCATACCCATTTCAGAAAATGTGTTCGAAACTGTGGCCCTTCCACTTCGATACATTTATTTATTGGCACTTGGAATGATTGCACACAACTGAGAAGTTTCCGGCGTAATCCTCGACACAAGCGTTGGGTGCTTCGCTCAATCTCAGTTTTCCCTCGTGGTTCACACTTCTAGTCTTAATCTTCAGACTTTAAGTGGCCGCACAAAAGAAGTCCAGGGGAAGTAAGATCTGGCGATCTTTGCAGGCCAAGACACTGGTACCACCTCTTCCGATCCATCGACGATTGTAGGCTCGATCTAATACTTCTCGTGCTATTCTTGATAATAATGTTGCTGGACGACCGTCATGATGGAACCACATTGTTCGTTGTACGTCCAAGCGAAGGTCTTCAAGTAACACTGGAAGTTCGTGCTGCAAGATGTTCCGATATTTTTCACGCACTTTAAGTTTCCATCGATGAAATATGGACCAATACGCTTATTGCCAATTCTTTCCACACACACACATTTACGTTCCAGGATGTTGATGTTCAACTTGGCGCAACCAATGAAGATTTTCGATACTCCAGGTAATGCATGTTGTGCCGATTTACCCGTACCGCGTTTTGTGAAGTCGCCTGGTCAGAAAATAATACTCGAGCAAAAAAAATTGGGATTATCTTGTATTCGTTGAAGCGCCCATTGACCAAACTCGCACTTGATTTTGAAAATTCATCGCCATGACGTTCTTGATGCATGGAAACTCTAACCTGGATGATATTTTCTTGAGAAAATTCCTGATCCGCGAGCTATTTCTGGAGTACTAATATGCGGATTACTAGCTACTGCTGCTAATACCGCGATTTCATTATTTTCTCCAGCAATTGTTTTTCGGCGATTATTACGTTTTCTTAGCTGTACAGTTCCTTCGCTAGAGAACTGTTGAACGACTCGGTAAAAAGAAGCGCGCGATCGCATCTTGTCGGGAAAACGTTGTGAATAAAGATTGACAGCATCATCGATATTTCTAGCCACTTTCTCCATAGATGTAAATCATTTCATTTCTCGCTTGTAATGTTATATGCCTCCATTACTGTTCAAATATTCAAACTAACTAATTATATTGATTAATAATTAATAATCTTAAATGGGGTATCGGACCACATGTGGTAAGTTTTCACAGCTTGTCCAGTTACTGACTAAAACTACGGTTTTGTATCGTTGAATAGTATTCCAATTGCGAATAAATAAACGTATCGAAGTGAAAAGACACAGTTTCGAACACATGGCTTTTTGAAATGTTAGTTTATGTTAAAATAAAAAACCACAAAATCATGTTTGCTTACTTCTCTATTTTGTATATTTTTTCTAGACGTTCACAACCATGTTTTTTTTGCGATTACAGCGTAATCTGTTACGAATCGAAAAAAGTTTCAAACAAATACAAAATGGGGGTTCCCATTTAAGATTTAAAAGTTGCCCCCCCTCCCACTCTGGGGGGGGGTGAGGTGAGGGAAGAGTTCGACACCTTTCAGTGAGCCCCCTATATAATAACAAATCTTATTAAGATCTTTTTTTTTGATTTGATGCAATGTTTTAAAGATATTCCGTTGTCTCAAGATAGAAAACTCACCCTGTATACTGCGGTAGTTCATAAGAGGTAAACTATCAACCATATTAGATGTAATTATTATTTTATGTACACACCTGTTTGTAAGTCCAGTATAATTTGGGTTAATTCGCATTAGTAGCCGTGGAAATTGAATATATAATTTATCGTCTGACAACTGTACGATATTCTGGTATCCTAGGATATGACTTTACTTGCATAGGGTAGTGACTCAATGTAATTCGTAGGAAATAAATGAGTGAAATCCTTGGATACGGGTTGTTGTTGATAAACAATCTTCTTTAAAAAACTATTTTATTTTTCATCAAATGAATTAAATCATATTCCTGTGGTATATCTGGTAGAGAAATGGATCTTCTTTTTAAATACATGTAATTACCTTCCATGTAAAAATATACAGAAGAAACGAAAAGATTGTTCAACATTATAAGAAATCTGCTGTGTTTAGTATGCCTTGGTACATTTTCTATATTGAATCATACATGTCTCTGCTGTTTCAAATATAATTATGCACTTTGGGTGCTGTGAAGGAAGTTTTCCCTGGATTTTTATGATACTGGCGTTGTTCTCCCGATGTGAACCCTTCTCTGCAACATCTGGATTGCCACTGCGAGAAAATCTCATTCTGAAGTACTCCGGAGGTGTGTGCAAGCTGATATACGAGGTATCTGGTCAAAGCATTGTTTAAATTTCCGTGTATTTAACATTTCGAGATTATTTTTCATGTCTGCAAAATGACAGTTCATACCTAAATTTTAATGTGTATAATTTGGTAGACGTGGTTGATGGTTTTCTTTCTCTTATGATAGCAGGATATTTCAAAGTTATTTTGAGAATATAAGAATCCAAATGTATACTGGATAATTGATAATATTTGTTTTGAACATTCCAAATAAGTATACTCACCTTGGGTAAGAGTTCTCGTACTCTTTATATGTTTTTGATATGTACTTGTTAATAAATTATACATGTTATTAATAATTATACTGTTTTATTAACGAAAGCTCAATTGATACATTGCATTATTAAGAATTAAACCATAAATTCAATATTTAACAGAGTGGAACATAATAATACACAAGTTAGTGATTTAGGAGACACAAGACGTGCACTCATTTGGGTAACATATCCACGACTGAAAGAAATAAGCTACAAATAATACGATATGCTTACGCGCATATGGAAGTTACGTCACATAGGAGCATAAATGGCGCCATATATATAATTATTATTATATTAAAATCGAATTCGACTGTTAGGATTTTGTTAATGCGAAAGGCAAGTTTAGAAAATCCGGACGGGGTTACGGAACATATTTTAAAAGCGTTAAGGTGTTTTCACGATTCAATTTTCTAGAAAACCATGAAAACCTTTGGTAAACACACACGAAATTGCTTACAATTGTAGAAATAAAACACGAGCGTTACTAGATGGCGACAAGATAGATAAAGTAAATTTCAACTTAAAACGGACTTTTTTAAAGCAAAGCTACATTTGAATTACATTAATTGGTAGTTGTGAGTAATTTGGGTTTTAACATTTTGCTATTTACCATACATGTATTTTGTTTTCGATGCGCTCCTTAATGACGTCATCTGACCGGCCTTGACGAATTTGAGATTCAAAACGAACATACCGTATTATTTGTACCGTGAGTATTTGGTTAGTAAGAGGGGAGATCACTAGTGCGCATAATCTGGAGTGGTGAACTCTAGCTATCTCGAGCAAATACGGTAATTTACAGCCATCTAATGAAGTGGGATTCTATTGTGTTTATCATTGAAGATACAGAGGAAAATATATGTAAAGAAAATGCAGTTTTAATTAGAAAGTTTTTGTTTTTTTCTTTTAAAAACAGCCAGGCAATTCTATTATAGTAATCACAATAATACTTACCTTCACATTTAAGAAATTATATAAGCAGACAAAATCTCATTCAGGTATAGTATTCGTTGATTCAGTCACAATTGTCATATAGTATTGTATTGTGGGGCGGTAGCATTGGTAACATGACTAGACTTTTCACCTTACAGAAACGAACACTTAGCATAATTTACAATCTAAAGCCGTTTGAAAGCTGCAGGGAAATATTTAAAACATTTATTCATTCATTCATTCATTCAAGTTAGGGTGGGCACTTGATGTCCGGGCACTTGAGCTTGATGCTCATTGTACCATCCCTATTGATTCTCTTATTTCCACTCGAGCAGCTTGGTGTGCGCTTCAAAGCCAGTATCTTGCCCAGTGGAAACTTGAGGACCTTCGAGGGCTCCAACAGATCTCTCCCGAAATATTTCTGCCTGAGTACCTTTAGTTCCTCACATGTGCAGATTACATGTAAACTCGTTTCCTCCTGTAGTTCGCATCTTCTACACCA
Organism: Protaetia brevitarsis; assembly: GCA_004143645.1. Lineage (NCBI taxonomy): Eukaryota > Metazoa > Arthropoda > Insecta > Coleoptera > Scarabaeidae > Protaetia > Protaetia brevitarsis. The sequence goes on from RXPK01000276.1 coordinate 482,929, forward strand.
CGGTTCGCTTACACGGCCTGTGTTGTATAGATGCTTTTTCAGAGGACAGTGTCCAGTTACCAACCCAGTAATGGTTTTAACTTCTTTCTTACTGGCGCTTGAGTAGGTTATCAGAGAAACTAACCATCCCATCCCCTATCAGTGTTTTGGTATGGAGTTGAAACCTTCAGTCGACCTCCATTTCTTTGTACTTTCTTTATCTAACCAGGTCCAGAATGCTTCCTTTGCGAATCTTTAGTAATCCCACATGCGGGCTCTGGACCATGAAGTGTCTCTTAGAGCCGTCCTTGGCTAGTTCATTGGCTATTACGTTGCCCTTTGTATCCTCATGTCCCAGCACCCAAATCAGAGACACCGTGTTGTCTCGTGCCAATGTAATCGGTGGGCACCTAAAGTCCGGGCACTTGAGCTAGGTGCTCATTGTACCATCCCTATTAAGTCTCTTATTTGCACTCGAGCAGCTTGGTGTTCTCTTATGAAGCCCAGTATTGCCCAGGGGAAACTTGAGAACCTTCGAGGGCTCCAATAGTTCTCCCCAATATTTCTGCTGAGTACCTTTAATTCCTCACATGTGTAGATTACATGTAAACTCGTTTCCTCCTGTAGTAGAAATTCGCATCTTCTGCACCACGGTTCACTTACTCGACCTGTGTTGTATAGATGTTTTTTCAGGGGACAGTGTCCAGTTACCAGCCCAGTAATGGTTTTAGCTTCTTTCTTGCTTCGCCTGAGTAGGTTATAAGAGAATCTAGCATCCCATCCCCTATTAGCACTTTGGTATGGAGTTGACCTTCAGTCGAGCTCAATTTCTTTGTACTTTCTTTATCTAACCAGGTCCACATCTCCCTTCTTGCGGAATCCTTAGTAATCCCACATACGGGCTCTGGACCCATGAAGTGTTTTTTAGAGCCCTCGTGGGCTAAGTCGTCGGCTATTACATTGCCCTTTATATCCTCATGTCCGGCACCCAAATCAGAGACACCGTGTTGTCTCGTGCCAGTGTATTGGTGGGTTGTTTGCAGTCCCTAACTAGTTTTGACCTAGTTACAGGGTTTGAGACTGCCTTAATGACAGCCTGGCTGTCAGTCATTATATTAATTTTCCTCCTCATGTAGCCCCCTTTTGCATATTTTGCACAGGCTGCAAGGGCGAATACCTCTGCCTGGAAGAACATTGTATGTTTCCCCCAGGCTTATGAATATCCTTTGATTAGGACTGGGCCCACAAATACCGGCTCCTGTCCCCTGGCTGGATTTGGATCCATCCGTGTACCAGTTTTCGTTAGCAGTGATTTCACGAAAACATTTAATATCATAACATTACCGGGTCTCTATGTTTCTTTAACTGCGTCAAGTCCATAACAACTCAGATAGTGCTTCTGTTGGAAAATTTCATGACTACAATACACGGCATCGGGATCTACTCATACTTGATAAGCATAGAACCACGATATTTAAGAAATCACCCGTCTATTCAGGCAAAAAGTTTTGCAACGCATTACTCGCGCGCGTTGGAGATGTGCCGAAGCGCCTTTTTTTTACGCGAAGCTAGAAGATATGTATATAGCAATTAGTCCTTATACGGTACAACAGTTTCATGGCCATATAGCTGCAGCCAGAGTTTGGTTCTTGACACACGATATTTTTAATTGGATTGTATGCGGTAGGTGCGGTACTTTGTTAGTCTAAGAACTTAGTGGTTTGTAATATACATTTTTTGTGTTACTTTTGTGTTATTATTATATTGTTGTTGACTTATCCAATATCTATTGTACAAATCTATGATCGTAATAAATTATTATTATTGTTATGATAATAGTAATAACGAAGATGAGCACGTCCCATCACTCCGCGCTACATCAGATTTAATTAATATATTCGAATTAATAGAATCTGGTGTGGCGCGGAGTGGTCGGATATTTATGTGTCTATCACTGCGCTACAATCCTTGTGATATCTTCGTAAATGCAGATAGAATTGAAATCGTTTAATTATTTAGTAATTATTAAGAAAACCAAAAATAAGTTGTATGTGATATTATATTATTATACTGTATCATATCTAATTATTATTCATTCATAAATTTCACCCTACCATTCCTCTTATACTTCTCTAATTCATGTGCTCGAAGTAGTGATAATTTGTCGCAAGATCGCAAGAGTGTATTAATTTTTATATTTCTTTTATTATTGTTTTTGTGCAAATAACTTAGAAGAAAGCATATTCACTAAAAAAAAACTATTTTTATCACTGAATCCAATCTTGAAGAATTAAAATGAAGGTAGCAAAATACGAAAATGTTACCAAACTGTCGCAATTTTGTAGTAAAGGCCATATGTTTTCGCATATTGATTTCCTAAACCATTACTAACTTCAAAAAAGCATTGCTTGCATTACAAATCACATTTGGACGAAACATTTGTCCATCGTCTCTCCGTATCCACATCATCCTCGCTCTCTCCTGTAAATTTCATACCATCTCAAAACATTTAGCTCTCACAAAACACACATCCGCACATTGGTCTTTAGATATTCAATCCTAAAGACGTAGCAAGGATTTATTCAGCCGGAAAACAAGGAATTTCACGTGCAATTTAAAACTCCTAACTCCTATGAATTCGGCGCATCGCATTTACATGGAACCTCCTTGTTGACACGTCGCTATGTGTTCCCAAGGTAAACGGTTGAGTTACGCTCGAAATAAAGTACCCGCCCCAAGCGATTCAAAATACGCCGGTCTGAGGTAAATGAAAGAGTACACGCTCGGTTAATAGTGGATCCCTTCTCTTAACGATATTCTTTTGGTCGTCTCCGATGTAAGATATATGGAGTAATCCGGGTAGTTATGGAAACGTAGCCGCTCTACACCGTCTCATTTACATTTTGAATCGTGGTTGTTGATGAGGGTACTAAACAGAATGACCTAGTTTGCAAGACGTATTGAGGACATATAGAAGTCGCAGATTTGTTCTCTTCAATTGAAAGTAGGTACGTTAAATTGTTACCCTGCAGTTAGTTGTAACAATGTTTCAAATGAAATAAACAATTTGAATATATAAATATTCTTTTAACAAAATAATTTACCCAGATATCGCCGATATACAAATGATTGCTGACTTGTCAAAATATCATAATAGGCGAAAATTGGTTGGGTCCCATTTCTTCCACCCATTAAATTATACCAGTCATTCCAGGAAAATTGCCTGTCTTCTTGCGTCCAGAGCCTCGCATTCCAGTGTTGATCCGAATTTTTTGTAGGTATCCTTTCACTGTACAGCGTCCTGTTAGGAGACCTGGTACGATACGAAGATGATTTCTACTGAGCTGCAGTAGTTCTTCAGCCTTCTTTTTTGATAGTCCCTTAATAAAAGTCTTACAGGAGGACCTGCTACAACGCGCCTTCTTATAACGCGGAATCGAAGTTACGCGCACAATTATTTGGCACCATACCTTTAGTTACGCGTAGGATCATTCATAGATACGCGATTACCTCATGCCTATATACTGCTGTGGACTGGCACCCGGTTTTTCGCAAATTGCATAGATTTTGTCATGTTTACTCCGATCAGCCTTTGTCAATGTTTCGGGAGAATTTTCACAGATGTAATTTTTATATAAGATTTAGTTAAAGAGTTAATTGGTTAATTTATTTAATTTAAGTGTTCAGTTGTTTTAAATTAATTTCATTCTTTAAACTGTATAGCGTTCGCTTGTATAGTTTATACTTATTCTAGTAGTTTTCTTCGATGATTTGTGCGGTTGCCTTAGGCGTCAGTGCGTGAGTAGGATTTTATATGTATACGACTGTTTAACCGTGTCATCGCAGTTTACTTCCGGTAGATGCCGGCGTAAGTAGACGTAATGTTTAAATCTTTGCTGCCATTTTGTTATTTTATTTGATTTTGAGATTTGAATTCGCGTTTATTGTTTTATTTCGTCCATCAAGGAACTCGCTTAATAATAATTGTTATTATATTGTTGTGTACACATTTTAGATATAAGATCATTTATTATTTTACGTGCAGGAAAATATATTTCAGTTTAGTTTTTTTTTAAATAATAATTTTAAGAGTTAATTTTTGGTTTTCTAGTTTGCTGATTAGTTTTGATTTATTTTAGTTTTCAATTTTGTAAATGTTTTGTGTTCCACGATTTTATTTTATTTTAATTTGAAACTACGTGGATTGTATTGAAAAAAAAAATATGTTCCTGAACTAATTTGTTTTTTACTTTGATATAGGATTTAGCATTATCCTATTGTAATTTAGAATCTATAGCAGTTTTTTGATTTAAGCCAGGACCCTCTGTCCACGATTTTTTTTTTCTGCAAATTTGTAATTAACATTTTTTTTTCTTTTTTTTTTAATAAATTCTTGGTTGTTTATTAACGTCATTCAAAATACTGTTCTTTTATTTTTAATTAAACCTTTTCAATTTCTGGTGTTTTAAAGAAAGTCAGATTTCTTTCACCCACATTTTACTTTTCGTGATTAGATTCAAGAGTTAATTGCGAGGGTAACTCTGAGTTTAATTGTTCTTTTGCGCGTCTTTAAATTTTTTCGTTGAGGTAGCTAATTTAAAGATTTATTTTGCATTTTCAAATTCAGTCAGTACACAGCAATACGTACTGATGTGTATTAATTGAGATAAATAAAAAATGCAAAATGAATTTAAAATGAAAAACAAATAAAATTAGCTAGCTCAACGGTAAAGATATTTAATAAAACAAAACTCTTCCTCCCTAGGGAGGAAAAGTAAGTGACATTAACGTGATGAAACTTTACATCTTATAATATGTGACATTATTGATAGATGGCATTAGTACATTTGATCCAGTCTGAATCAATTCATGAGATAATTGCTGCATTATTAGGTACCTATCGTTTTAGGAGTGAGTATATTTAAAAAAGAAATCCATGAATATTAATAATCATTTTCTAATTCAAGTTTACAGGTAATAAACTTAACCTACAAAAGTCATAAACACAGAAATAAACAAAACGAATACACAATCTTGTAATTGCAACAAAGTTAATTGCAAAAGATTAGATTACCGATTTATGTTAACATTGAAAGAGCTGTTTATTGCATTTTGTACAGCGAACCCTTCTTTTAAAATTTGAATCGGTAAATTGCATTCCAATAGGTTTGTTCTATTAAAAACTTGTGGTATATCAGCAGGAACAGATGTCGAGGATTTTGGCGCATGGCTCATGTTGTGATTCAGATATCTGTACCATTTTTCCCATTTTTTTTTGATTTCAAGGGAATTCTCCACATAACCTTCAGCGATGTTGGAAGATCGCCAACAGCCGTGAAGTTTTACATCTAATACTCTACCGCCTTGTGAAGCAAGTGCAGTGGCAGAGGTTCTGCGGAAGCAGTGACCCATATACATATGAAAATTTTCTAAAATTTAAAAATTCGGCGATTTTCTTAGGCGCCCTACTGAAGGTATTGTGCCCAACTGGCTGCTTCGTTATTTTACCATTACGCAGACATAAAAATAATCGTGATTGACCTGCAGGTCTCATTTGTAGATATTTCCAGATAATTGCAATCCAATGTGGTTCCACCAGCACAAAATTTCTTTAAACTCCAGTTTTTGCTTCGGGAATATTTACCACAATAATATCACCTCTGTTATCTACGTCAGAGATAGTCATTCTTGTTAATTCTTCAGTTCTAAGCAACGCCCATGATTAAAGCAGTCTATAATTACATCATGTAAAAAGTAATTTATATAATAAATTCCGAACAGTGGCAAGTGCTGCTTTACGAATTTCAGGTGGTGTGCACGATAGATTATCATTGTCTGTGATATCATTCGACATATTGTATAGGAATGTTTATAATAGATATTTATGATATTAGATTAGTTTTATTTACTATTATTGAACACTTTTTGAAAAACGACGCTAGCTTGACACTTGTCAAAAAATATTTAACAGATTAATGCCCGGTAACATAAACAATGGTTACCTATTTGTCAAAGTGGATCAATGGATAACATCAAAAATCAGTAACATAAAGGTTTGTTAGGGAGATAATCATTTGTTAAATCAGTTGTTAACTTAACCACCGCTATTCCGGTAGTTACACATTTGTTAAGATTTACCAAAGCACGAAATTTGCCGAATGTGCAACGAAAGTTACCGTGCATGATTGCATCAATAGATGGCGGAATATTTGACGCTTAGGCGGGAAGTCTGTTTGACATTTTGACAGAATTTTTATTTTTGATTCAATTTGATCACTGATCAATTAATTTGGAATAAGATAGCAGCAGTAAATTTAAAATATATACGTTTAGTGATTATTACATTACATTTTTATAATTATGGAGGCTAGGTAGGTGTAATTTCAACATTTGATTTCTGACAATATTATCACTAAATTTGACACTATGCATCATAATAAGTAGGAAAATACAGGATGCCGTGAGAAGAGCCAGAAATTTTTACGGTACAAGAGAAACACACATCGTTAGCGATCATTGAAAATTATAAAGGAGTAGTTGAAAATTAAAAAAAAAACGGATGGAGTATCTATTAAACAAAAAAAAAAAACGAAGTATGAGCAGAAATTACATCTGAATTTAATTGTCATTGTACTACTGGGTTAAGGATGAAAGAGTAGTTATTTACATTATACAACTTTAGGAAAAAGAACAATTAACACGACCAAAACATTGTTGTATTTGCCTTTTTTTCTTATATTTTCATGATTCTTCTCTGAGCAGTCGTGGTCTATGACGTCTATCATATATGTTGTCTAGTATATCGAATAGTTCTTCATTGGAGGACGATGATTAATCATTCCATATATCCATTTTGGTTATAATCGTTATAAACAAACTTGACATAAGCCAGAAGCAAAACCTCAATTACTGAATTTCTAGGTGAAAACGTCAAAGTTTCAAGTTGACTCTCTATCGGAACCAAAATGAACTATCAATTTTAGTAAATTTACAGTTAACTAGTTTACAACAGCCATTAATCAGTTGTTAACTAATTACTCGACATTTAACAAATGGTTAAGTTTATGTTACGCAACTTTTACTTAACAATTTGTTAGTGCTAACAAATGATTAACTAATCACTTGGTTACACACGCTTTATGTTACCGGGCATAAGCCTACTATCTATCATGTCACTCACAGGTATGTCTTTATTATTTTTAGACATTTAATTAGTTAAAATTGGGCTGGGTGGGACAAAAATCGTATTGAAACCACGTGAGGAAAGTGCTATTGCAGGCCTTGGGCAATTATACATATAATATTTGCCGGCGGCCTGCAATAGAGCACTCTCCTCCCTTGGTTTGAAATATACTATTGTTTTATTTTAGTAGTTCTTAGTTTATGATTTGCCAACAATGCGAGAATGTCAAGCAGTGTATCAGAGTATGGCATCATTTCCAGTGTCATCAACAAAAAAGAAGTGCTTTGCACCATTTGTTCTGCAAAATTAGGGTTCAGGGGCAAACATACTCTTGAACGGTATCTGAAAAGTAGGAGATATATTGAATACCAAAGAGGTATTTCACATGATAAATTTGTAACTGATTTCGTGCGCAGCTTTTCTTAGTGCCAATATTCCATTAAATAAATTACAGGATCCACTTTTTCCGTAAGTTTCTTAAAGAATATAGCAACCAAGATATTCCCCATCAATCGACAATAAGAAAATATGTACCTCAGCTATTCGACAAAACAATGGATCGAATCAGGTCAAAACTAAGTGAAAATTATCTCTAGATAAGAGCAGATGAAACGACGGACATTAAAGGAAGGTGCGTTGTTAATGTAATGGTTGGCACATTGCATCCAGAAAATTCAGCAATGTCATTTGTACTAGCAGAGCAGATTGCGTGTCACTGCAAACGATTTACGCCGAATCTACCCACCACATTCACAATGCGAATCATTAACCCTTCCAATTCTACTAAAAAATTATTTAAAATTACCATGACCCGTTATTAAATCTACCGTCTGATGCGACAAACTAATCTTCATTTCCCTATAATGTGTAAAGTTACCGATAAATTTTCTAGCTCACCTCCCATAAGTAAAATACAGAATGTTTCATTTGAAGCCAAATATAACTTTGAACCCGCACGGCGTTATAAAGTATAAGATATAAAGCTAGATGGTAGCTACAATCTTCCTTATTTTTACTTGGATACCTCAAAAGGTACTTGATTTTATCGTATCATTCACACTGTATATACTGCTGTGTTTCATAAGAGGAAAGCTAGCAACCATATTGAAATGCAATTACTATTTTATGTACACACCTGTTTGTAAGTCCAGTATAATTTGGATTAATTCACACTAGTAGTCATGGAAGTTGAATATAATTTATCGTCTGACAACTGTACGATAGCCTGGTATCCTAGGTATCCATTTTAATTGAATGGGGAGTGACTCAATGTGATTCGTATAAAGAAAATGTATGAAAATCCTTGGTTACATGTTGATAGTTGATGGAAAGTCTTAGAAAAAGCTGTGTCATTTCTCATCAAATATAAATGAATTAAACCAAATTGCTGGGTATATCTGGTATTGAAGGGGATAAATTCACAAATTTGGTGTTTACTGTATCTGGGTACTTGTTCTACATGGGAGTGTGCATGTGTTAGCTGTTCCGAGACTAATCATACATCCTGAATGTAACGAAGGAGGTGAATATACGAGCGAATCTGGATTGTCACTACAAGGAAATCACATTCGGAGGTACTCTGACGTCTGTATGAACCGATAAACGAGGTATCTGGTCAAAACATTGTTTAAATTATTATTATTTCGTATGAGATTTAAATTCTGAGCTTTTGTAAGTTGGCAAACGTGGTTGGTAGTTTTCTATTCTCTTATGATAGTGCGGGATATTTTAAAAGTTCCTTTTTGAATTAAAGAATCTAAATTATACTGGATAATTGATAATACTTGTTTGAATATCCCAAATAACTATACTCACCCTGAGTAAGAGTTCTCATACTTTTTTATATATTTCCTGTATAGACTTGTTCATGAATTACACATGTTATTAATGATTGCACTGTTTTATTAAAGAAAGTTATTTATTTATTTTCCTTTTGCTTGTAAAAGCATTAGCCGGGAGAATCACAATAATACATATGAAATCTGATAATATTTATGTAGAAATCTACGAAAATTGTTCTCCCATTATCAGTTTCAAGGACAGAGACTAAAGAGGAACAAAAAAATAAAATTGGAATCAGCCAAAACTCTCAAGTTGAAAGGAAAACAAAAGCCTTTAAAAGAAGATCATCTACGTGACGTTAACATTTTTGAACAAAAGAATAATTCCATTTCAGACGTGCGGAATAAAGGAAAAAATGGAAACGGTTTTCAGCGCATTGACCTTGAAAATATTACCCTCGAGGAACAACGTAGAAAAGAATACTGTACAAGCTGCAACCAATTGATTTTATTTTCGCCAACTTCAATCGAAAATCGTTACGCCCTCATGGCTGGCTGCCGCACGGTGGTAAATCACGCCGTACGAGAGAACGGACACCTTCCTAAAAACTAAGAGGAAAAAATAGAAACCTCCACATCCAGCAGCCGCGTCTCTGTAGCAGGCGAGGAGATCCATACGAGTACTACGTACTTATGCATAAGTGATGAATACATTTCGAAGTTTAGCTACCCGAAGTAGTCCGAAAGACGGAATATTTTATGGCATCCCGCTGCGCGAGTCGCATTTTTGAATCTTTCAAGAGGAAGTCAATAATTTATGCGATTCCCGCACGCGTTTACGTCCACGATTCGGCTCCTCCCCCTCTCTACCCCTTATACCGTACCCAGATACACGTGGAAGACCCGTTCGAGCATAGAGCGGTGAGCGCAGAACAATGTCTCGACTCCTGGTTCCTTCGAAAAACACCCGGGAGACCTTTAAATTCATTTCTTTGGCCCGGTTATTTGCCGCAACGTTCGCCATTACTATCTTATTCTGTTTAGGGGAAGCGCTATTTGGTTACCTACGTCTACTTTATCGGCGTAAAAGTTTCATTACGGACCGCGGTAAATCAAGGAATCGCGTCCTAGGGAAACAATCTGGCTGCGATTTGTGGAATTTTTGGCACTAAAGGCGCTTACATTGTTTAGGTTAATGCATAATAAAATGGAAAATGTTAGAAAATGCAAAATTTTGAAAAATTACAAGCGCGTATGTTGTTTTGAAGTTTTTTTTTCATTATTAAATATTTACTATATAGTACCCTGTCTAGATGCTATCGTACCACCATAAATAGATTAAAATTTGGACACGGTAGATTCCTATCCCATCTGCATAAACTAAATATAATCAATTCTCCTGCTTGCCCTTGTGGTCATGATGAGGCAAATTTAAATCCTCTTATATTATCGTGCAACAACCACACATATTTACAACAACAGCTATACAATGTACTTATCTCTTTAGGAGTGCCATTACCAACTAGTATAATATCATTACTGTACTTGAATAACAAAAAAATCGATGACAAAATAATAGACCTTATTAAAAGAGCGAGAATACTAATTTAATTTGCCCGAAAGGGGCATTCCTTCCTAAATTGATACTTTGTTTGTAAATCCTACTTTCCGTTGGCCGAACTCTGTGTTGTGTACTTTCGTTAGTCAGTCTGATAGGCCCCAGACTGTGAAGTAGGTATCCCTGTTATATCCTAAAAGTGCCCCATTCGGACCATCATAACACAGGTAAATACATGCACCCATGATGTCTTATTACTTTTGTTTCTTTATTTACAACCGGTGGCGTATGGACTTTCACCCCGCAAGCAAAAAAAAAAATATTTACTATATCTTTCGGGGAATTTCAAATTCAAGCACCACAAACCATTGCGCATCGAAAAAACGTACATTGTAAAATTAATAATATAACGTTGGGAATTTTATAACCAACGTTATGTTATGAAATTTTTGGATTTACATAATAAGTTATACAATGCTTTTCCATAATTTCTTATTGAAATCTACGTAATAAACACCTATAGGTAACTACAAAGGGAAGTTTACTCGGTAAAATGATACAATACCTGAATATATACACTCAAAAAAGTTGCTGTGTTGAATTAACAAAATGCTCTTTGTTGTTTTTTTTGTCATTATAACCAAAATTTGAGTTTAACTAAAGCAATTTCTCGGGTTCTATAAAAATAGAATTTACCTTGAATCTATTTAGCTAAATTAAAGTTTCAACTTGTTCTAATTAACAAGGAAAATGGTCGCTTTAATATTATTAGAAGGTTTACACTTTTCTTCCATTCAACTAAAAATGCGGCTAGCTAGACAAATCTGAAGCATTAAATAAATGACATTTTGGGTTGTTGAAACTGAAGAATTCAACTACGATTTGCACATCTACTTGTAGCAGTCTTCTCCCTATATAATACGGCTTATATGTATTACAAAAATTGTTCCATAGATGGCGCTTCTCCTATTTCATTCCGGTAACAGAACATATTTAGCACAAATAACAAGGCAAATACGATTATAAATTATTAATATGGTCTATTTACCACATAAACATCTAATTGGAGCCGTGATCATTGAAAGGGCAACTACCTTAATCGCTTACTACGGCAACGGAGTGATTCTTACGATCAACCCCTAATACGCGAAACAAACACTTGGTGTGTTTGCTACAATATCAACCCCATGTCTCCAATATTATTCACCCAAACAACTGCGTTATAAAATTAAAAATATAGATTATATCAGTTCGTTCGTTTGAATATTCATTTAAATGGCATATTCGAAAGTTGAAGCACATATTTGATTTCGATTAGGTTAATTTGACTAAAATTTTGGTTATCATATTATTTCAACAAAATTATTTTGTGTCCTGAAACAAAAATTTGCTTGCCACTATGTAAACGAATAATTTTCTTCAATAAAATAAAATTTGGTTGAAGCAAACGTGACATTTGGTGGAGGCGCCGGGCAAGAGGTAAGCACCGGTTTATATATTTACTTGACAAGTTCATATTTATTACATATAGATAATAACAAGTGTACGTACCTTATGTACACCACGGGTTACACGCGTATGGTATATTTAAACGGCAAGAAATATTCTTAACCCCTTTATTAACTCTAACAGAGAGAAATACCTTATGGAGTCTCCTATCGGGGGCCTCCTCGTGGAGTGTCTCCTTTACCGAGAGTCTTCTTACTACCACTACTACACTGTGAATCGCTAAGAATGGCAAATCTGGAAACTGGGAATAGAGCCTAAAACATGAGAATTGAGCGCAACATGTTGCTCTTTTAAGATATATATGTTCAAGTTAATAATTTCCCAATAATTCAGCAAGCTTTCATAGAATCAACGTGAAAATTGGTATTACGACGTTTTTCAGCATGATGAATAGGAATTTGTCATCACTTTTATCGTAGCTCATAGAGGGCGCTAATTACACCCTGCTGAATAGGTAAATCGAAGCTTATGTTTTTTATGTATACAGAATACAGCATAAACCGAATAGAAAATTTGAAAGAGCAGCGTGGAGTTTTCAACTGAAGAAATAGTCATTTGTGGGATTATGCGAATCCACACGCATTAAAGGAAAGACATTTCCAACACGAATTCAAAATAAACATTTGATGTGGGATGATATCTGATTTTTTTATTGTTTTTTTATTGTTCCTTTGAACCGAATCTGAACGATCAACTATACTTAAATTTTGTCAAACAAAACTGCTGCTGAAGATGTACCACTTGAAAAAAGACAAAATATGTGGTTTATGCGCGATGGAGCGCCACCACATTTGTCTGTGCGCAAGTGTCTGATCGAACAGTTTCCACATCAATGGTTTGGTCATAGAAGTGAATTTCCTTGGCCACCTAGAAGCCCAGATTTTAACCCTCTAGATTTCTCTGTTTGGTCTAGTATGAAGGATATAGTCTACAAAGACAGAACTGAGTCCCGCAAAGAGTTGCTTCAAAAAATTCAAGAAGCTGCCAATGTGATCAGAAATAAGGCAGAGCTATTTTTTAACATCAGAAGATCTTTAAGAGAACGCATAAAGAAGTGCATTGTAGTGGTGGTGGACATTTCGGGCAGTTGCTCTAAATAAGTTATTCACCAGTAGTGTAATGTGCGGGCGCTTGTAATGACAGTTGTATCAGCCTGCTACCCTTTTGGAAAGTCGATTTTATAAGACATTATTTTCAAACATATACAATGTTATTACTTTACTGATAAAGTATGATTGAGTGTGTACGCATTATTTCTTTTTATTATTTACTTAAACTTCGTAAATTAAAGATCGAAAATTGTCTTAATACGACGACCTGTATTGAAAGTCTTGAATGCAAATATATCGAAAACGGATCAAGATATCAAAATTAAACAAGTATGTATTTTTCATGTAGAAAAGGTTACTCTTTCAAAATTTCTATTCGGTTTATGCTGTATTCTGTATACATAAAAAACATAAGCTTCGATTTATCTATTCAGCAGGGTGTAACTAGCGCTCTCTACCAGCAATAATAAAAGTGATGACTAATTCCTATTCATCATACTGAAAAACGTAGTAATACCAATTTTCACGTTGACTCTATAAAATCTTGCTGAATTATTGGGAAATTTAGAAATGAAATTATTAACTTGAACATCCTGTATGTCTTAAACGAGCAACATTTGTATAAGGCATGTTCAATGTTCAAGTGCGTTCAACTTAAACTTTCTACACTAAAAGTCATTAATTCCTCAGGTTTCGACTCGAAGCTGATTTGGGACTGCATGAGTGTTTTAATCGAAAGCATGTTTTAATATATAATTAAATATGTGGGCAATTAAAAGTCACTCCTGTCAACTTGTTACAATTTGGCGACCTAATTAGAACATAGCTGTAGTTAGAAAATCGAAAAGTAATAGCAAATATTTTTTTTTCATTGTGGGCTTTAAAATCCGTATAACTCTCATTTGTGTAAATAATAATGTTATTTTAATAAAAGTACTAGATTATATTTTAAACATTCTGTCGGTTTTTGCCATAGTTTTTGTATACGCTTGTAATACGGTTAAAAGGCTTATAACTCGATTTTTCTTTTGAATAATAGTTGACGGCAGTGCGTTTATAAACGTATTATTATTCAATTATATCTATTATCCCCAAAGAGTAAAGAGATCCATGCATACTACATATGAAAACAGCTAGTCCCGGCTTTCCTTTGACATTTCTCTCGTGCAAATTCAATTACCAGTCAATAACGCGTCATTGTTCGATTTAAGCTAGCGTAGGTAATTAATGAATCTATTTAAGCTCATATGTGCGCATACATTTTGTATGTGTGCATTCTCTATAGATCTGTCTGCATGTTGTACATTGTGTTGTTCTGTTCTATGGATTTGTGCTGTGAAATCTAGCTAAATAATTTAATGAATAATCGTGTATAAGCTAAACCCTGTTAGATAATGTACTATTTAGCTGTGCATACGTAAATGCATATATCTAACTTTAGGAATGAGTGTATATAATAAATATGTATTGCATATACCTATATTTGCAGCGTGCCCCTTAATCAACGTATGAGTAGGTGTGAATGTATGACCCAAGAGATCTACTGTATCCCCTATTCATACTGTTTCACAGATGGCCTTCCAATCATATTTCTTTTAGAAAGTGCGGAATATGAGAAGACCCCAGGTTAGGTAAGTCAGGTGCAACGCCCTTGAGTTGCACAAGAGGAAATGAATGGGTCATCCTGCTCTCCACAAAATCTGTATTCAGATTGCTTTGCTAATCTAAGCTTGCTCAGATCTCCTTTCAGTTTACAATGGCCTGAAAGTATTCCTGTTAATATGCGAATATGGTTCTTGCTCAAGTTGATGTATTCTGTAAACCTTTTCTGGTTAGAGGTTCCCAGAGGAGTTTTAGCTTGCCTCATTCCCTGGAGATTCTTTCAACAATTGGACTTTCTCTGTCCCATTTCAATTTTTAGTTTCTTCAATATTGTACTGCTACTTATTCCTCGAAAGAGTTCCAGGTACTGAGAATGGTATTTCAACGCTTTTTTGCAAGATTATCCGTTATTTCGTTTACTTCCACTCCTGTGTGACCTGGAACCCACGAGAGGGTTACTTTATTTTATTATTTCCCTGGACATTTCAAAACCATCTCGGAGATAATTTCGTATGAGCTCTTGATGGCTGGTCGATTATCAGATGTAGTGATTATCTCCTGCTTTCGGAACTTCCGTGTAGCAACGAGACCGTCAATAAAAAGCTTAAGTATATTGGTCTTTGGTTGATTCCTGACCCTGCAACCCAAGGTAGATACAATTATTATATAAGTATTACCTCTGAACTACCCCGTCACGCCCCAACGTGACAATATTAAACTGGACGCACCTGTCAATAGCGGTTCCGCCTGAAAGATGCGGTATTTCTCCAAGCCTTTGAAGTAGTTAGCTCATATTTTCTACTTCAGTTCCGTCTGCCGTTGTGGAACCATCCGTGTACCATTTGATGGTATTTCTGTTTAAGGTGGTGGTGTAATCCCACTCGCTCTTGTTGCGAAGCTTCGTGGTAAATTCTTTCACAAAGTTGATTTTTTTGACGTGTCATCCCGAGGCATGTCTCAAGTTTGATTACCGTCAGGAGATTGAGGCCTATGCCTAGTCGTTCCTTCCTTGATCATTCTGAGTGTGGTTTTTTGCCACGCTCCCCACCACAATGTGGAGAGGGATAAGATCCAATACTATCTCGATAGCTGCTGTTGGGTAGGTTCTCATGGTTTTAGTTATGCATATGCATGGTAATCTTTGCACTTTCCAGAGGTTGTTTCTCGTGGTAGCGAGATTAGTTCTTTTGTTCCAAGCTCTCACTATCGCTGTATATATATTGCTCTGTTTTTCAGAACACAATGCCCGGGATTTCAAAATTTTATTTTTTATAGTTCAATACTAATTTAATATTATATTCAAATTCATATTATTTTCATTTAGCTTGTCCGTTTACGATTTAATTTTTTTTTCTTTTTTTTTAACAAAATCAGTTTAATTAAAATAGTGGTTTCAATACACCCAGCGACCTCTCTAAGTAAGTGAAAGAAAACTGTGGAAAGTGACTTCCTACCTGCTAGGTGGCACGGGACGCTTCAAAGGGAACCAGATCGTCTGTCAGAATCGTACTCCGGACGCTTATTAACGAATAGGCACCTAACGGGCGCACCCTCAAAGCCCCTTCTCGGTTTATTAAAATTTGAAATAAGTAATTATCGAAAATCGATGTAAAACACTTACTGTACGAATAAAAGAAACGTTTCAAACCAAAACAAACTTAAATCTTTATTTATTTACCCAAATGCTATGTTTCCTCATCAATTGAGACTCTATGATCACAAGGTACGTAAATTGGAATCAGTAAAATACTATATAAGACAATCTTTAATACAAAAACACGTCTTCAAACTCTCCTGGCATTTTTAAAGACTAAATGAGGTTATGGAAATGTCATATAATAAATTAAATTTTCATATAACTATCTGTAAACGGCAAATACTAAATTTTTATAGCAAACGATTATCTATGATTATCGATATTTGTTAAAGATAGCTATTTTATCAGAGATCAACTCGGTGATATTTTTATACAACCTTTACATATAAAATTTACTAAAATAACTAAACTAAATGGCGGTTCTTATAAACTAACCCCAAATTGTCCTATGGTGAAATAAATTACACAAAAATATAAGTTTCTGATTAAAATTGAAAGGAACTGAATTAATTCCGTTCTGTTTTGGGTGAGGTGATTCTATGGAATACTAACTTGAAAAGGACACGACGCTTGGCAAACTCTGGAACTGGATGTAGGTTCGGTTAGACGGGCCCCCGGTCTCGGTCAATGGCATGGAAGGGCAATCTGATCGGGAACTCTTCGTGGGAAATTTTTATAGGATATTTTCTTGTCAAATTTCAGGTATTCGATAAGGACTGCATAAACAGGAGTTGTATCGATACTTTTTTAGGTAATACTTCTTGGAACTTTGATAAATTTTTAAAATTGTGGCATAAAAACGTTATAGGAAAATTAAGACAACCGTCGTGTCTGGTAACCACCAACAGAATGAGAATTCAAATCATATTCAACAGTCAACAGCCTTCAATTGTTATCGCTGCAGGTCGGCCACCCTGAATTTTGAAAGATATCGCTAACCGACATTAAAATACCGTTATTTTCTATAGTTTGAGGGGAATATGCCAAACGTTAAAAATAAAAACACCCCGAGGACTCCGAGCAAAATATAACAAACATAAAAAAGATACCAGGTCAGTTTGAATTAACATATAAAATAACGTTTACATTATAATAAATCAATATTTAGCACCTAATGCTAATATTATTGATTTTAAATAACTATTTTTAACAAATTCATAATTCACCTGTAGAGTAGGCAACTGAGTACACGCCTCACTTCTAAATTACTACATAATTTAGTTTAGAACCTTGTTGTGAATTCCTTTAAAATAGGTTCCATACCTTAGATATCATAGCAATATATATCCATCCAAAGCAATATTTTTGGGTTGTATTTCCATTTTTTCCCTGCAAAGTTTCTGAAGACCATCAGATCCTTTTAGCCTGTTGGTTATGTCAAGTTCGTGTTTACTCCAGAGAAATGTATTGTCTTAGGTAAGGCTTCGGTATTTAACCTCCGCTCTCCAATCGTCGTTTCGCCCATCCATTTTCATGGTTTGAAGTTGAAAGTTTTCTTAGTGGATACTACTAAGGTAGTCTTAATGGGATTGACATTAAGTCCCACCGATTGTCACTATCTTCTCGTAAAGTTAAGTCCTCTTTGAACTACATCGCAGGGGATATTCTCAAATTTGCCTCTTGCATATATGAGAATATCACCAGCATACCCTTGGCAAGGTATGCATCCTCTGGTAGCCCTAAGCGGGATGGTCGCATGCCTCCACCGACCTGGTAGACAGCAGCTGCGACATTAATCTGGAGTTCACGCCATCTAACCCTCTACATGAATAAATAAAAAAGTAAAAAAAAAATAGTTGAAGTTTCATCTTCTGGGATTTAGCCTCCCGCTTGGGTAGAAAATAATTTATGCCATACTTTTAGTTTTGAACAATCAAGCATCTCTTAGAAATTTGGAAAAAGCTTTTCTCATTGACAAGCATCTTTTTGGAGGAGATACGACAAAATGTTATTAAGAAAACTTGTTCAAATTAATGTATTATGCAAGTATTTATTGAATTATATGAATTTAGTGCTATTCTTGTGTCGATCCGGGGTACACTGTATGTATAAACGGGTATGACAAATAAGAGATAAAAGGTTGGCAATACTAGGTTTAATATTATTCAGTGGGCGCAATCATGAACTAAATATACTAATTAATTTCGTATGTCCAGCGTCCTATTTGCGATTTCATTATTTTGTAACATGCATATAGTAATTATCCGACTATTAATCTATAACAGCTGTTCTGTATAGATGATACGGTGTACATGTGGACGTAATGCGGACGTTCCTGTATCGATTACGAATTCAGATGAGGCCAATTCCGGATCTGGGATCCCACATTAAGCCTTAAACGGTAACTAGGTCAATGTATATTTTCTATTTACCCTATATAGGTCCTAGTAGGATCACATAAACTATATTCTTTCTGGAGACTTTTCCCTGTTTTAATTACTATTGCCTGTTTTACAGGAATTCTTGTGAAATTTCGTCTGTACTTCCAAAAAAAGCCTAGCACTATGACTTACTTAGCTTACGTACTTTGTTCTACAGCGAATTCGCTTTTCTCTATAATAATAATTGCGGTTTATTATTATAATACTTTTAATTATAATGAAATTACAGATTTTAAAAATTGACCAAATTTCAATGATTAGGATAATATTATATACCGTCAAAGCCATTGCGCGCGCCGGTTGCCTTTTGAATTTTAGGCATTTTTAAACCTGTCATCGTATTCGAACATGCTTTCTAGGGATCTTTAAAATTGCTTAGCCTCTCTAGCCGAGAAAGGTGCTAGGTCAGTGCCTACCCTGCTGAATGCTACAAAATGGCGGAGGAACAAATTTTCCGATTAAATAATTACGCGACACATTTAATCAAAAAAAAAATTATTTACTAAAAAAAGCATAACCACATAAATTCAATTACTGTTCTTACTTCTGAGAGTCCAAATACTCACAAAAAGACTTATCTTCCATAACTATCACAGCAACATAGATGCATCCTAGAAATGAAAAAAAAGATAGTCTTCTATAATGATAATACCCTGGAAAAACAAAAAGTTTTTAACAACAGTATGACTAAGTTAAATTTTAGATAGTGAAAATGTGATTAAAAAAATTAAGTGCAAAATTTGTAATATTAATTGTATTGAAAGTGTGACCGAAGATATAAACAATTTGACAAAGAATTATGGTAGCAATGACTTTATTGTTTTACCTCTGATTTGGGACTGTGTAAGCGCCCTAAATGAGGTGGGCACCCAAAGGAAATTAACCTTGGCCTGGGTCCCTAGCTACTCGGACGTGACAGAAAATGAGGCGGCGGAGTTAGTCAAGGTCATTCGTTGGAGCTGGCCCTTCTTTCGGCACTACCAAATCGCAAATTAGCAAGTCCATCAATGAATGGATATATAATCAGTCCAGAGAGTGGTGGCAAAAATCACCGGGACAAAGACAGGCAAAAGAGTTCCTAAAGGAACAGAAGCCTGAATTTTACCAAATATCTACTGAATAAAGACAGGAAGACTGTCAGAATGATAGTAGGTCTGCTGACTGGTCACTGTAGACTAAATAGGCATATGTACAACATAGGCCTGGCAGATGATGCAACCTGCAGATTCTGCCAAGAAACACCAGTTCATGTGCTGTGCCAATGTAAAGGCCTGGCGAGGACAAGGTTTCTAGTAATGGGCGTGGAGAACCCCACAGCTAGTAGCTACACAAAGAAGCCGCTCTCAAAGGTGATCGGCCTAATTAAGAGGGCAAAATTAGAGAGCGTCCTCTAGGAAAAAAGAGGATCACTATAGACCTGAAAAGGCCGCGGTGAAATAGGTCCATAGGCCACCCCAATTCTAATCTAATCTATTGTTTTATCTGGAGGAAAAAATAATGTTTTAAGTGGACTGTATTCCAGTGATTCTTATTTTTGTAATTTGTTTTCAATGTTAAATTTTACCAAATTATGCAAGTGGTGCACTAAAAAGTTAATATATGCTAGTTTATTTTTCCATGAATGATTTAAATCTTCTGAAATAAATCTGTTATTAGTAGTGGGCTTTCTATATATGTCTATTTCTTACTTATTTTTATTTCTTGTTACTAACATATCGAGAAAAGCAATCCTATTGTTTGTTTCCTCTTCATGGGTAAACTTAATGGAAGGAAATTTTGAATTTAGCTGTTCAAGAAAATCTCTAATTGAGCACTTACTAGTATCAAAAACACAAAAAATGTCATCAACGTATCTAACCCAAGCCTGTGGAAAATATGCCAAAGTATTCTAAGATCGGTTTCAAATTTTCCCATAAAGAGGTTAGGTATGAGGGGAGATAAGCTGTTACCCATTGCTGTTCCTTCAGTTTGTTGGTAAAAGATACCATTGATTTGAAAATAATGTCCAGTTTAGTGCAGTTTGTGGTGAGGGGTGTAGAAGAAGTTTGCACTTTCTTCAATCCAAAAGAAACAGTGTAACTTAACCACTTTTATTTATAGACGGTCTTTTGATGACCGCGCATTAAATTCTGATACCAAAAAAATCTCTATGATTTTGAAATGCAGTTCAAAATTTTTGCAAGAAAAAGTTGATTTCGAAACATTCAAGGGAAATTCTCAAAAAAAAATGTTTTTTTTTGTTGTTTCAGGTGAAGTATTTCTCCAATTTCTGGAAAATTTGCACCAGTTTGTATAAAATTTCCACAATTCTGAAGTAGTACCAACTATACCTGTTGCCTTTTCTTTTATAATGTTTTAATGCTTCCGGCAACTTTTCCTATGGTTATGTCGTCCACCTTCCGTATTTTCGTCTTCCTCTTCTTTTCCAGGATTATGTCTCCTGCTGTTTTTTTTTCCAAACCACAACTCCTGGTAATGTTGGATGACATTTTTATCAGTAGAAACCCTCTTGGACATTTTGATTCAATATACAAGATTGATTATTCTTTAGATGTAGCAGTAATAAAGGGAAAAAAAATTGCTTCCTGTGAATGCCATGTACTACAGCAATACATCAAACTTGTCAAATTCCGCAAACAATTTCTACCAGCTGATTTGAAAACTTTCCGTACCTACGCGAAACATCTATTTAAACTGGCGGCGGCAGTTAAGACTTCGCGAGCTGGTATAATTTACGCGCACGCCCCCCCAGTACCAGTGAAAACGATAATGAAATTCCCCAATTTATGTAACCGCCGGTGAACTGTCAAAGTTTGATCACGTTATTACCGGAACAACATGGTAAATAATTGAGCCGGGCTATATTTTACCGCGATTTAGTGCCTATCTTCATCAGTATAGCCCAGGGCTTCGCTCGACGAACTGCTCGCTCGGTCAATACCGTAGCATACGCTCACATACACACGTACAACATACACTGTAATACACATTGCACACGTATATTCACTACGAACACGCCGTAGCGTGTTATTGTGGAGTTTAATGTTTCAGTGGCTCCGACGTTGGTACATTAATGGACCTTGTGATGAATTATTTAGCTAAATTGCCGAAGCGAAAGCGCTTCAGCTATCCACCGGCGTAGTACGTCGTTTGAGACGAATCAGGAACAGCAACCCGAGCAAGTGGAGCAAAATAGAGTAAATATCCGCGCCCTGGTTAATGTCGTTCGCTGAAGAGTAGTGTAAATTTTATGTAGGGGATTGAATCTATACTGCCAGAAGATGAGCTTTTCAAAGGTTTTTAAATGATTTTGTTCAAGCCCACGTGTATAGTTTCAAAACAGTTTTTTATGTACACATCATAAAAACCTTGGAGACAAGCAAGGAAACGCATTTCTGCTCCATAGGGTAAATATTTATAGATAAATAAATCTATGTTATATATGAAGGTATAAGCCGACCATCATTACTTGTTTACTTGTAGAAACAATATGTACAAGTGTTAAGAACACTTAATAAACACAGACTGGTCTTTTATTGACACCTGCACAGATATTAATGAGGCAGACGATATGTTTTATAGTACTCTTATCAACATATTTAACCGATCGATTCCTAAAATTGGGAATAATATTAACCGCAGTTATCCCCCTTGAGTTTACGAACTCTTCTGAAACGCGAAATACAAGAAGCATCCAAAAACTATATTACTAAAGTAGAAGGCAGCATCAATGATGACCCACAATATTTTTGGCAATTTGTAAATAGAAAAAGATCCTCTTCGCGCATACCTGGACTAATGAACTGGAATGATAAGGAATTTGATAATCCGCAAGATATCTTACAGGCATTTAGTTCCCATTTCTCTAAACCACTACAAGCAAATTCACCTAGTATAAAATCAACAGCTACATGTGCCAATGTTAATGTCTTTGATATAAACTATTTTACAGTTTCAGTAGTTTTAAATAGTATTAGACATTGAAAAGCTAAAACAACGTCAGGCCATGATAATATTCCAAGCTATATTATACGGAAATGCTCTTCACACTTTGTTCAACCACTTACACAATTATTCAATTTATCTTTAAAAACGGCTACTTTTCCGGACATTTGGAAGCTTGGAAGGATTATTCCCGTATTTAAGAAGGGTGATACCTCGAATATTGCTAATTACCGACCAATATGCATACTGTGTAACTTTGCAAAAATATATGAACATCTTTTATATACACATATCTTAAGAAATGTTAAATCCCTTATTTCTGATAACCAACATGGTTTTATGGTGGGCAGATCGACGGAGACCAATTTAGTACACATCACGCAGTACATAAGCGAAAAATTAGATAATAGAAGCCAAGTTGATGTGATTTATACAGACCTGTCAAAGGCATTTGACGTAATAGATCACTCACTTTAAACTCAGAAACTTGACTCTTTTGGTTTGTCTCACAATCTTGTAAAACTATTAACATCGTATTTGACGAACAGACTCAACTACGTCGCATATAATGGATTTACATCGAACAGCTTCAGAGTTTGCTCCGGTGTAGGACAGGGCTCTAATCTTGGACCACTACTTTTTAATATATTTATAAATGACTTGATAACGTCACTAGACTGCGAAGTTTTGGCGTATGCCGACGACTTGAAAATATATAGAGAAGTTGTTACTAATGCCGACTGCATCGCCCTACAATCAGATATTACTAAGATCCATCGCTGGTGTCTGAGCAATGGTCTGGGGATTAATGTAGATAAATGCGCAGTTGTATCGTATACAAAGTTGTTTAACCCCATCATTTACCAATACAACATAAATCACGTTTCTATCACAAGACAGTCGTAGTTCAGAGACCTGGGGGTTCTCTTTGATAGTAATTTATCATTTTCTGAACACATTAATTCAGTTTGCAGTTCGGCATTAAGGAGCTTGGGATTCTTAATTAGATCTTCCCGCAATTTCCAAAATCTTCAAACTTTAAAAATGTTATACTGCTCGCTTGTAAGAACCACATTGGAATACTGTTCAACTATTTGGTATCCGATATACACTTACCTTAACTTAACACTGGAACGCGTGCAAAAGCACTTCTTGAAATATCTTTCATTCAAAATAGATGGTACTTACCCGAAGAGAGGCACAAATTACAACGACCTTCTTCAAACAACATGGTTTCGTATCCTTACAACAAAGGAGAGAAAGATATGATGCTTTGTTTTTGTTAAGATTACTGGGACACAAAATTGATGCACCCGGCTTGCTATCGCAGATACATTTTGTAGTACCCAACTACAACACACGCCACACTGAAATTCTGCGTGTCCAGAGATATAATACCAACACCCTGAGGAAGACCCCATTAACACATATGGCTCAAAATATAAATATTATTTATTCGAATGCGATCTTTTAATTCATTTATTCATTTTATTTTTCATTTTTATGGCACTATATAATATTATTAAATGTTTATATAGATGTACCCTGTAAATGGTGTGTAGACACTGTTGGATAATAAAGATACTATTATTATTATTATTATTAATGGGAGACATCCACGGGTGTTGACTACCTTTCTGCACATATTCGAGACTTCGGCTTTTTAACCTGTTGTCCAATGCTTTATGAGGTGAAAAACGGTAAAAAGACTCAGATTTGTGTTACGTAATTATTTGTGAGAGAATTGCATTTTGTCTTTCGACGATTTTCCGACTATCTATCACCATTTTTATTGATAATGTATTGGATAGATCCACTATACTTCCTTGTATGGTGATTAGATGAGAACGTCACATTGAATCCGCGCTACCACCAACAATCTATATCTATGATTTCAAAAGAATTAATTTTGATAATTTGAAACGTTTATTAGTAGTTGTTAATTGGGTCGCGAGCTGGCTGATGATGATGTGCATGCGGCGCTTGATAAGTTTTGTTCGATTCTATTTTCTTTATTTGAGAAATGTGTACCAGAAAGAATTGTTACACTGGATAAATATCCTATGTGGCCGTCGTATACTACGAGGAGGGTTATGAGGAAAAGAATAAACTGCATAAAAAATGGAAAATACATAGTAATGAGTTAGATTATTTAAGTTTTAGTATTTTACTAGTAAGTAATTTAGCTAATCGTCCTGAACAGTCTCATCTTTCGTGAGATCTCATTTTAAGTGTTCTACTGTACCTAAAAATATACGACTAGGTGACACAACTACTGATAACGCGCAATTAATATGCAATCTCTTTAATGATTAGTTTTCTTCTGTCTTCATAGACGGTGAAATTAATAATCCTGTGGTTCGCACTTGCAGTCGTTGTATTGTTAATATTCCGTATAGTTTGATTCATTCTAAATTGTGCGAGGTGGATGTGTGGAAGAGTACTGGTTCCGATGGGATCCCTACATGTATTTTACGTACATATTGCGATTATTTAGCGAAGCCACTTTTTATAATCTTTAATATGTCTCTGCGCTACTGAAGGTACTTAGGCAGAAGTATTTCGGGAGAGATCTAGTGGAGCCCTCGAAGGTTCTCAAGTTTCCACTGGGCAAGATACTGGGCTTTGTAGTGAACACCAAGCTACTCGAGTGGAAATAAGAGAATTAATAGGGATGATACAATGAGCACCTAGCTCAAGTGCCCGGACAGCAAGTGCCCACCCTAACTTTAATGAATGAATGAATGAATGAATATGTCTCTGCGCGTGGGCCGTTTTCCATCCATATGGAAGTGTGCCTCTGTCGTACTGATTTTTAAAAGTGGTGACAGTACCTCAGTTGAGAACTACCGTCCTATTTCCATTTTGTGCACTTCGGCAAAAGTTTTCGAATCAGTTATTTACAAAATAGTTTTTAATGAACTTAAACCATTCATTGGTGCTGAACAACATGGTTTTTATCCTGGTAGATCCTCCGTAACGAATCTCCTCACGTTTACTCACTATATTTTAGATAACCTTGATAATAAAATACAGGTGGACGCAATTTATACGGATTACAGCAAGCTTTCGACAAAATAGATCACCAAATTCTTATAAATAAATTGTTAAGGTTAGGTACTTCGGTGGCTACAGTTTTACATATCTAACAGGTCTCAATTTCTCAAGTTGGATGTTACACCTCTAGGACGGTGGTTATCACATCAGATGTTCCGCGGGATCCCATTTGGGTCCTTTACTTTTTAACCTATATATTGATGATATATGCGAGTGCTTCAAAAACTCGCGTTTTCTTCAATATCCTGATGATTTAAAGATATTTTAGTTAGGGTGGGCACCTATAGTCAGGGCACTTGAGCTAGGTGCTCATTGTAGCCGTCTAAAGATATTTAAACCTGTACAGTTGATAATGGACTGTGTCGAGCTACAACAAATCTTGATAGATTATGTGGCTATTATCTAAAAAAATAAACTCTTTCTAAATTTCAAGAAATGCAATTTTATACAGTTCACTAGAAATGTTTCTAAATTACAATTTTCATAAGCCTTAAACGGATGTATATTAACCAAAGTGTTCAAAATTAAAAATTTTAGTGTCATGCTGGATACTAAACTGGTATATACTGTGACCATGTGCGATATATCGTTAGTAAATGTACCAAATTACTTGGTTTTATTATAAGAACATCTAGAAATGTGTCTTCCTGTAAGTCTCACATACTTATAATCGAGTAATCTAGCTTTTGTTGATAGATGACATTCTACTGTTCTACAAGACTATAATTTGATGCAGTATGCTTCGTTGCAGCAAATCCCATACGTGCTCTATGGTATTTAAATCAGATGGTTGTGCTGGCAGTAGCAAAACATCAATTTAGCGGTTTTAAAGAAACTCACGAATGTTATTTGCAGTATGCGCGCGCATTGTTGTGCATAAGTTGAAAATTTTCACCAATTATTGCAACATGTGTGTGTATGTATATATTGCAAGGGTGATATTACACTGCGACCTAAAAGATTCATTGTGTCCCCTATTCTTGCTGTTTTACAGCTGGACTTCCAATCCTATTTCTTTCAGAAAGTGTAGCATATCCGAAGGCCTCAGGTTAGGTAAGTCTCCCTCTTTGATTTCACGTGTTCCTACGAGTAACGCCCTTGAGTTGCACAGATGACATGCAATTTGAGAGGGGATGGATACCATCCTGTTCGCCAATCTGCTCCAGTCGTTTTACTCCTTCCTTATGAGGTACTCTCACTTTGGTAGTGAAAGGCTTCTTATGGAGGTCCTGCTCCAATTCCTGTTTATTAGCGGTGTCGTCCCGCTAATGCCGTCCTTCTTCCATGGTTGATCCCACGAGTAGCTAGAGAAGGAAAGGTCTACCTCCACAGAGCACCGCATGCAGAGGTAAGGCTAAATACAATGGGCTGCGCCCAAGGTTGGAGTAGTACACTGATCTTCTATCCACCCACGCATCCCATCAGCCTAGTCCATCACCTTAGGATTTACGTTTTTGTTGAGGTTGTCTCGTCTCGGGTCATGCAGTTATGCCAAGACCCCCCATCCCTTTCTGGACCTAGTTTAACAGTTGGTCTTCCGGTAGCCGAAAGCAACAACTGGCATCGTGAGCAGAAGAACCCTGTGCAAGCCCTTAGCCACGACACGACAGCTCGGGCGATATTGCAACATATAGTAGCACAACGTTTTGAAGGATAATGTTTCGATAGTCAATGGCGTTTAAATACCGATCCAAGAAGATGATACCAGTTCTTTCACCAAGAAATAGGAAGCCGTGAACATGCGATGTAACAAATCGTTCTGTATTCCCTGGATGCCTCCACACTCTCTAGCCGGAAACCAAACAGAAAACAAAACAGATGCTCAGTTTCGTTGATCCCAATTTAAATGTTGCTGCGGCCATTCTAATATTCTTCCTTTTGACGCATCATGAGTGTCGTAAAGTCGAAACACTAATTATGTCGCTGTGATGTTGCAGTTTCGTAATGCACAAAATCTGAAGTACCTATCATGAATTGATCTAACTGTTCTTGCGCGTCCTATATAACGCAGGCGCATATCATTGGTTTGCTGATATCTCAACCACAAACGATTGATGACACTTTTTACATGTTGGGAGCTTCTTTGAATTAAACCGTTTTTAAGCATTCCAATAGCTTTTAATTAGATATCACGATCTAAATAATGTCTCGCTATCCTCAATTAATGCTGCTAAAGACACTTGAAAAGAAAATTTATCGCAAAATACATACAAAAATCTCAAGATGCATTGAGAAAAATACTGTTCGTGATATCAATCATCTACATCCATTGAGTGAATTTTTATCGACAGAACGAAATGTGTCATTGTTATGATAAAATATTATTTACAATCTTTGATTTGGTAAGAACAAGATTTATTAGTTAAATAAATTGGTTTTTATTATTATAGCAAATCATTGTACAATAGTCCATGGATAATATTTGATGTGATAACTATATTTTCATAAATAGATATATAGATAGATGTTTTATTGTCTGTGATAGCTTTTGGCTGTGTACACTCGTCAATTGTGTAAAGAAAAAATTACAAATAAATACACAATACATAATATCACAGCACAACACACTATACTTCAAACCATTTAAACTCAAATTGTGCAGTCAACAAACTCTTAGATGGAATTAGCAATACGCTATAAAACGTGTTCTTTCCAATCCTTTATTTTAAATTTACTGTCGACCGTTTTCGGCTTATGCACAGCTATAACTCTTAGATGTCATAAAAAACCCTCCCCTTCGAAAACATTTTCTTACCGTGCGTTCAAAATCACTGTACGCTAATGTTTCCCACTTATTTAGTATTTTTTTGTAAAATTTAATGGAACTGAATCTCAGTGATCTCAGATTCTCGGTCAAACGTGTGCTTGAAGTTCTTGTCTATTCGAGTAAGCATACATAATACACTCATAAATGTATTTACTTGCGCACGACAAAATGCGTACATTCAATAAGTAATTTTGATAATAATATGAATATGAACGAATATACAGGGTATTCCACGTAACTGGTTCTTTAAATGTTTATGATGTTCTATTATTTACTTATATTTGAGATTTTGGCACAATTATCTGTTCGATTGGAACTATAAATGTAAAATACCTTATCCAAAATATCACTTCCGGTTGACCGGAAATGGATGTCAACTTCTTATTTTTAAATAGAATGATATAATTTTTTATTCATTTTTGGATTCTACAACTATAAATACGTCAGTTTTCATTAGCTATTCCTATAGCTACATGTTGCCGTTTTTGAGTTATTTAAGTTTTTCTTTTTTTTTAGTTATAATCATTGCGTCATTGAGAAATTAATATCTCGGGTAATACTGCAAATAGAGACTCCAAATTTGCTATGTTATGAATCCAGATATTACTCTAAGAAACGATAAGCACACTTTACATTCTAACATACAGGGTGTTCAAAACTGAGGAACAATGTGACATATTTTCAAATGCAGAAAACTCATTTTTTTTAAATAGAACACCCTGTATTTTAATTCGGAATTAGGAAGTAAATATCATCTCCTATCGCTTTATATGAGCATTCCCTATACCTATCTTTAATAGATTTTGAGATATGAGCGACTTTTTGTTAAACAGACTAAGTATTCTTTTTTTTTAAATAGAACAGCCTGTATTTTAATTCGGAATTAAGAAGCAAATATCATCCCCTATCACTTTATATCAGCATTCCCTATACCTATCTTTAGTAGATTTTGAGATATGAACGACTTTTTGTTAAACAGACTAAGTAGCCCTATCTTTGCGTGTTTGTAGCTGGCTCTGAATGGGATTAATGTCAAATTCATTGACTAACCAAAAGTGTTTATGTATATCATTGTAATTACACTTTCGTACAAACGCAATTTTAAAGAAATTGGCTATTCCAGCAGACATTTTGTATGGTTATTCAAAAATAATACATGAAATTTGACGTGAATCCATTTCAGAGCCAGCTACAAAACATTTAAAGATAGGGCTACTTAGTCTGTTTAACAAAAAGTCGCTCATATCTCAAAATCTGTTAAAGATAGGTATAGGGAATGCTGATATAAAGTGATAGGGAATGATATTTACTTCCTAATTCCGAATTAAAATACAGAGTGTTCTATTTAAAAAAAATGAGTTTTCTGCATTTGAAAATATGTCACTTTGTTCCTCAGCTTTGAACACCCTGTATGTTAGAATGTAAAGTGTGCTTACCGTTCTTAGAGTAATATCTACATTCATAACATAGCAAATTTTGAGGCTCTACTTGCAGTATTAACCGAGATATTAATTTCTTAATGATGCAATGATTATGACTAAAAAGAAAGAAAAACTTAAATAACTCAAAAACGGCAACATGTAGCTATAGGAATAGCTAATGAAAACTGACGTATTTATGGTTGTAGAATCCAAAAATGAATAAAAAATTATATCATTCTATTTAAGATAAGAAAGTTGACATCCATTTCCGGTTAACCGGAAGTGATACTTTGGTTAAGGTATTTTGCATTTATAGTTCAATCAAAGATACTGGTGCAAAAATCTCAAATATAGGTAAATAATAGAACATCATAAACTTTTAATGAACCAGTTACGTGGAATACCCTGTATTGTATTGTAATGTAATATTAGATTGGTATTCATTATGTATGTACTTATTATAGGTTTTAGTATTTGCATAAACTCAAAATATATAATTTATATTATTTTATAATCGAAATTAATGTTTAATTTAACATAAACAAACATATAACTCTTTATAGATGTTGATTTCAAAATTTCAGTCATTTAAAAAAATATAAGTATGATGGTTGGGAGGCTGTGTACAGTTTATGATATATGTGTTTGGTGCACATGGTGATTTAAAAAAAAAAGGGATTATTATTGATTAGTTACAAAAAAAATGATGAATTGACTTAAAAAAGATAAAAGTAAATTTCTGAAAATTAAGAACATATAAAGTAAAAAGTATTAGAAACAAGTTAATAGAATTATCATCGTTAGAAATACTGTTTGAAGAAATATGATTCAATGGTTGGTTTTAAGCTAAAGTGAAAATATTGAGGAGGAGCAGTTACTAAAGAAAAAGGTATAGAAGAAGTGTTTCGGGAGATACTGTTGAAGGTTGATTTGAAATTAAGTTTGAAATTGAAGCGGAGCTGAAAGAAGATTTGATACAAGGTCGGACTTTAATGTTTAATTTTTAATTTGATTACAAAATTTATCTAGTTACGCACACACACACTATATGTATATTTTAAGGTAGTAGGGATTGATATAGGGTTTTGTTACGTAATTGTAAATGAAATAATATAAATTATATATAAAATTTAAATATTTAACATGAATTATTTTTTATTTTGTTATTATTTCAAAATTTATGATATTGATCATTGTGGAATCGAATGTGTGTTTAGACAACCGGATCCGTAAAAAATTAATTAACCCTGAGAGAGAGAGTAACATTACAATATATTATTACTTTTACGTAAATTTTTTATAAAATCATTCACGATATGAACGCTACAAAGTATTAAATGATACCTTCTTCTTTAGTTCAATGGTTTGCAAATTATTGCAAGAACGAACAAATAATATACCTTAATGAAAGGTCTACGGCCGTGATTGAATTACCGACTTACGGCGCGGTCTCTGACTGAGTGAGAGTTTGACATGTAGTCCCCAGAGGCGTGCATCTAAACTCGTAATCTCTTAAGGGGAAATCGAGAATAATAAGTACTCGAGACACGAAAACCATTTACATTATTTTCACATTAATTTAATATATTGGTGGTATAAATATTAGAATCAATTACTATAAAATATAAATGATAAAAAAAATAAAAAATACTTTAGATGTTAAAACTAAAATTTAAAAAAAAATGTTAAAAATGGAGCTGTGGTTTGAAATAGAATATGAAAACTATGTTTTTTGTAGTTTAGAATAAAGACCGTTCCTCATAACTCTTGAATCAAAATGAATTGAAGCGGATACTACATGTCTTTAGAAAGAAGGTACGTATTCTTTGTAAAAACATGTGCCATTCGCGTCAATGCGGTTCAGTTGGTACTGCAGATTTTTACATTTCTTGAGCAAAATATTTTAAAGTAGATGTTCTCAATTTTCATTCATCAACAGTAACACAGCGGCTACTTCGAAAATACATATTTTCTTAGAACTTTCTAGCAAATTTTCACTAATTAAATCGTCAAAAATAAATGATTCGTTACCCTAAATCCATGTTCTGCTACGGCAAATAGTGTAATGAAAATACTTTTGCCCAGGGCATTCCGCAAATATACGGCAGCTCCACAATAGAAGTTTACAACTCCTGTTTATGCCACGTTGCATGTGGTGTAGTTACAATAAGCTTTCTCTCGATGTTCGCCCTCACCGAAGCTACAGCCACTTGATAATAAAGTTAGTTTTCCTTTTGGAGTGGAGAAGTAATTAATAATTTCAGTTCCTGGCATGTTTGCGTCTGGTTTTGATACAAATGGATTTTCACTGATTTTTAATGTAATTTTTAATTAAAATGCTAATTAACTGAGAGAGGAAAATTATATTTACGGGGAAGAGTGCTTTGTTTAAAGTAGAATTCAATTATGTTAGACGGAGGAATGTAGAAAAAAAGGTAATGAGATGAGCTTGGTATATTTTTTCAGGAGGTTAGCACAAGTTTCAATATTACATAGCCTCAAATAAGTAAGTAGATATGTAAGAAGTGTTAAAATCAAATATAATAATGTTAAAATGATTTCAAATTCTAGTTACATGCATAATAATACAATTACTTGCACCAACGCCATATTAAACCTTAAAATACCAGGATATTATAACGTGCCAATTAATTGGGTAGTTAATTACAATGTAGATATTAACATACCATTACATAAACCTAAACCATAAAACTAAGATTGTTCAAAATAGTGTTAAAACGACATTAAGAATTAACTGGTTAATAGGTAAGAAAAGAGATTGCATTAAATGAAAAGTTTTATAACTTTTGGTTTTTATCATGTTCAACGAAAAGAATACCTTTTCTCAGAAAAGTGTTTATTTTAATTGAAAGTAGCGTGCTGTTTTGCCAGAAAACTATTTTCTTCTTAAGTATATGCTTTTGCACGAAAAGTAACCATAATTAAATGACTTCTGTTTAAATTAAGACAATACATCACATCTTATATTGTTATTATTATGTACATATTTAACAACATATTTTCTTTTAAGTACATTATCATATTATTAAATTATAAACAGTATTTTAAATAAAAAGGCCGGACGTTGTGGTTCATTTGTGTGGACACGCATGTATACATTGATTTAAAACTTTTGCGTTTTAACGGAAAATGCAAGCATCTGTATTCAAGCTGAGTACTCTTTTACGCGGAAGTATTTTAGTTTTATTCGTATTCCCACGTGCATAAGTCCGAGATACGCAAAACAATAATGAACAAAAGAAAATATTTTTCACGGGAGGTTAAAGAAATTTCAGAGATAATTGGAATCTTTTCAGTTAATGCTGATTTACTTATACGCCAAGAAACTGTGTAGCAGTGTTTAAATGTTTCAAAAACTGTTATACACGGGAAAAAACGATCTTGTTGTTTTCAACCATTTTTATGCATTTGGTTACGGTTACTGAATTATTACTTGATTTAGGAATATTAAAAATATTCCTGTATTCAATCAAACAAATAATTTGGTTAGTGGATTTATTTAAAGCTAGGGCAGTATTTGTTAATTTAACTAAATATTTACATGGAAGTAAAAATAAATATCGCATTTTATTTTCGTATAGCAGTTTTCTCCCCATATAGTACAGCAGATGAGCAGATATATACTTATGTGTAGTAGAGAAAATTAATTAACAGATAATATTTCGCACAAAATAGGCTGGAAACTGCGATCGTAACATATTAATCTGGTATATTTACTAAAACAACATCTGATAGGAGTCATCGCCATTGAAAGGACGATTTCTTTAACGGCACACTAGTGTACTAGGATTTACAACATTCTAACGGCAAATCCCTCCTTAGTGCATGGGTTTTTGGAGATAATTCATTTTCATTTCGATTAAAAATGATCACGGCATTTTGCTGTGTTTTACGTTTAAGTCTAAAACGAATAAATGTTATAAGAAAAGGAAAAACCTCTTGAATCAAAATGCTTACGGTTTTCTGCCAATCTGTATAGTTTTCAAGTTCAAAATAGAGGACTTGACTCAACTATCAATATATATTTCACTTAAAAGAATAAACTGTTTCACCGAAAAATATATTATTTCGTAAAAAGTGCGTGAATTTAAAATTAAATTCCTTTTCAAGGAAACACCAAATCATCTTAGCCATATAGAAAACGCAAAAACTTTTGGTTTAATGCAATTCCTTTTAAGTGAAAAGGATATTTCTTTCAGTGTACCAACAGTCAGCGTAAGACTTTGCCTTTGAGTCATATCACCATGTTTATACCTACAAATATCACACTTAAATCTTTTTTATATTATGTATTGTCATGGAATGTGTACTTGATATTATTTAAATGTAAAGTTACTATTTTACTTAGTTATAAGTTTTTAATTTTTAAAACTAATTAGATATTATAAGGAAAAGGATATAAAATGTAGCAGCAGACAGTCAGACGATGTCCAGGTGATGTAGGAAATCTTTGCATTTGGCAAGTCCGTCAAACCATTTTCCTTCAGAATATTCCCTTCAGGAAGTAAAGATCATCAGCAGTGATATACCTACACATCGAAAATAAATATTAGAATTTGAATGGTATATTTTTATAACAGAGTTATATTGCCAGATCAATGTTGGATTCAAGTTCAATTCAAATGAACATTTTTTTTACAGCGTATTTATTTCATTTAAATTTAGTCTAATAATGTTTTTATATGCATTGGCATTCCAATTGCATTGATATGTCAACAGAAAGACATGGGAAATTGCTGGAAATTGGGTTCTGTCACAATGCTATGTGTATAAATAGTTGCCTACTTTCTGTGTACAGTAATGAATTTTAAGATTGTTAATTTTACATAGTAATAAGTGTTTAAAAATTTTAAATGTATTTTTCTCATGATCCAGAGACACCTAAACCTTTATTATATTTAATTTAAGGTGTTCCAGAATTTTGCAATAATTATCTATTTTTATTTCGTTTAAACATTCGCCAGTCCATTCGGTCACATGGGCATTCTCATGTATTAAACAATGCATATTCCCCTCATTTCGGTTAAATTAACGGACATTCCGCGACAGTTGGACTCCTTGTTGAAGACAATCGCTTTCAAGTCGGTTACAAGTTTGCAATTCGAAACCATTCACTAGCCAACCTGAGTCAGAGGCAGACGTGTCTCAATTTGTTTTCGTAAAATTTAACGGCTATTTTAAAAAAAATCCTATTTTATTTCAAATTAAAGCCTAAAAATAATTGTTAATTGTTAAACAAAATTTATCACATAAATAATTATCCAAATTACCTACAACCTTTTGGGTAATGTTTCTCCAACAACGATTTTTCCCGAGTAATGTTCTTGTCCTGATCGAGCCATCCTCCGTGATCAGAAATACGATGTACCAGGGCCCCTATCAGATACCCGACCATTCCTGACCACACCGATATTCGCAAACTTCGTCTTTGTAGAAGGTATTCCTCGTCAAATCTATCTAAAAATAAACGTATTATTTCAGTTCTAATCTAAATTTAATGATACTTATAAGAAATTTTATTAGAATCGTTGTATCATTTGAGGTTAACGTTTGCAGCATTGCTAGTTGTCTCCAGTGTTTGGGTATTTTGTGTTAAGTAGGTTTATATGTATTTGTCGTTTGCGGACGAACATATCCAGTAATTTTTACCATCAAGGTTGGTCATTCTGATTCACATATCGTTTAAGCATAGCTTAACTCCCGTTTGAACGTTCAGAGAACGCGGAAATTTTGAAATTTAATTTAGATGTATTCATGTTCTCAATAATTAATTTATATTGCAAAAAGTGGAATTACTGATAAAACGTTATTGTTATTAATTAAGCGGACTCACGTAACTTACCTTGATAATAATATTTTTGATTTATGTCTGATCTTACACAGGTCACATTTGAACTTTTTACTAAATAAACTCACTTTTATCACACTATAATGTTTTCAATTACACATGAAGATTGGATCACTATTGAGGTACAACATTATCGTACGTACGATATCTGTTAAGGTGGTATTAACAGTAAATTGAAGGAGAGAACATTTGTGGACAACATCTTTGCTCGCACCCTTTCATACTACTGAGTTATAAGAGGGGTAACTAGCTATTTCGTTATTTTTTTTGATGTCAACGGTGCTTCAATCGCAAATTCTCGCCCTGCATGCCATCTGGCTTGAGAGAGCACACTTCTAATTTAAAATAATCAATATAGATGACACTGGATGTATTAAATTGATTTTTACTAATTAATGTTTTTTTTAATTTATTTTTTCGAACCGGGCTGAATGCTACTCTGTACGTACCGTATATCTTAATATTTTACTATATTATGAATTTAACTGGTGTATGATAAATTATTTCATTTGACGTTTTTGATATTATACTTCTTTTTCTTGGGTTTTTCATGTTTGCACTCAACATTGAAGAACAAACTAACAAATATATAGTGCATAAGCAATCTCACTACTCAAATTTCGACATTGTCTCATGGAAACTTCAAAAGATTATATTTATTAAAAAATCAATATAAAGTTTGAAACCACACTAATTGATATAAAAATAAATTAATAAACTCACGTCCCAAACATAGTCAACCCCATTACGGTAACAACACACAATTATACACTATTTAGCACCCTTAACCCAGAGATATTAAATATTTACCAGATGTATAGCCCCTTAACAGCTCGAATCACATTCCGACTACAAATCGTTAATTCATAAACTTCCTCGCTAACGAAGCGAAACCGCTCTTCTCCGTTTCTCCGACAATAAAAGGGCAAAACGTATTCACATCCGAGGTCGCGTCCCGCTCAACCCCCGGATGCAAATAAACTCCCCCCCCCCCCCCACCTCTCACCGGTCCCACACGCAGACCCTTAAAATTAAAATTTACCCGCCGTCCTATTAATTTAACGGCCGCATATATTAGGACTAATGTGAGCGAAATTCGGGATCAGTAATGCCAACCGAACACGACACGTTGTACAGCCGAACCCCGCCTGTCATAAAGTCAGTCCTCCGGAGCGCGGTGGGCGAGTGAAGGGTTGCTCTCGTGCCCCATAAATTTTGCCCCGGAGCGTGCATGTACCTTTAACCGACGCTTTTATGCCGGTGTCGTTCGTTTCTTCTATATCCCGGTCATGTTTACTTCGCAATTCTCGGAATAAATTTATATGTTTATCGCCCTCAGGAAACCGTTCGCGGGGTCCTTATCTCGTAAGAAAATCAATACTTACGGCTAGATCCGTGAGTCTGGCCGATAATTCGGATATCCGCTTTCGGGCCAGAATTTAGCTAATTTGGCTAACTTTAAAAACTTCAGCTACGGCGACTTGAAAGCCGGAATAGTTCGTGGAAAATTTACTATTGGAGAATCGGGAAAGTAGGAAGCGAGTCGCTAAGTTAATCCGCTCGTATAAGCGTTATTGAAAACTGATGATTTGCACAGAACTCAAAATAAAGAAAAAGATTAGTTTTAGAGATTCTACAGTTAGTTACAGATTCTGAGAAATAGAAGTTTTAAACCCGGAAGCTGCTTACTGAAATTTATTCAAAGTTTTTATTATACCGAAATGTATAAAACATATTTTAGTAGGAAAGGCACATGTACTAATCGCAGTTCTTTTTGAGGACGGATCTTATTAGCTGAGAAAGCTAAATTGCTTCGTTGCGAA
Source organism: Protaetia brevitarsis (assembly GCA_004143645.1). Classification (NCBI taxonomy): domain Eukaryota; kingdom Metazoa; phylum Arthropoda; class Insecta; order Coleoptera; family Scarabaeidae; genus Protaetia; species Protaetia brevitarsis. The sequence continues at coordinate 520,450 of RXPK01000276.1, forward strand.
GATTACATCCCTAATTACACTTCTATTTTTAATTTTAGAAATCTTTCTCTAACAGAATGTCGAATCACTGATTAAAAGGTTTGTTTTTTATAGAAAAAACTCGTTATTTTAAAAAAAAACAGACGTCTATTCTGTGTCGTGCACGCTTCCCCCCCCCCCCCACCCCTAGGAGGGGAAGTGGTTTGGGTATCAATCCTCAGAGGTGCTGGAGTAAACATGCAAGTACATAAAGCTGTCTACATATAAGGAAGAAAATTTTAAAAAAATACCGTTATAAAAAAAATTAAGCCGCAAGTTTATACCACCACCAATTATCATTTTCTGGCAACCTCCCTCGGGAGCCTGGCCACGCACTAGTATTCTATTGCGGATGATACCTCATTACGTAACAGAAGCAGGAGCGAGAGGTTGCTGTGGGCGCTTTAGCCCCTCGTCGCTTGAGTCTTTCTCGAGGAGGGTGCCTCCATTGAACGAATCCAAGTGCGTTGCAGTTGGATTCTCGAGGAGGAGAATGATCCTGAGACGCGAATCCACGTGGAAAACGTCAGGTACTGTGAAGCCAACAGTTAAAGTACCTGGAATCCATTTGGCATAAGCGTCTCACCTGGTTGAAGCAGAGCTCCGTAGTCAGAACTTCTTTTCGCTGCACGCTATCGTTACTCCTAATGTTTATGGCGAAGAGCCCCTGTTCCTAGGCAAGTGATATTACACATGCGACCTAAAAGATCTAATTGCGTCCCTTGTTCTGCTGTTTTTCAGCTGGGCTTCCAATCCTTTCCTTTAGAAAGTGATAGGATACTCAGAAGCCCAAGTTAGGTAAGTTCCCTCTTCGATTTCACTGCTCCCAGTTTGCAACGCCTTGAGTTGCACAGTGCTTGCGCAATTTGAGAGGGGATGGATGCCTCCTGTTCTCCAATCCGCTCCAGTCCGTTTCTCCTCCCTTTGTTTCTGACTTGGAGGTACTCCATTTGGAAGTGGAAGGTTCTATATGGAGGCCCAATTCTTGTTTATTAGCGGGTTTTTCGGCACCACTAAATAAACGTCCTTCCGCCATAGTTGACCCCACGAGCAGCTAGGGAAGAAAAGGTTCACCTTCAGAGCCCCGCATGCAGAGGTAAGACTAAATGCAATGGGGTGCGCCAAGTGCCCCAAGGTTGGACTAGTAGACTCTTCTTCTATCCAACCACGCCTAGACCGCCACCTTACGATTTAGGTTTTTGTTGAGGTTGTCTCCTCTCTGTTCGTGCAGTTAAACCAAGACTCCCCATCCCTTTCGGAACGGTTTAACAGTTAGCCTTTCGTTGTAACCGAAAGAAACAACTGACATCGTCTGCTAGAACCCATGTGCAAGCCCATAGCCACGACACGGACAACTCGGACGAGGGGGAGTGGTTCCACAGCAACAGTTCATTCACCCTGCGCCGTTTTAAAGCAGAGGAAGGCATAACTTATAGTCGCCACTAACCATCTCGTCTTGAGCAAACACTGACAAGATGGCCTTTCCCCTATCCACCAGCCCGGGGACGCACCTAGTAGGTACTCCCAATCCCCAGATTTCACCTAGCAAACAAGTTGCTACTCTACAAGTCCATCTTAAGGCCTGTTCTGGTTTACGGCGCTTTTGCGTAGGCGTCGTTGCCCACCAGATTGAAGTCCTCGAGGCCTTAAAAGGACACATCAGGCTAATCGTGCAGGCACCTTGGTTCGTAAGGAACGAGCCATCATGGGATCTGCCGACCTTCCGAGACTTCATTAAGCAGATTTCAAGCTGCTTGCTTCGGCTAACTCAGCGAAACCTTGGTTCAGGCGGTCGTGGAACCAGGATCTCCACTTCCACTTACTTGAGTCAGAGTCTTAGATGTTTCTTAGAGTAACATCTAACGTAACATCTAAAACCTGACGACCGCCTTTAACACCCTCAAGCTGAGGTAAAACTTCCAAAAATTACTTAGCTTCGGTTTAGAGTTTCAAATGACGATCACCAATCTCCCCTGAGGAGTAGCTAATCACAAGTTACACCCAATCACCCACCCCCAGCGGCTTGATCGTGCCACTTCTATCAGAGATGAAAGGGTTCAAAACCTCACGCTCACACCCTTGTTGAGATGTTGGTTCAACGTCAACGTCAAGATTGCATATAATCTAGGCGCAAGTATGCCACCACAATTATCATTATTCTAGGTTGAACAACCGCTTGTATTTCAATGAATTTGTTTAATTTCATTGTAAGTAGCACCTCTCTTAAGAAAAAAACTTTCTATTCTAGAGCAAAAATGATATTTCGTTCTAGTCATTTCTAGTTACCTGAAGTGTCATGTTAACATTTAGACAATTAAATAAAAGCTACGTATTTTAAATGTAAGTTCCGTAAAAATATATTTTCGTTAAGTCGTGAAGTAGTTATTTAGATATTGTACGCTATTTAAGTACTTGCGTAATACGTTGACTGGAAATAATACATTTTGGCCTGTTATTTTCATCCGATCTGAGATTTTATTCGTAAAATGCTGATTAATAAGGGTTTAATTTGCTACTACAAAATTATTTTGGTTTCCACTTGAAGCGGGCAGGTCATAGTCTATGCTTCATAAATATTTTTTATGCTATAAACATTTAATGTTAAATCGCCTCTTTTATGAAATTATAAAAAATGCAATACTTTTTCTCTACGAAGTATTTGTTTATTTCCAAAAATACCTTTATACGTTTATAAATTGATGTTACTGCTTGAGAATTGATTGTATTATTGTGATAATTTACCATGCATTCAATTTTCAAACAATTATACAGTGTGAGTTTTTTATCTTAAGACAACGGAATATCTCTAAAACACTGCATCAAATTAAAAAAAACATCTTAATAAGATTTGTTATAATGTAGGGGGCTCACTGAATGGTGCCGAACTCGATCCCCCATCTCACACCTCCCCCCCCCCCCGCCCAGAGTGGGAAGGGGGACAGCTTTAAGGATTAAAAAGTAAATAGAATTACACTTTTTAATCCTTAATTAAATAGTAGAGGACCCGTGCCCTGCGCACACAGTTCACATACAATCTCTCTACCTTTTACTGTATAGCCGTTATACGCCTTCAATGCATCAAGTTTTTTTTGTACTTTTTTTCACAAAAAGCAGAATAACTCTAAAAGTTTTATAAAATTGGCTTTAAAATGTTAAGTAGAACCTAAAAATGCACAAAAAGATATATGATTCTATTTATAACATCAAAGTTACCCTTGACTTTCTATGTAACCGAAAGTGCGACATAGATTAAATTATTTTTTCTAAATAGATCATACCTAACTGTGCTAAACCCGGAAGTTTCAAAATCGAGATATCATTGCAAATTCAAGAGCTTTTAATGGAGAGGTTTCGTGAATATACCCTATATAGAAAAAGCTTATTTTTCCACATAGAATTTTTTTTCCCAGACGTCTTCTATTTATGATCCTTCTTCTCCATTTCAACAAATATCCGCTAACAGAGTATTTATTTTTTTCCCACTATACCAATATTCAAGTCTTGTCGTCGTTTGGTGAAAACACTCGTCATGTAAAAAATGGATTTTAAATGACATTTTAACATTGATACGGTGAAAACCAATGCAGATGTCTTGAATGTATAGGCTTCAGTTATCGGTGCGATGAATCCCGAGACATTCTCAATGAGCGCACAAAATCCCATACCACGAGTTCTGAGTCACTGAGGGCATTTTCATCCAACGTCGAATATCACGCCAATTAAGTATTCCGACGAAAAAAAATTATCGAACTCAATAGATATCTGTTAAAAAATAGACAAAAACATTTTTTCGGGTCTTTTGTCTTCAATCTTTACAATTGAATGTTTCGAAAACAAGAGCCTTGTGTGTGGAGCTTTCTGGCAAGGATCTCTTAATTGTGGGTGATTTCAATTGTCCGAGTTTTTTGTCTCCTGATGCCAGTGATCGTGTAACGTTTTAATCTCTTTTAAATTTATTAATACCTTGAAACCTTCAGCAATATAACCAGATAACTAATAGTAATGCCGAATTCTTGATCTTATTCTGTGTAATCTGGATTGTGCACTCACAGTATCTCATGACGTGGAGCCATTAATCATTGAAGATACACATCATCCCGCTCTATCTATAACACTAAAACTCTCCATTGCTCTCCCACTTATATTTTTTTGCATCTAATAATAATGTAAGATATAACTTTCGCAAAGCCGACTTCCCTTCTTTATATTCCGCGCTGACGTCCGCGGACTGGTCCTTTCTTGAATGTCACTCTGACGTGAACGACGCATTGTCTTCATTTTACGATGTTTTCTTATTTATTGTTGACCAACATGTACCGTTATACAAAAGTTCGAGCCGTCGTTTTCCTCCGTGGTTCAATAACGGTATCAGGCAGAACCTGAAAATGAAAGATTTTTACTTCAGGAAATGGAAGCGCACGAGACTCTCGTCTTATCGAGATGAATTTACCAGACTTCGTACCCTTGTTAAGTCAGAGATTACAACAGCTTATAAAGACTATTTGAGGCATATGGAGAATAACATTTCCATGAATCCCAAGTCCTTCTGGCAGTTTATTAATGCTAAACGGCGGTCCTCTAGAATTCCCGGATGTCTGTCATTTGAAGATGTATCTTTCGACAACCCAGCTGATATTGTAGAGAAATTTGCTGATATTTTCTCTTCGGTGTATTCCGGTAATACTCCTCCTACTCCTCCTACTACTATGCCTGCTGAGGTACCGGATATGGGTGTGTTGAATATAGGCTATCTTACACCGGATGAAGTTTTATGTGCCATCAAAAAACTTAAATCTACCTCCACTTGTGGACACGATGGCCTTCCATCCTTTTTGGTCCGTGATTGTGCGTCAGTTCTTTGTGAGCCTCTTGCTGTTTTGTTTAACCTAGCTTTACGCACTGAAACATTTCCGCACTCTTGGAAGATATGTTAGTCCAATTCTTAAGAAGGGCGATCGCTCTGACATGAAAAATTATAGGCCGATAAGTATACTACCCAACTTTGCTAAAGTCTTCGAAATTTGCTATATGACAAATTATACAACTGCGTCAAACCATATCTTTCACTTAATCAACATGGTTTTATTCCTAATAGATCTACCATTTCCAACTTGGTGGAAATTACTCAGTTCGAGTTTAGCGAAAATCTTGATGATCGTACTCAGGTCGATGTAATTTACACTGACTTTAGCAAAGCGTTTGATACATTAGATCACAACGTCCTAATTTACAAGCTTAACTCCCTCGGCTTGTCGCCAGGTGTAATTTCGTTCTTTAAGTCATATCTTCAAGATCGCTCTAGTTTTATTTATTACAATGGATTCTGCTCTGACGCTTTTACTCCAAACGCGGGTGTGCCTCAAGGTTTAACGCTGGGTCCATTGCTCTTTAATATTTATATCAATGACTTACTTCATCTGTTAGACTGTAGAGTATTAGCATATGCTGACGACATTAAGATTTTCAGTGCCATTAATTCAGATGCTGACTGCTTTCACCTGCAGAAAAATTTACCCACTCTAAGTGAGTGGTGCATGAGCAATGGACTCCATTTGAACATCACTAAGTGTGCCGTACTCTCTTTTTCTAAGAGTGCCAACCCAATCTCATTTAATTACTTTGTGCGTGGTGTTGAAATTTCTAGAGTAACTCACTTTTCTGACCTCGGTGTACTTTTTGATAATTGTTTGTCTTTTAGCATGCATATCACCAATCTATTTTCTTCTGCTTCTAAACTGCTGGGATTTGTGATCCGATTTTGTCGATTTTTTAACAATGTTAAAGCTATAAAACTACTTTTTTTTACTCTAGTCCGTTCTAAACTAGAGTATGGCTCGCTGGTTTGGTATCCATTTACATCTAATCAGCGACTAATGTTGGAGAGAGTGCAGAAGAGGTTCCTGAAGTTTTTGTCTTTCAGAGTCGACCATATTATCCACCTCTGGTGTCATTACGATGATCTTTTAGTTAAACACGGTTTCACTTGCTTATCCCAACGTCGAGATGAATTTAGTGCCAAATTCTTAGTTAACTTAATGAATGGAATTGTGGATTCTCCATCCCTTTTATCTCAGGTGGCTTTGATCGTGCCTCGTTATAATACCCGATCCGCAGACATTTTTCTAGTTCCCCGAGCGCGCACAAACGTTCTTGCTAAGGCACCACTAACGCACATGTGTAGAAATGTCAATAAATGTGACTCAGATCCCTTTCGGTTCGTTTAAGTGTTTTTTCTTTTATTATGTTAGACATAAATTTGTAATTTTTAATATGTTGTAATGTACTGTTTCTTTTTACCTATGTATCCATGTTTTACTCATATTTTTATTGATATATTAACCTTTTATTATGTCCTGTAATTGGATTACCAAGATCTGTTGGACATTAAACATATTATTATTATTATTATTATTATTATTATTATTATTATTAAGAGCCAACTTTATAAAACGGCCGATGGCATCTGGTTCAGCACACTCGAATTGTGTTTCCTACCCAGGACCCATCAATGTTGAAAAAAATAAGCTTCCGATTCGAGCACAGTGTTATTATTTGCTAGGCAAGAGACGGTATAAAATGGAAATAAGACATTTTTGTGGAGTGCAAAATGGGAGGCTACAAAGTGAGGGAATACCATTTTTAAACCCACTGTTTTATATCTCATTAATCAATAACTCATTTATATTCACTATTCTAGCACTAACAATTTATCGCAAACATTTGCATTATATTAGATTTATTCTAGTTTATTTACACGCACAAAATATGTATAAAATGTGTTTACATTTTATACACAACGTCACGATATAGAACCCGCGTGTACATTAATATCTGCGAGTCTGCAGTAAATATAATACATGTAAACGGGTCCCGGTTTTACATCCATAATTTTATTGATTACACTACCCTTTGTGCCCACAAAATGTGCTGCGCGCACACATATACATATATACATACGTACTACCTACGTATCTGTTTTATTACATATTTAACGCCTGTTACTGCTCCCGAACTTTTTGATTACAAAGTTTTTGTTATTATACGGGCACAACGCGAAAACGATGTATCCGAGGGTAAGCGGTCACGTTGGCCCGGAGCCCCCGCCCCATTTATAAATACGTACATAAAATCTCCATAACGATGGCGCAAAGCTTTACATTATTTAATATCCGGGAAATATTTCGGGCGCCGTTATTCGTTGGAAGTTTATCAGTTCAACAGAGAGACGTATTTCCGAAGTATTTCCCGGTCCGCTCAGAGAGGAACAGTGGGATTTTATAAATCCCCAACAAAGTAGAACAAGTATTTCTTTAGACCGATCTGGAAAAACGTATGGTGTATTAAAATATAATCTGGCATGTACCCAAACCCTGCTAATTTTTCTGTTTCGGGTATTATTTCTAAAACAAGTAATGATTATGAAGTACCGCAACACATGGTAAACAGACTACAGAGCCAAATTAATCTTTAATACTGTATTAAGAGCGAGTAATTTTTTTTTCTTGTAATTATATTAGGGATTTGTATGTACTTCAAAAGAGTTACCCTGCTCACAAAGAAGTATACTTACAATTAGAAGAGAAGCATAAACACAATAAACTGTTGAAAGAGGTAAAATTTAATTAATTAATTTAATTATTTTATAAGTGAATAAATGAAGCTTCCAATTCTGTCAAAACTGCCTGAAATATTATACATGAGTTCTGACTTCTAACCTAAAAATATAGGACCAAAAGATGATGGCAATACAATAAATGATCCTAAAGAAATTGCTAGCTTATTTAATCACTTCTTCGTTGAATCTGTACAGGATGGGCCAAATTCGATACTTTTAATAGGAAACTTATATTTCTAAAGGAATTAGAAAAAATCTGACCTATCCTTATGGAGCTCGATTTTAAATTAAACTCGATTGGTGAAGTCCGTATTTTTATATCTTCCGTAATATAAGAGATACAGAGCGTTTTCGTAAAATATGCAATTTTTAAAAACCCTTGTAGCTTTTTAATTTGTGAAAATGCTTGATTTATATAAGAACTTTATTAGGGCACTTTTTGACGTAGAATTCAATGCTCTAATTTGTTCTTTTTTTTAAGATACTATCAAGACTTGTTGCTTTTTTATATGAAACACCCTATATATTTTTACACTATTCAAAGCCATAAAATTACCTTTAACAAGATATAACACAGTAGATATTTTATTTAAAACGTTTTTAAAATAATAGATTTTTTGCTTGCAATTTAATAGTATTTCAAGATTACTCTGGCTGAAACTAAGCAATGCACGTATTTGTTTTTTTATTTGTTTATTTTTTGTTTGGCCGTGGATGTTCGTAAATAAGCAAATAAAAGATTTCTACAAAGCTGAAAAAAGTGGATTTAATGGTGATATAGTTTATTTCAGTAAAAGATCTTTTCCACAGTTTTATTGTCTTTTAGTGACATTACACAATCTAAACGTATTTTTCGAAAAACTATCCAAAAAGCAAGGAGACGCGCAAACCTTGCATATTCCCTCATATTCCCTCATATTTATCCCTTATATTTCACGTAGAGAGATACGTTGTCTTATACAGGACACTTCAATTGAAACAAGCCACCTCAAATAACTCTTTACATGCTGTGATTTATATAAAATTTGAAAACCTGCCAATTGTCATAACAAGCCGAACAAAATTTTGATTAAAATCATTCCTGTAAGCGCAGCAGCTCGCACCCTTAAGATTTTAATAGGAAAGATGGGTCTTGTAACCACTCATTCAAAAGGTCTTTTAAGTCTTTTTACGGCAACGTGTATCAAGCATTTTTTTTTAATCAATAATCAAAAAGTGCGTAATTTGCAAGTTATGTAATAAAACACAATTAGAATGAAACGACTTCAAATGCTCTCCTATGTGCTCTTCTGATATTTCCCATTTTTTTTTTTTTTTGAAATCCGAGGTAACTCCTGCTTGTGAATGTAGCTTATTTTTAATGTCGTTTTTCTCCACTTCTTTTTTTAGTTTTTTTAATCGGTATTAGTTCACGTTTACATTGTTTAATGGAATATTCTTTAGTGGAGTTTACTTTAATTTAATCGTGAATTCACAATAAATTAATATGGTCTATTCTATCCAAGAACGTGTGGAATTAATTACTTTGTATTGTGAGAATGGGAGGTGTGCAAGATCTACAGCTCGCTTATTCAACGAAAATTATGCTGGCATTTTGGCCACACAAGTACATACTGAAAAACCAGAAATTTACAGAGACGAGCTCTGTACAGGGTGGCCCAAATTCGATACTTTTAATAGGAAACTTATATTTCTAAAGGAATTAGAATAAATCTGACTTCTGGTGCTCGATTTTAAAGGGAAATCGATTGGTGAAATCCGTATTTTTATATCTTTTGTAATATAAGAGATACAGAGCGTTTCCGAAAAATATGCAATTTTTAAAAGCCCTTATAACTTTTTAATTTGTGAAAATGCTTGATTTATACAAGAACTTTATTAGGGTACTTTTTGGCGTAGAATTCAATGCTCTAATTTGTTATTTTTTTAACTCTTATTTTTTGAGATATTATCAAGACTTGTGTTTTTCTATATGGAACACCCTATATATTTTTACACTATTCAAAAGCATATAAAATTTCCTTTAACATGATATAAAACAATTGATATTTTAGTTAAAGGGTTTTCAAAATATATGATTTCTTGTTTGCAATTTAACAGATGGTTCTGGCTGTAACTAATACGCCCATTATTTGTTTTTTTATTTGTTTATTTTTTGTTTGGCCGTGGATGCTCGTAAATAAGGAAATAAAAGATTTCTACAAAGCAGAAAAAAGTGATTTTAATATTAAATGTTAGAATTAACAAGTCCGACAAACTAAGGAAACCATTAATAGCATTACTGATACTATAGTTATAAGGAATTAATGGTGGGATTCTGTGCATATCTGTAGCACCTGTAAGGTTATCTATAAGTCTGCAAGCGTCCTTACACTGTTGAAAATATTATCGGTGTTGGCGTTAATTTTGCGCTAATCAAACATTTTAGTGTTGATTTTTACAAACTTTGCCAAACGAGTTGACTACGTGTATTTAATAGGACAGAAATTACTAGAATTTCGTGTGAATTCTTTGTTCAGATATGAGGATTTACTATTTTTCTAGACATTCAGAAGCGTCAACCAATCAAAAATTTTCCCTCGGATAGAAATATAGAAACCCCACCTAACTAATACGGTATTGGTAACCTTGCCGGACAATGTACTTCCTGATTTCCAATCCAATTGTTACCGAATTGTTGGTGTAAAAAACTCATTAATCCGAGCAGCATTGTGAGAGGTGCTCCGCCATGCTGGAAGTAAACGAATTCGAATTGGTTTAAAGGTATTTCATCTATGAGAGGTTCAATGAACAATAGACTTTAATGAATTGTAAAATATGCAAATAGCTTTCGGAGCTAAGAATTCCGTTATATATGTAGGGTCCCAATTACCCTGGCACAAAAAATTCCTACCCACACGTTGAAACTATATCTTCCTTGGTTTCTCATTTCAATAGTAACATAGGGATTTTCACGCGACCAAGTATAAGAATTATATCTGTTAAAAATTCTCGCACTGCTTACGTTACTTTCATCCATGCATACACAGTTTACAGCAAAATTATGGTTTTCTTCACACTTGTCCAAAAACCATTGACAAAATGCTATGCGACGTTCCAAATCCGCGACAAAAAGGTAATACGCTTTCCTTATCTGATAGGGTTTCATTTTATACTTTTCTAAAATGTTCTTGCTAAACTTGTTGTTTGTGCATCTCGCGAGTGGAATGTGTTGGGTTATTTACAGTTTTCCTTAAAACAGCATCAATTTCCTCTATAGTTCTTTGTCTCTATTTTGAGCCACATAATTTTTAGGTCTCGGCTTTTGAAAGGATCCAAAATTTATAATTTTTTCTTTAACCTCGTGAAAAGATCTCTGAATGGTTGTTGTCTTTTAGGATATCTCTCATAGTAAATGTTAGATGCAGCTTCCGCATTTTCACCTGCTTCTATAAAACACTTTAACAGGTCGTATTTTTCATAGTTTTCATACATTTTTGAATTCTTAAATAATAAAACCACCAGTAACATTCAAACTGACATTTCACAAGCACAAGTCTTGATAATATCTGAAAAAGAAGACGAGTTAAAGAAAAAAACAAAAAAAGAGCATTGAATTTTACGTCAAAAAGTGACCTAATAAAGTTCTTATATAAATCAAGCATTTTCACAAATTAAGAAGTTACAACTGCTTTTAAAAATTGCATATTTTACGAAAACGCTCTGTATCTCTTATATTATGGAAGATATAAAAATAAGGATTTCACCAATCGATTTCTCTTTAAAATCGCGCTTCAGAAGCATAGGTCAGATTTTCAGAATTCCTTTAGAAATATAACCTTCGTATTAAAAATATTGAATTTGACCCACCTGTATATAGTATTATATCTAAAATTACTGTAAACAATCAATTCACAAACAACAACATAGTTATTTTCTCTAGTATGTATGCCATTGGCGGCTTGTGACAATATTGAGTGGCCATCTACCCCCTCCCCTATTTTATAAATTTTACAAAGTTTTGAATCAACTTAGCTCTGCCTGCACTAATTTATTACCTCGTTTATTGCTAACTAAAATAATACCGACACAAAAGAAAATTAAAAAAAATTTAGAATTGTAAAGTGAAAAATACATTTCACACACAAGTTCTTATCGGGAATACTTATCTACCTAAATATAAATGCTAACGTATTCGAGTAAAATATAATGGATATTCTAAGCATAAGCGGACGTATTTCTTACAAAGAATGGGAAACACAATTTTTATTTTCTTTGTTTGTTTACCTAAGCAAATGGCTTGTTTTCTTTTACTTAAAACCCTGTTATGATGTATTTCTCAGGAATAACTCCCTTATTAGGTATATTTATTATTTCATTTCCATAATTTTTACCTTAAGAGAGATATGAATGGTAGTTCATTTTGATTTGAAATACTATAATTATTAATTTGCGATGTCATCCTAGAATAATAGTACATTTTGTTACTATAATTAATATAGTATATTAAATATTCTTAAGTCGATTTTTTATTGCGGAGAAGTGTTTAAAGCGAAGTACGTTTGTAATTTCAATAGCCGATCTTCGACGGCCGTCTGGCTCACATGCTTGCCTACTGCGATAGTAGGAGACCCTTCCCCTACAGTGCCAAGCACTGATGTATACTAATGACGGCTGACCCCACTTCAATGTAATTTTTGCATATACTGCGCCCACCCCCTCTTTCGCTAGCTCCGCGCGGAGACCAAAAGACGTCTGACATCGGTGCCAATCTAGACGTGGCACCAGCTCGCCGCTTGTCTGCTTAAGTAACCACAAAGCGCGTTTCGTCGCATCAAATCATGGAAATCGCAACGTTCGTTTTGCATTTAAATATGTGTTTGTGTGTGTATGTGTATTTGTCGGTATTTTTACGGCAAATAACAGCTTTTTAATGATTAATTTGTGATTTGTAATGGTGGGGGTATGGCCCCGTGGCTCTTTAAGAGGGGACGCTCCTGGTGTATGCTATGTATGATAAAAATGAATTACGTGAATTATTTAGAAAAATTAAAAGTACTACTGCAGGCCTGGATGGTGTACCATATGATTTATTAAAAAAATATATCAGAGTATATAATTGCACGGATAACATATTTGATTATTTTATCTTTCGAAACCGGTACGTTTCCAAACAAACTTAAAGAGTCTGTGGTACTATCTTTACACAAAAAAAGGGTCTAAACCTAGTATACGTAATTATCGTCCACTAACAATTTTCTCAAGTTTTTCTAAAGTTTTTGAGTACGCTATGTTGAGCAGACTACCTAACACTTAAATAAAAATAATATTTTATCTAAAAATCAACATGGGTATCGGTTGATCATTCAACGATAACAGCAGTAGACGCTTTCTACGAACTTAATAATTAATGACTTGAATTCCAGAAAATTTCCTATTGGAATTTTCTGTGACCTAAGCCGTGCCTTCGATTGTGTAGGTCATAATATTTTATTGACTAAACTAGAGTGTCGTGGTATACGTGGAGTTATCACGAAATGGTTTGAATGTTATTTAAAAGGAGGTCTCAATTTACTAATATTAAATATAAGGTGTGCGGTAAAGTCAATTTTATAAAAGCAACGAACATACTGGTTATTAGGGTGTTCCTCAAGGCAGCGTTTTGGAACTTGTTTTGTTTATGATATTTATTAATGATATAACTCACTATGTGAGAGATTTTATTTCAGTAATGTATGCTGTTGATACCAGCTCAGTTGTGCCTCATTTGAATATCAATGTAAGTGAAAATAATGCTAATTTACCACTAAAAGAAATGCAGAAGTGGTTTTCTCAACGTTCTTTATTTTTGAATGCAGAAAAAACTAAATACATGATTTTTCATATATAACATACATAATAAACTGCTATTTAATAGTCATGTTTTTTTTTCACAAAGTAATGAAATAGAACACGTCCAAGAATTGGAGCTTTTGGGAATAACTCTTGACAATACATTATCATGGAATACTCACTGTAATAATTTCATAACTAACTTAACTCATTGTGTTACCAAGTGCGTAATTTAAAAAACTATAATAGACTTTAATGTTTTGTTATCATTTTATTATGCGAATATACATAGTAGATTGTTCTCCACTAGAGGTTCGTCTATACGTTGTGAAACTAACTTCATAACAGAACAAGTGGTGTCGTCGATGCCGGGAGAGTGCTTCGTGGCAACATAATTCATGACACGGCCATCTTAACATCTTAATACATAACAACTGAATGATGTTATGGTTACTAAAATAAAAAGAAAGGTTATTCATATTAAAGATCTTATTTACATTAAATTAATATCCCCACAATGTTTTAATATTTGCATGTCATTAATTTATACATATATACACATAACATTCACAAGAAAAAAAAACTTTAATGTATTCGAAATGGAAAATATAGGTTCCTACCCACGTTAATTAGTTATACATGGAAAATTACCTATGGAAGCGAAAATAAACTTCACTCGACTGTAGTGCTTTTTTGCTGCTTTTTTGCTCATGAAGTATAATTACAAACGTCGAGTTTCCAGTAAGCATAACAGTTTTCTTTTCTTCTTGTGGAATATTAATCTGTGTTATATAATTTTATTCTTCCACTGGTTTATCATGGAGTTTACATAACTTATCTGTCCCTAACCAATGTGAACCAAATCGGAAGTATGACTGCTAAAGAAGTGGGAATTAGAAACAAAAGTAACAAGGAAATGATTAATTAAAGAATTATATGTGTTGATTCTTGAAATAGAAATAATGCAATTTTTTTTAATATTGTTTCAATTTAAATTCTGATTTTTTGTTTGCTTGTACGGACTCTGTTGGCTTCTCCGATCACGAGGCTGTTCGCTGCGGCATTAGATTAACGCATCGTGGGCGGATAGATGTAAGTTACTTCGGTCGAAAATTTAGTAAACGTAACCTTTCACATTTTTCTAGTAAATGTGCAGAGATATCGTGGCCAGCAAATAATAACAGCAATGTTGATAAAAATTTTACTTTTTTCACAGATACGCTTACAAATATGATCCATTACTCATTTCCTATAAAAAAAAATTACTAAAAATAAAAAATCTGGGAGGCATTGGTTGACGAATGCAATTAAAATATCTATTAAGAACAAAAGATCATTACTCTATATCAAGAAATTTACTGATGAACCTTGGTTTCACAATTATCCCGTGAAATACAAAAATATCCTTCGGCAAATAATAAATGAATCTAAAAAACAGTTTTATACGGGTCGATTGCGCTCGTCGAACAATGTACCTGGGGAGACATGGAAAGTGGTGCAGGAATTAACTGGGTCGTCTAAACGTACCAATGATGAAGGCATATATATAATTGACAGTGGAAAAATTGTAGATGATCCTACAACTATTGCTCAACAACTCAATAATTACTTTTTAATAGTAGCAATTAATTTGACAAGACACATTAAGTCAAACATTGATCCTATGTCCTTTCTTAAATTCAATCACAGTAAATCATTCTTCTTTTTACCTACAGATATACAAGAAATTACTACTGTAATGCGTAATATTAAAAATAAACAATCAAAAGGCGTTGACGATATCTCTGTAACGATTTTATCTTGTTTGCCACCTCAGGCATTGGAGTTTTTGTCGAGTTGATAAATTTGTCATTACAAAATGCTGTTTTTCCGTCAAACTTAAAACTTGCGAGAGTTACTCCAATTCATAAAAATGGAGGGAGCCATTCCTTCTCTGACTACAGACCTATTTCTGTTCTTTCTACTTTGTCTAAAATATTTGAAAAAGTCGATAACTCAAGGGTCATAAAATTTTTGGAGAGTGAAGGCTTACTTTCTTATTGTCAGTATGGCTTTAGACCGGGCAAATCTACTGCAGATGCAATATATGATCTTTTGCACCACATATTCAATAATATTAATGATAAACAGATTGTAGTTACCATTTTTTGTGACTTATCCAAGGTTTTTGATTGTGTTCCCCCATTGTTTGCTACTTCGGAAACTTGAGAGATATGGCTTCAGGGGTGATGTTAATGAGTGGTTTAGATCCTATCTTACAGATCGCCAGCAGTACGTGCAGATACATGCTGGCGGGGGCTACGTCAGGTCGGGGATCCGTCGGGTGGTGTTTGATGTGCCGCAGGGCTCAGTACTTGGACCAACGCTGTTCTTAATATTTATTAATGATCTAGCTTTTGCGGCTAATCGATCACACACCGGCACCGCCCTATTCGCTGATGATAACGTCACTTACATGGCATGCCGCGAATAAAAACGATCTCGAGAGAATCATTAACACTGGAATTCTTAGTGTTAGTGAGTGGTTTAATGCGAATAATATCACTCTTAACGTCAGTAAAACCAAATTATTGATATACAAGCAACATATAAATATAAATATTTGCCTTAATAATAATTTACTGTTACCTTGCAATCGTGTAAAGTTTTTAGGTATTGTTCTTGATGCGGATTTAAAATGGACTGAACAAGTCCATGTCCTTTCGAAAAAGCTGTCTTCTGTTTGTTATGCTTTGCGAGTGATAAGACGTAATCTTGGAGAGGAAGTGTCTCGTATGGTCTATTTTTCTTTGTTTGAGTCTCGTATGCGGTACTGTCTTTCCTGTTGCGGATTTACTTCGTTGACAAATCTTAGTGTACTTTTTAAGGTACAAAAGCGGGCAGTGAGGGTGATTTGTGGGGAAGGCAACAGAGTTCATTGTCGGCCCTTGTTCGTATCGTGTGGAATCTCAACCCCTCCTTCCTTAACACTACCTACAAACAGCGTCAGAAACAGAAATATCGGTTTGACATACATTCTTATAGCACACCCCATAATCACTACATTAACCTTCCCAAACCAGGCTGCTCCCTTTGTAGAGATTCCTATGAGTTTTTCATTATATAATAAATTACCTACTTCCTTAACTAATTCTCCAACTCAAAAAATGTTCCAGCGCCAACTAAGGGCCGTACTGTTGGAACAAGCATTTTACTCCATTGACGAATTTTTAACATATGACTTTGATATATAATTCTTATCTACCTTATACGCCCTCTTGTGAACATTTGTTTTATATTTTAAATGTAACACAGCTACAGACACTAGTTCATCAATTTACATTACTGTCAATGTCATTATTTTATCTACACTGATATTCACCCTTATGCTGTATCATTTACGTTATTAATAACATGTACGTTATCAATAAATATAACGTATTTACGTTATTTCTGTCAGAAGTGGTATGCTGTATCGGATAAGTGTACGTTATAAAATAACATGCGTGTTATTTACTGTACGTTATGTGGAATAAAATAACGCCATGCGATCCCTTGCAGCTATGCGAATAACAGCAACGTTATGAACAAAAGTGAGGTTAAAGTTTACTGAGTTGTCAATAGAAACGAGTTGATTTTTGAAAATGAGTAATGATTTCAAGAATTTGTTGGCTGTTGGTTTATTAGAGCAACTTTTAACTGTTAATGATAACACTAACTGTAAAATAGCAACCAAAAGGTACATTACATAAAAAAATTATTTGTATTTTTGTAGGAATAATTCTGTAATTGAAATAGACCTAGACCTGACTTGATCATTTGAACTACTTCTTGATATTTTCATAAAATTATTTATAGGTAGATTGCTAGAATGATGGTGCTTACATAACAAATAGAACCATTCATACAGCAATAAAGACAAACATTAATAGCACTTAAAAGTAGAATATCTGTTCAAACATGGAAATATTATATTTTCAAAGTACATTGGTTACGGATGTAACTATTTTTATGCACACAGTTGTTACCAGAATTGTGGGGGACAAAATTTTTAGGTGGCACTAGAACAATCTGTTGAAAGCTGAATAATTCCGGAAGTAAATAATGGACTAGTAAATATAAGGCACTCGCAAGTCAAATTACTAAAAATTCAAGAAGAAACTGTTATGTATGTACACTTTTATATTGTGAGTCGCCTGGAAACAGCTTGTTATTATGAATTAAAAAATATATGTCAGTCGTAAAAATACTTCAGTGTTTTAATCTAACTTAAATATTATATTTAAAAAACGTAACAGAAACCATTATTAAACAAAGATATGGAACTTCACGTAAAAGTATTTGCAACATCTGTCATAAATATATATATTTATATTATTCTACAAACTTGTTTTAATAAAATACACAAAAAGTTTCTTATTATTTAATTTTGACTATGTAGGGATGCTAGCATTTAAAAGGAGGTGACATATGTATATGTATCCCAAGATGTAAGGTGTTTAATACTTTCACTGATATATAAATTTGCTCGGTTCCTTGGTAGCACTTTTCTGCCGCTCCAATCCAACCCTCTCTCCTCCAAGCACTAACCCATCACGTTGTTCTACTTTAACTTTAACCGGAATCTCCCTTGTGGCTATGTTTGCCTCTGCTTCTCAGTCAAATTAAGTGTCAAATCATGTTAGTTGTTTCTCTGTACTGCTTTGGATCGATTTTAAATCTGTTCTTAGTTCTACTACCTCATCTCAAACTCTGTCTCTCTTTGTGTTGCCTCAGAATATGATGATAAAGAAAACACTTCACTTATTAATTTTAACCGGGTTTTACTTCACAGCACCGACCATACATTCAACATAACCTAAACACACATTTCCTATGTGACTGTTCGCGTTAAAAATAACGTTAATTATCATTACTGAATTGCAGGAGTTAGAACTTTCTCTAGTAATTAATTTATTAATAATATCCTTGACAGCGTTTCATTACAACAAATATTTCGGGTTTCTTTAGTTTTGACATTTTTATATTTTACATATTCCTTGGGTAACTGAAGTTTGACTCTGTAGATGGCGCTCGTTTGGATATTTTGGCGTAAATTAATTCATATTTATAAGTAACAAAGCGGAATTACGTTCTTCTTTTAATATTTTAATCTTTATGTTCGCTTCTCAAGTGAATTTGTATAAATAGTTTCTTCAAAATGTCATTGTCAACGACACAACACCACTACCACACTAACCGCTACGGTTGCGTCGCAATTATTCTTTCTAATTGACAGAATCACGCATAAAGCTGTCTCCGTTGTTAGACGTTTCCCATCTCTATACTTTTTTCTCTAATAACGTTTTAATTTTTACACGTGGGATAACGTATAGTGATACAACATACGCAAATTGATTGCAACCGTTATGACGATGCTTGCATGTTATACGTTATGTTATTTTTAACGTTTTATGTTATTTATAACGTAAATGATACAGCATAGGGGGGATTATTAGTATATGTTTATTTATGTCTGTTACATGTATTGCCAAACACCACCTAGTGTTTTTATGCGCAAATAAAGTATATAAAAGATAGTTTTTTTATATTAAAAAAAAATTTGCATTATTTCTTCTTCAAGAATCAACAAATAAAATTCTTTAATTAATCTTTTCCTTGTTACTTTCGTTACTAATTCCCACTTCTTTAGCAGTCATACCCCAAAATTCGATTTTATTACATCAATTTTATTTAAAAATTATTTATTCCCTATAAATAGCAAATCATTCCCTTCGTCTAGACTTTAGCCCAACTGCGCATCAGTTGCCTACCGTCCACCGGGTTTTCAGGAAATTTCCTCGACGATCAAACATTCACCAACCGCCCCGAGACCCAGCGGCGAACAGTTCGCGACCTCCCGCTAGTATTACATTAAACTTTCACCGCAAAAATGAGTTTTCCACCCCAACATGTCCGACGTGTTACGCAAGCATTCGCACCCCACTCCACAAGGAGAAAAGCGGGTGGAAGGCAGGTCTTCCGAGATGTTCCGGGCCCCGTTTCAAAAGATTTACGGATGAATTAGGCCTTTCATTATGAAATATGCGACGCTGCCGAGGTTTCTGGCGAGGTAACCCGCGTCTCGGCCATTTTGGGGAGAAGCTGTATTGTATTGCGTTGCGCGTACGTGCGCCTGGATATGTATGTACGTGTGTCCGTGGATGGAGTGGATGAGGGCCGTGTGCGGCGGTTGACATGTCAGGGTTGAAATTTGCGATGGGCTAAAAGGGAAAAGCAACAACCGGGAACACGATTCTATTTCGGAAACAACAGCGAGAGGACTTGTCAATCTTTTACGCTGGGACATAGTGGAATTCCGTGTATTTTCATATTGTATGGCTCAATTTTTTTCGGGATTCGAATGCTAGATATTTTTTTTAAGTGAGTTGGAAAGCAAGTTAGTTTTTTTCGGCATTTAAATATACAAATGTGACAAGATGTATTTATATAGTAACGGAGTTACTATATAAATTAATAACATAGCAAGAAATGTTTCATGTAAATATAATAATTTTTCATAATAAAAATAATTAGTAATTTGAAAAAAATATTAATTAATAAATAAATATTAAAAGTAGAAATATATATTTTTTTTGTGATGTTCATATATTTCGTTATACTTATTATTATCTAATTTTAAGATGTACAACTTGTTACGGGGTTCGGTTGCTCTCAAGCTAAAGGTCTTCTTGGATCGAAATAATTTGGTTCGATACACAAAGTTTTGGATGACACTGTATATTTGACAAAACAAATAAAATTCAAGATAAAAAAAATACAATGAATTACAATAAACGTTAAATCTTAACATGTTACGATGATAATATATTGATGTTCGGTCTTAACCTCTATACTTAAGTAATAAATTAAACTATTAATTATGATGTAATTCCGAAATATAGATTTGATTCTTAATGTCTAGGTTAGTAATGTTGGCCGGAAGGTTTGTGTCATGTGATAGGATTTCAAAAATAATAATAATAAAATAACAAAATATTAATTTGGTGCAAGAGAAAGAAAATAATAAAATAAAATATACGACTTAGCTGGTAAATTTCTATAGGTGTCGGTGTATTGCGTCCAGGATGGTGGTTTGAGCGCGTTACGCTGATGTCAAGGCGTAGTTCCCTTTCGAATTCAACGATCTGAATTTGGTCTCCCAAATTAAGTACTTCGTTCACCCTCTTGTTTTAACTCAAGCCAAAATAAGGTGTAGGTCCTGAGGTAGGATCGGATTACTAAACTGATAAAATTAACAAGAGAAGTCCGCTTACCAGTGACCTAAGATGACGCCGTTAACAAAAGGAATGCCGGCTTGACGCTGCTGTTATAAAACCCTTTGCAGGAATATCGATGCAATGGACACAGAACTCCTGGCTGCCCCAGTTAAACGGAAAAATAATGCACTCGATATTGGAAGTTTCTCGCGCGACAAAATTCCACAATGTGGTAACTAAATTGAAATTTGCACGGAGCAACTTGAACAGCGCGTCTAAGATGGTGTGCGAAGCCAATGCGTCTCTCTTGCTAGGCGAGAGGGCGGAAGTCGGAAAATACAACGTGAATCAAGTAAGTCACTGCCAAACTGCAGAATAATTTACACAAAAGAAAAGGTTTTAATGAATGAAACTTGAACTAATTATTGAAGAATGAAAAGCTAATTTAACTGACAATGAATTACTAATTAAGTTGCAAATAAATAACGAAAATGAGACATTAAATTTTTGCTATCACGGTAAGATGCGTTGTGACGAGCAAGGAGTTCGAAACTTCACTGCTAGATGGCGTTACAGGGTCTAATTCTTAAATTAATGAAATAAAAATCTTTAAATAAAATCTAAAAATGAAGCGATCGCAATCCAACAGCAACAAACTTTATGAATGTACCGAGAGTAAACACAAATTTAGTTGTTTTAAAGGGAACATTCTATCATCCTTTATATTATTGCGCTTTTAAATTACTTGTTAAATTTAAATAGCGCTTTATTAGGCATATATTGCATCTAACACGCCAAATTTACTCCCGATTTTGACAGTTGGTAGTGAGGATTTTTCAAAGTACTTATGTAAAATATTAACCTACTAAATACGCAACTGGCTTACATGCTTTATTCTTCTGCCACTTGAGGGGCCCTCAGATATTACTGTTAGCAATATTTTACAAATATACAGTAGTAGGCAAGGGGACCCAGACAAAATTCTGCAAGGGGGGAGGACACCAAGACTTTGCGCTACGCCATTGGGTACAAAAGAAGGTTTAATTTACACAGGTTTTGGTAATATTGTTTAATCATGTATATCAGTAATTAGTAACATTTAAATTAGTATTGATTGATTGCATTGGTTGATTGCTTGGTTAATTGTATTGGATAATAATCGAATTGGCGTTAAAGTAAACAATACAATAACAGCTGCACCCCTGAAGATGTCCCTAGCAATTGAGAACGAAACGCCGGCTAGAAGGAGATGCGGTTCCAACACGAAAGTCAGCAGTGTGTAATATGAACAACAACCGCGGAAATCTAGGTGTAAACTGGATATAAAGTTAATACATATTTTTTTTTTTCATTTTTAATCATTGTGTCTACCTCTAACGGTTTTGGAAATATTTTCATTTTTTTTAGTTTTTCTCAATGGAGGAAACGATAATAAAACAAGCGAAGGAATGGAAAAACAAACATGTTGTTTAGTGACACAAATTTTGATATTTCTTGTTCGAAGTGGGTTCACTTAAGCAGGTAATATTTTTCTAAAAAGAAAAATTATTCAATGGAAGAACTCATTGGTATGATTTTTGCATTGGGTAAGAGTGAAGAATACTGTTTTCTTTCTAATAGAATTTAGAAGTTAGTCCAAAAAAATTCTAGAGAATATCATGTTCAGTCTTACCTACAAATTTATGACATTATTGTCTATTTAAGATCAGAATGTGTCAGATTTTCTTATGATTGTATTATATTTAATTTTGTTTTTACTCTTTGTCCATAGCCATTCTATTTACTTACTTGGTTGCTGTTCCGCAAGGTTTACAGGAAATACGGAAAAAATCACCATTATAAATTCGCAAACGGAAAGAAAAAGGAAGGAAGAAAAGGTTTTTTTTTTATTGTGGGAGACGTCTGACATGGTGTTTCCAAAAACACTGCAGCCTCCTGGCTTTTTGTATTTAGTCTCCCATTAAATTATATGAGTATTTCAGTATCCTAGTACCCTGCAGTAATCTATACAGGTTTCTAATTGGTTGATCGAAGTAATCCTCTGGATTCATTTTTAGCTTGCGCCCAGAGTCTCGCATTCACACAGTATGTGGTATGCGTTCTTTGTTATCTCATTACACAATCTGCAGGTGGTATCACCAGTGTTGATCTCAATTTTCTATAGGTGTCCTTTGCGAAGGTAATTCCTAGTAGGTTGCAATAGTTCTTCAGCCTTCTTTTTTGATGGTTCCTTCATAATGGTCTTACCAGGAATTTTCCTGGTTGTATTATTTCAATGTTCTTTGTGTTTCTCTTTGACCAAACTCCTTACCTGCTCTCCTGCTGTATTTTAGACACTTCAAGAACAGGTTTATGGAGTGATGATCCCTTTTTCGCTAACTCAGACGCTGTTAGAGCAAGTTGTGGGACTATATATTTCTTGGCTACTCGTCAGTTTTTTCGTTTCCATTGATTGCAAAATGTCCGGGCATACACAGCAAAGTGACTATTGCGGTCTATTATGCTAGTATAGTCCTCGGATACATCCTCAAACCAATTTTAATTGTACCTTTGGGTTCACTAGTGCCTTCAATGTCTCCAGGCTGTCTACCGCAATATAGATCAGCTTATTTTCATATGTAAGTAAAAACTTTATAAACAACAAAAGAACGAATTCGATGAAGAAGTATATTAAATGTTGGAAACTATCCTAAAATAGAACATAAAAATATTAATAGGAAATCTAAACGCAAAAATAGGAAGAAATAAGTTATATTAGAATGTCACGGGAAGCAAAAGAATGCATAAGGAAGGTAATTGAAATGGTAAGAAACTGATAGGAACTTACGTCAAAAGATCACTACTGTATGAATTGGTAAAATTGGTAAATAATAATATCTATTAATTAATTGAAATAAATATATATAAATTAAATAATAAAAAAACTAGCATAAGAATATTTTATCCATCAAAATAACCGTTCCCAGGTAGTGAAGTTCTATGAGTATTTAAAATATAGTGCGACCCTGTATACTAAACTACAAAATAAAATAATGCAAAAAATCGATTTCACCTCTACAATATTTTATTTGAAAACAACGAAGGCAGAACACTATACAAATAAAGACATTACACATAAATAACGGTTATTTAGTGGTAATAGAAATAATGAATGGGGTCCCCTTTGTATATTACTGACTGAATTGAAATTATTAAAATAAAAATTAAAATGCAAATAAGATTATGATTTAAAATTTATAAACTAATAAACAAATAAAATAAGCGGTAACTCTTACGATTTTGGCGGTACTTCGGCTCTGGGTGTGGTTTCGGCGCGATCGGCATGATTTTCGGTACACACAGCCGTCTCGTCTGGAAATTGCAGTAACTTAACTACGCAGTCGTATTCTCCGGAGAGTGTACTCGGCCCTCTAGATCGGGAAATTCCCAGCATACGGCGGCACAACACAGCTGATAATACGTAATTTAATACATTTGCAAAGCTACTCCCCTAGAAGGTTTATTCCTTGGCACAATCGCCACTCAGCAATCACGGGGCTACTATTAGCTCGCTACGCGATGCACTTTCAATAGTATATATAACTGTGGTGTGGCCAGCGCCTAATGGTGGGTCCTTCTACAACCGCTCTTCAACCGAACGGAACGTCCACTCGCTTTGGATGCCGTCTGATAACTTCTGTTTGTTCGCTTATGTACCTGCGCTTTCCCACGTGCTTCCCTAAGCTGTCCGCTAATCAGGGACATTGCGTTATCCTCGTGACCACGGAAACTATCTTCATTTCTTCATTCTTTTCTTGATGCCGCTTACGTCACCGCACACACATACACATATTTTAATTATTTACTTAAATAGGATGAAATCGAATATATTTATTAAGAAAATAAATAATAAATGAAATTTAAAATAAAATGCATTCTAGGCATCCCATTACAAAATACGAAAAAACAAATAATGTTTCATTTAGGGACCGCTAATTACAAATACAGTTATTATTATTGTTTTTATTTATCACACCTAAGGAATTTATTTTCTGTAGAAAACAGTTAAAGGATATTTAAAAGACTTGAAAAATTGAAAACTGATTATAAAGTTAAACAAATAATTAGAAAATGTCAAAAACAGGATAACAAATTTAGAAAAGAAAATGTTAAGAAAAGTTCCAAAAAGGCAAAAAGATTGAAAGAAATATTAAAGTAGTAAAAAAGTGTTCAAAAGGAACAAAAATTGTTATTAAAAAAAATACGCCGATGCAACAATCGGGAGATATGGATTGTTACAGTGGATTTTAACAACTCGATTCAGTCTTAAGTCTACGTGAAAGTGATTTTTTTATGATGATTTTTTTGTCAACAATTAAAACCGCAATAAAAATGTCGGTAATTTTAACTAAATTAAGGCATATTGTGCATATTTTACATTGGATGTTACTGTGAGATGAGAAGAATAGTAGGGTGGTAAAATGAACCTACTGTCGAATTAGTTGAAAGGTAATGCTATTTTAGCGCACGCCTATTTTTAAATTTTGAATTTGAATTTCCTGCTGCGCTAGCCATCTCTTTAGGGCGGAAATCACGTTGGTTATGAAACTGCGCTATTGAATGCTGCATAGATACGTTATCAAAATTTCTGGATGCGAATCCATCCGAAAGATCGAGAAAAATGTAAATTGCTCCAGAACCAAACGCGCCAAATGTTAATACGTGATACGTGCGCAAACGGAGACACGACAGTTTGCATTGAATCGTGGTATTGAAAAAGTCGAAACGAGAGTTACCAACGAAGTAAGCAAACAGTAGAAATAAATAGTGAATATAAATAAGTAAGCAGTATTGTGAATTCAGTTTAATAAGTGTTTTTAGTAGCGTTATTTTATTTTAATTAGACTACTAATGTACAAATAAATATTCTTCATTTGAGCCCCGAGAACACATAATGTTTATAGTTGACAAGGGCAAAGGGACATCAGCATTATCATTAATGAAAGCTTTAACTCCATTCCTCAAAAAGAAGGCAGCTAAAAAGGCGTATTCGGCATTCTAACTCAAGTAGTGCGTTCAAAGTGAACGCCCGGCTTTCTAGTAAATGAATACTAAATGTTGTCACCCCAAAAGACACATATTAACTCCACCTAGATGTGCAATAGTGATGCTTTAATAATAAAATGATTTATTCAAGCACACAAAAACCGTAACACTATAGTTTACGTTAAATTAATTAGCTTTTACAAGATCAAGTATCACTTGCTCCATATAAAGTACAGAAGACATACTTTCCTTACGTAACTCCCTTCAGGAAAGAAATAGCTAGACAGGACTGCCTCCACAACTTATCTCCTAGAGTATTTACACAATTCCAAGAATATCCCAAGCGCTGCGACAGAGTCACGTGCAAACAAAAAAAGAAAGGATGATCTTCTTCCCGGTCAAGCGAACTCTAATTTAAGCTTCTACTGCACAGCCAAAGGGAGCAATAAAATACCTTTTAAATCGATTGCTCCCTGCGACAAGCTCATTTCATTTAAGGGTAATAGACTGTAATATCGTTTTTCTTCGCCGATCGCTAATCCAGAAGCGTACGCGAACAAAAGATCCATCATTTATTCGTAAAACCGGGCCAACGGAACGGAGAAGAACGGTATTTATTTTTCTCCCCCGGTTTCCTTTGTAACTCGAGGAAAATTGAATGTGGCCGTGCTGGAAGGGGAATATTACATTTTACACGGTATCAGAGTGCTATTTAATGTAAGCCCTTTTTTTGGAATACGCTCAGACTTTTCTTTAGTAATAATAATCTAGGGTTTCTTTGCATAGAAATTTAGGCTTCTAAACGCGGTATTGTTTTTCTTTTCTTTTTTGTTTACGTTTTTGAAAAATAAATGGACGACTTGTTCTTAAAATTTAATGAAGGAGTTATTTTTTCAATAATAAAAAATGCTTATTTCTGAAGATGTTGAAAAAGCCCACCTTTAGAATATCTAGGTTGAATGCTAAATATCTAATACCTCAATAATCCCAGCTTTGGATACACTATGCAACTTATTTTAAAGAATTATTGGAGGAATCAACCATCAGAGATATATTGGAGGCGGAAGAGAAACAAAATAAAGAGCGAGAAAGCGTCGATGTACGGCACCTACAAGGGGGAAAGTTCAAACAGTCCTACTGAAGATAAAAACGGGAAGAGTCCCGGAGAAAATGGGATAGTGAACGAGCTATTGAAATATGGAGCAGATGATTTAATAAATCAAATTGTTAGGCTATGTACCGCAATATAGAAAATGATACTCCTGGCATGGAAACACGCAATAATTAGACCATTACATAAGATAGGAGATGTAACTGATTGTGAGTGCAACAATTATAGAAGGATGTCATTGTTGGATACAACGTACAAAATACTAGCCACTATTATTAGAAACAGAATGGAAGATGGGCCGAGTTAGGTAAAAGCGTCGCTATCTTCTCTGACAGTCAGTTAACACTTATTGTCAAAGCGATTACTTCCGTGACTGTGGATTCTAAGCTGATTTGGAGCTACGTAAGTCCCCTAAATGAGGTGGGCACCCAAAGGGAATTAACTTTGGCCTAGGTTCCTAGCCACTCGGGCGTGAGATGAAATGAGGCGGCCGACGTGCTGGCTAAGCGAGGTTCGGCAAGATCATTCGCTGGAATTGGCCCTTCGTTCAGCACTACCAAATTGTAAATTAAAAAATTTATCAATGAATGAAATCAGTTCAGAGAGTGATGGAAAAAATCACCGGAACAGAGACAGGCAAGAGTTCCTAAAGGAACAGAGGCCTGAATTTACTAGAGATCTACTGAATAAAGATAGGAAGACTGTCAAAATGATAGTAGGGATGCTACTGGCCACTGTAGACTAACTAGGCATACGTACAACATAGGCCTGCTAGATGACGGAACCGGCAGATTCTGCCAAGAGGAGAAAGAGACACCAGCAGATGTGCTATGCCAAATGTCAAGGCCTGGCGAGGACAATAGGACAAGGATTCTAGTAACGGATGTGGAAAAATTACAGCTAGCAGCTACACAAAGAAGCCGCTCTCAAAGATGATAAGCCTAATTAAGAGGGCGAAATTAGAGAGTCCTCTAGAAAAAAAAAGAAAATCACAATAAACCTGAAAAGGTCGCTGCGAAAAAGATCCGTAGGCCACCCCAATCCTAACCTAATCTAATCTGTCAGTATTGTTTATAACTGTCAACAATGCTGAGTAATACAAAAAAAAAATATTTCTGCTAAAAAGGTTCCCATGGCAACATTAAAATACAAATATTCTTTATCAGTCATTGCTTCATTTTAATATCTTAAGTCACAGACCCACTAACAATAAGCTGTATGTAATTGTAATTCTTGAAAAAGCGTCTATCTGAAAATGTAAAAAGATACAGGATAATCCGTTAAAAATGCTACCGATGATGTTATTATCTTGAAACATGTGACAGTTGTTGAAAATCAAAGTAGATATGTCACAGACTATGTAGAATAAAAATACTACAAAAACTTTTCTTAAGGTTATTTTTTAATAGGTGCCGGCAGTACGGCTGAGAAGGAAGGGTGCATCATTACCAGTCTTGAAAGTCAAGCAGCAATATGCGGTACCGGTTGTTGGTTAGGTCACCATTCGGACAGCACTTCTCAGTGGCTCGGTGTGTTCCGGCACTCTAGCCAAGGGCCTTCAAGGCCTGTAGTGCTGAGTTATTATTATTATTTTTTAATAGAACCCATAAGTTAGCTAGAAATCTGGTGTTTCTAACCATTGATCTAACTTCTATATTATTATTTAAGATTAATACATACATATAATTTTGTAATGAACTATCTTTTAAGGTAAATTGATCATAATTTTGAAATAAAAGATAGAAATATCAGTTTCATTCTAGAATAACCTTGAATAGAACCTAAAATTGCGGTTAAAGTTGTTACAAAGAAACTATTTAGGACACAGTTACGTTTAATTTACATAACGTCTAGACTCCCATGTTTTGAGACATTTATTTTGCTTTCGGTCTAGATACTTCTATACAGCAATTGTTTGATTATAAATTATATCGTACCAGACTATCGTATTTTTTGCTACCATAACTAATGTTTATTTTGTGAACTTACCGTTTACAGTAACCACAACTTAAAGTCTCTTATTCTCAAGTTATTAAATTTTATTGTCAGAAGAAAAACTTTATACATCTCCCAGATTAGAATACTGAAAGAAAGTCTTCATTCTAACAGTAATTTTCGTTTACTTTATTTGCAACTATATGTATGCAACTTACTTAACCCCATGAATTTACTGCCTATGAAATCAAACTCCTTTCGCATTTAATTTCGTAAACTCCAGAAAACCTACTGATTTTCTTCCTCCTTTTTACTCTTCTCATTTTACTGTTGGTAGTTTGAAATTTGCGTAATTTTGATTTCTACCGTATTTAGATTATCGGCCAAAAACTTGATTGTGATATTCCTTAGAAGACCTTAATACCTATTTCACTATTTAAAGTTTATGCACGAGGGTCAACTTTCCTGATGTGAACCTGTTTAAATTGCAATTGAATATTGTTTAGCAGACTCTCGGATTTATTACCATAGTTGCCACGACCACGCTTTAGTTTCCAGACAATTAAACTTGCATTTATATGCTAACTCCAACTATATTTGAAAATGAAGCATACCTAGTTTATGTACAATCAACTCCCGGCCATTGGGATAAATCAGAAGAAAATTAGCTACCAAATTTAATTATTTTTCAGAATAACTAGCAATGTTTACTGTAGAATTTTACAGTTACAATATTGCAAAAGTTACTCAACTAAAAGCATTAGAAATTAGCGATCGGCGATTCGAACTTTTTTAGTGATTCGAATCTTAATCGCCCCTAAAATTATAGATTCGTATAACACGATTAGTACCAAAAGGTCGTAAAGGTACATAATGTAATCGTAATGTAATTTCATTGGGCATCTAATCAAACCTCAATGTTACTAAGACTACCTTAGTAGCATTCACTAGGAAAAAAAAATTGAACCTCACAACAATAGGTGGGCAAAACATAAATTGGAGAACGGAGCTTACATATCTAGGCCTTATTCTAGACAATAAACTTCTCTGGAACAAACAGGAACTTGAAGTAACACTGCCAAAAAAGCCCTGGTAGTGTGCAGAAACTTTTCAGGGAAGAATTGGGGATGCCACCCAAAAATACTGCTTTGAATGTATACAACGATAGTAAGACCGATCATCACTTACTGCATCAGTAGCTTGGAGCAATAGAAAGATTAACATGCGTATGCATAACTGTGGCCATGAAAACCTGCCCAACAGCAGCTATCGAGGTAATATTGGGTCTAATCCCTCTCCACATTGTGGTGGAGAGCGTGGCAAAAAGAACCACATTCAGAATGGTCAGGAAAGTAACGATTAGGCATAGGCCTCAATGACGTATGACGCTGATCAGATCTGGTACATGACCCAGGATAACCTGTCAAAAACATTCAGCTTTGTGAAAGAATTCACCGCAAAACTTAGCAACAAGAGCAAATAGAATCACAGCCATCTTGAAATCGAATAGAAATGCCATCAAATGGTACACTGATGGCTTCAAAACGGCAGAAAAGAGTGCAATAAGCATATATGGGCTTAGAACCAAGTACTTTGAAAGCTTGGGGAAATACTCGACTATCTTCCGAGCGAAAATCACGCTATTTAAAGATGCGTCCCGTTCAATATTGACAGGAATAACCGAAACCTGGAGATTATCATTATGTCTGATGGTCAAGCAGCCATAAGGACACTAAACTCATATGAAATCAGTTCCAAGATGGCCTGGGAATGCCTAGGGACATTAAACGAGCTAGGCAAAGGAAATAAAGTAATCCTACTGTGGGTTCTGGGTCACACAGGAGTGGAAGGAAACAAAATTACGGATAATCTTGCAAAAAAGGGAATGTAATAGCATTCGCAGGGCTGGCAAGTTAAACTGTTGTGAGAACCTATAACCAGAAAAGGTTTACAGAATGCTTCAACCTGAGTAAGAATAATATTCGCATAGTAACAGGAATACTTTCAGGCCATTGCAAACTGGGAGGACATCTGAGTAAGCTTGGATTAGCAAAGGAATCTGAATGTAGAATTTGTGGGAAATAGGGTGAAACACCCATCCATATCCTCTCAAATTAGGTTTCACTGTACAAGTCAAGGGCGTTGCACCTGTGAGCATATGAAGTCAAAGAGGAAAACTTTTCTAAGCCCTAGGTCTCTCATATCTTATACTTTCTGAAATGGATTAGAAGACCAGTTGTAAAACAGCAAGAATAGGAGACCCAATAGACCTGTTAGGTCGCAGTGTAACATCACCTTCGATTCATACATACATAGATCTAATCCTAACCTAGGGCTCAGATAAGCCTCCCTCTTTGGTTTCATAAGCTCACATATGAAGTCAAAGAGGGAGACTTATCTGAGCCCTAGGTTAGGTAAGTCTTCCTCTTCTCATATCTTATACTTTCTGACAGGAATAGGATTAGAAGGCCAGCTGTAAATGTAAAACAGCAAGAATAGGACGTCCAATAGGCCTCTTAGATCGCAGTGTGATATCACCTTCCATTCATACATACATAGATCTACTCAAACTCAAGGTCTGTGCGTTCAAAAATACATCTGCCGTGAAGAAACAGGCGTTTTAATTAGTCGTACTTTCAGGTTATTCGGACGAACATATATCCTAGAATGCACGAATAATGTTTTACTATAATTTGAACTGATATACTCTTATGTTGGGATTTAAATATTTCCGCTATTCTAGTACCTACAGTTCTATGACCGCACAGTATGTAACTCAATTATTTTTCAAAAATAATGTTGTTTCGTCTTCTAACGCGTTTGCCTTTGTTTGTATCTTTTTAGACCTTAACTCGCCATCAACCCAGGCCACGATCGCAAACAGAGCAATGGTCCAGGAGTTACCCATCGGATGTTCCCTCAGAAGCCTCGGATTTAGAAGACAGGTCCTTCTTCGAAAGGCCTACACCTCCAATTTCACCTACTGGCCTACAATCAGTTGACACCATCGACAGAAGACTAGGTGAAGCGGAAGCAGCTCTAAGACTAGAATCTCCCACCATTAGATACCCTCGATCGACAGCACCCGGTTGGAGGCGGACCCCTCATAGTTCTGTAGGAGATCAAACACACCCTACAATAGGTGGTAACAGAATTTTTACGTCACTACTGGACCGGGTGCTGGATAACTCAGACAGGAGACAATATGGGATGGGTTGGGTTGGAAGAATGTTTGGGTAAGTAGGAAAGTTACTAAATTGTTGTAAAATTATATTTTGCGCCTGTTTTTGCAGATGGTCGACTAGGAAGTCCATACTACAAGACGATAAAATCAAAGAGCAACTAGACGATATGGAAGATTACAGACCAATGTTCACGTACTGGGTTACAAGTGTTCAGATTTTAGTTTTGGTGATCTCCCTCATATGCTACGGCTTCGGTCCTTTCGGTTTAGATTTACACGCAAGATCGGGACAGGTTTTAGTCACTAGTTTATCCTTGCAACAAGTCGACTACATGGAGCCGGCAAATTTTTGGTAAAAATCAAAGCTTAATAATAAACACTACCACGCGCTTATGTTAATAAATCTTTAGGTTTGGACCTAGAGCGGGAGATCTGATACATCTCGGGGCCAAATTCGCGCCTTGTATGCGCGTAGATAACAAGATCCTCCAGCAAATCGAGAAAACCAGGGCCAAGGAGAGGGAAACAGCTTGCTGTATCAGGAACGACGACTCGGGATGCGTGCAATCATCCCAAGCGGATTGTTCGGTAAGTTTCAGTTTTGGCAATATATTGTTTTGATAATCGAGCCTACTCATGCCTAACTTTCATAATAATCTTAGCTATCGTTTTCTCCGAATCAACTGGTCCGAGGATTGAGACCATCGGTATGTTTAGCTTGCCCTATATGCATTTTATGCTTGTTTTGCACGATTATAGCAAAATAGGAAGTAATCGAACGTCGTCGGAAAGAAATGTTGTGTGATTGATGCAATATTATCTTATAAATAGAGACCGGATTATATGCCAAAAAAAAACTGGAATATATGCGCATATATATGCATCGATTTTTGAGAAAATATGCATAAACCTGGGGCATAAGTGCAAAAAAAATTGCGACAATATGCAAAATTTTTACATAAAATAAATAAGAGCAGAAATTTAAACATTAACTTTATTGCACCAAAATTTTTCACAACATATTTCTAAAACAATTTATAATTAAATGTTTTTCAAAATTGTGTAAAAGAAAGTTTTGTCTTCTATCAGAATACATATGTTTCGAAATAAAAAGCTTCTTTCAACATCCACAGATGTAATTGGTGCGTTTTTTAACCTTTGCAATACATTCTAAACTAAAATTAAAGTCGAAATCGTTTATTGTTTCACCTTCCAAAATTTTCTTAACTTTCTTCAATTTCAAATACCCCGCATTTTTATTTATCAATTATATTATACTATAATATTTCAAGAATTACATTTTTTATTCCTTCAAAATTATCGGCAAAAAAAATTGCAGCTTCTAACCATGTACCCATCTCGTAATAATCGTTCAGGAAGCAACTTAACCCCGGGAGTCGCTCCTTATAAATCTGGATTCGTAAGGTGCTTTTAGAAATACTTTTTGATATTGCTAATTAAATCATTAATCAAAGGGAATTGATTCCTAGTGTCTACACGATTGAACCCATGAGCTAAACAAATGATATGAATAATGTTAATATAAAAAAAAATTAAATTTTGCGCGGCTTTTATCATATATGATGCAGCATCGAACAACATTAGTAAAATTTTTTCACAAGGTATACTTCCAGGTAAAAAGAAATTTGATAAACCTTCTTGAACTAATTGGGCAATTGTCACATTATTTGTTTTTTGAAGTTCTTTACAATAAATTAAATATGATTTACCTACATTATCTTCATGAAGAATTCTATTAAACAATGGGCAATATAACGGCCACACTTATCCGTACTTTCATCTACCATGATATAAATAAAATTATTCCTACCAATTGTTTAATTCTGCTATTGTTTGCTGGTAAAAGATATGACATAATTTTTTCGTAAGGTACTTTCGTCAGGTATATTAATTATGTCTGCAATATTTTTGCAGAAATGATTTCAAATTAACATTGTTTAATCTTGCTAATGGTATGTTAGACGAAATTAATGCGTTACAAAATCCGTTTATATTCTTCTTGTTCTGAGTTTCGTGAAGTTGATGCTACACATTGACGTATAGATTGCTTGCACACATCCGGATCGCTTTAGTTTTTCACATTTTCCAATATGTGATGGAGTTTTAGCGTGTTGCTCAATCAGGTATTTTCTTTCGCAGCCTACACAACAATTGATCATTTTATATCAAAAAGCTAAAGAATTTATAAAACAATTGTAAGGCTTTTAGTAAAATTTAACTTACAGTTTACTGCAGGCTCGACTGTCGCATCCTTTACCAGTTCAGGATATGGCTTAATCCATAAAGAAATTTTGTTCGCCTATCTCATTGTATGTACGCACAGTATTTAAAACGTACAGAATTACATGCTGTTCGCTCAAAGATATTAATGAATGAATAGTTTTATTTGGGATTTAATAATATTAAACGTATTTACCACATCTCTTTCTGCTAGGCGAAATTAAAACACGTGCAGTTCTTGGAAAAAATATTAGAGAAACAATGTAAAAGGTTTTCGTTCTGAGAATTGTCGGTTGTCGATCTACATTAGGAATTACTAGGAATTTTTACTAATAGAAAGGATAAGAAAAAGCTTAAATGTGCAGTATATGCATTCACTAATTAGCGCTAATTAACTTCAGTTAGTATAATACGTCTACATATAGACTATAATTAAAGATATGCAAAAAATAAAATATATGCACTTTGCATATAATCCGGTCTTTACTTATAAATATATAAAATATGCGTTCAATGCATGTAAATAAATCTATAACTGTTACTGTTTGTATTCTCAATTACAAAAATCAATTTGGCGATAAAATTTAAAATTAACTATAATTTCAATCATAGAAAACCATTTCGACCTGGAAGAAGTGGTCAGCGGGCGATTCGGTCCAGGTGGTAGAATTTCTGGATCGGTTTGCGGCTTAGATCCAAAGTAAGTTATGGCAAAACCGTTCCTTCGATTTGTATCAAACTCCATATTGTTTTTCACAGATTTTGCGATGCCCCAGCTAGTGTTCATCCGTACGAATGGCCGGACGATATAACGAAATGGCCGATCTGTCGCAAGAAGGCTAACAATCCCATGCTGCCCACAAAGAAGCCAGGTGGTGCCAAAGACAAGATAGCCGAACACATGGTTTGCGAGGTGATTGGTCATCCTTGCTGCATCGGAATCCACGGGCAGTGCAGAATCACAACTAGGGAATATTGTGATTTCGTGAGGGGCACTTTTCATGAAGAAGCATCACTATGTTCGCAGGTAGGAATGTTACAAACTTTATTCGGTTTGATCAAGTTTGATCATATACAGCAGATAATTTATTCTAAAATATATCTAAAGTATGGTAAAACAAGTATGAAAACAGTTTGATATGTTATACTACAAAAAATTTTAAATTTATATAGGGCATTTCAATTGAAACGAGCTGTCTTAAATAACTCTTTACCTGAGAAGCAAAAGAAGTGGGGAAAAAACGACAATGAAAATGATAAGTGAATGTGACAAAAACAAGTAGGAGCTTACCTTGGCTACCACAAAAAAATTGCGAAATATCAGGAAAGCGTATAGAGCAGTTGAAGCCATTTCATTCTAATCGTGTTTTACTATACAGATTGAAAATTATGCATTTTTGCTTACAGATTAAAAAGACTGATTTTTGACACATGTTGCCGTAAAGAGAATTAAAAAATCTTTTGTATGAGTAGTCACAAATCCATACATCCCTATTCAAATTCTAAGGGCGGGGGCTGCTTGCTCCCAGTTTTCAGAAGGTTGATGTTTTCAAATCGAGTTGTACTTCAGTGATAGAGAGCCACCGTAGAGTCAGCACTTCAGAGACTGGAACACCTGGCGCTGGGACGTTTGGAGAGATGTAAAATTAATTAGTATCTCTAAAATGTTTTCTGAAAGCTAAAAGTTTGTAAATGATTAGTGAATGTAATGTAGGACATGAATCCAACAGTCAGACAGTAAAATAAAGAGACGCATGAAGTCAGCACTGCAACATAAATGTCGAAAAAATGACGTCAGCGCAATTAATAATTTCTCAAAGCTGAAATTTTGTAAAACATTAATTTAAACTATAAAATTCACGAAACAAACAGACTCGTTTTTAAAAGGGAGTATATGAAATATAGTTGGGAACGAAACTTTCATCATCATTCACGATAGATCGTCCGCTTCATAATGCGACTTCAAACAGTCTACTTCATTCATTGCGTGAATGAAGAGCTTGTGCACGAAATAAATCTTTCACATTGCTTTCACGAGAATAAACGTGTAGCAAACTGTTTGTATGTAAACAATTTACTATTTATTTTATCAATAAGGTATTTGGCCGAAAACTAAATTGTAACCTATTATAAAAGCCACGCCGTGGACGGATACTTGCTCTGCTATCACGAATACATCATCATATCGTAAAAACAACCTTGAGCCTTTGTTTCATTCGTTATGTGGCTTCGCACTGCAATATTTACTCATAGCCATGCAGGCGAATGAAACCACGTTCATCGCAACACTAATATGAAATCATAGAAATAGCACTATATAGTTGAAACTATAATAAGCAGCAAACATTCTTACGTTATATTGAGCGTCACACTTCAAATATGTTGAAATAGTTCCCTTAATAATACTGAGGGAGTAATATTAAAATTATTAATATTTTTCTATATTTGTACTTTTTACGGTGCGCTCTGCGTAATGTAAATGAAAAAATGTTAGACGACTCAGGTGGATGAATGTTAAATGTTTTTGCTACTTCTTTTGAACACATTTGCATTATTTTCCAATTTTGCAGTATGAATATACAGGGTGGGCCACCACATTCGCGTCGGTTTGTATAAAAAAAGTGGTAATATATTTTCAATTTTTTTTTTGTTGAGGGTTATACAGGTTCAGAAGGAGCACATTTCAAAATTATTTTGAAGTGTACAGGGTGACTCAAAGAAAAGTTACATACCAAAGTTGTGAAAAATTAAATGGAACACCCTGGATATTGTAGCATATTTTGATAGAACTGACTAAAAAAAGGCAAGTTAGTGTTAGGTTTTTTATACCTAACTCAACTCGTTTATGAGATAATTAACTATTCTGCAAAATGTAGACCAAAATTTAAGAGGCATGCTTGTCATGCATATTTAAGCTAGATATTTTAAACTGTATTTTATTTCTTACTAAAGCATAACACTTGATAATAAAATGAACACTAATACAAAAAATTATACAGGGTGAACAAAAAATAACTTTTAATTTTTCGCTATCTTTAAAGGCAAGTAACTTTCTTATTTTAAATGGAACACCTGTATTTTATTACCTTATTTAGATTCTATTTTAACGGTCTTTAAGATTGTATTAATGCTTCCTATACCTATCTTTATACTTTCTTAGTAATTTAGAATTTTTCTATTTCAAATATTAATTGCTATATATCCAATCTTTTTCAAAAGTAGGCTTAGACAAAATTGTCGCTATTATTCATCATACACAAACAGCATTTAACAGTAACAATATCAGGTATGCATCTCTGTTGTTCGTCATTGTTTAAAAAGCATTTTAATTATTTACCATGAGAAATATCCTTAGAGCGAGAAGGATTGATTGATTTTAATAATTGGGGAGTATGAAGAAATTGTTTGCTAGCATCAAGGATTTATATGCGCAAAAATATCCTAACAGACGCCCTCCGATAAGCGTTCTTAGAAAATTGCTGCAAGTTTTCCGAATGGCAAGAAGTGTGTCTTTATAGAAAATAGAACGACAAAAACCGATTGCCGGAAACGAAGAGAAAAATATTTTAGCTATCGGATCTCTTGCTGAAAATCCGCATACAAGTCAGCGAAAAATAAATTAAACTACAGGGATAAGCAGAGAGCGCATCAGAAGAATTATAAAGAGGAACAAATTTTACCCATATCATATACAATTGCATCAAGAACTTTTGGAAGTAGATTACGATCGGCGGCTTGAATTTTGTTTATGGGTTCTAGAAAAGTTACGAAAATGACGAAAATTTTCTCGATTATGTGTTATTTTCGGATGAGTCAACTTTTCATAACAACGAATTAGTTAATAGGTATAATTTTCATTATTACAACGATGAGAATCCCAGTTTCTTTAGAACCATAAATCGTCAACATCGATGGTCTGTTAATGTGTGGGGCGGAATAGTTTGAAAGCGCGTGATATGGCCATACTTTTTTGATGGTCACTTGAATGGTGCCATGATTCTACAATTTATAAAATATAACTTAGCAATACTTTTGGAAAACATACCTATTAATATTCGACAAAGACTTTGGTTGCAATTAGACGGTGCTCCTGCGCACTTTCAAATAAGCGTTCGGCAGGAATTAGATAGGCCGTATCCCAACAGGTGGATAGGCCGCGAAGATCCACAGAATTAGCCAGCAAGATCTCCAGATCTAACGAGCCCGGATTTTTTTTATGGGGATATATTAAAAATATTGTTTCACATACCACCAACCACATCCGACAATATGAAAGAGCGAATAAAAATCGCGTTTCGATCTATAACACCAAATGTTTTGAGTAATGTTAAAGCCTCTCATTTCAGAAAGAGTACGCCTCTGCATTGAAAACGTTGGCCATCATTTTGAATATTTTTTAAAACATTAGCAGTTTTAAACATATCAGTTTATCCGTTTTAATAAAGTACATTTCTGAAGTTTACTTAGTTATGACTTTTAATTAGTATGTAGGAAAAGGCAATTGAAAAGTTAGGCTGATTATTATCGTCTATCTATGTTGAATAATAACAGCAGTTTTGTATAAGCCTACTTAAAAAAAAAATAATAATGGCTAGGAATTAATATTTAAGAAAGAAAATTATGAATTACTAAGAAACTATAACAGATAGGTATAGGAAACATTAATACAATCTTAAAGACGGTTAATATTAGAATCTAAATAAGGTAATAAATACCAGGTGTTCCATTTAAAATAAGACTTACTTGCCTTTAAAGATAGCGAAAATTAAAAGTATGTTTTTGTTCACCCCGTTTAATTTTTTGCATTACTTTTATTTTATTATCAAGTCTAATGCTTTAGTTAAAAGATAAATACAGTTTAAAATATCTAGCTTAAATATTCATGACGGGCATGCTTCTTCAATTTTGATCTACACTTTGAAGGATAGTTAATTATCTCGTAAACGAGTTGAGTTAGGCATAAGAAACCTAACACCAACTTGTCTTTATTTAGTCTATTCTATTTAATTTTTCACAACTTTGGTGTGTAACTTTTCTTTGACTCACCCTGTATACTTCAAAATAATTTTGAAATGTGCTCCTTCTGAACCTGTATAACCCTTAACAAACAAAAAAAATTGAAAATGTGTTATATACTTTTCGTATATAACCTGCATATCTGTCTGTATAATGCAGTAACATCATAATTTCTACTTACGTCTCTGCATTTTAAAAATTAGCATACCATTATAAATACAGCAATGTTTCTACTTGCTGTCAACAGAAAAATAATTTTTAACATAGTAATTGGGAACGCTCCACAAACACTACGATATCCTGTTTGTATTAATCTATATTCTCTTCGTATATATTCAAGAACTACCCACTCGACGGCAAGTACCTATCTGCAATTGAAATGAGATATTGGATATTAGTTACACTTGACCTTTAGATTCTGAGCTATTAGCTCATGTGTATGTATGAAATCTACAAATAGCCAATATAATTTTATTAACTTACATATGTATACCTCCTGCTTAATTTTAAGATAAAATACACGATTTACCCACTTGAGGAACCAGAAGAACTTATATCCTATGACGCGTCTAGATATGAGAATGAAAATTCTTTTGCATTTCCGAAGCTGTTAATGGAAATACAAAAATATGAAAGGAAAATGTGAATTTTGAATGAAGGCTGATACACACGTATAAAACATAATTTGAAATTTCACGCTATTATTTGTAGAGAAAGCGTTTTTTTTTTTGTTAAAGAAAGTTCAAAGGTGGAGTTATTATTTGTAATTACATACACAGTGTTACTACAAAAGAAATAGACACTTTCAATGTTTTATTAATCCAAAACTAATAGCGTTATTATGAATTCTTTTAAACTATTTTATAAAGTGATTCTTAAAGTTTACTTTGGGAACTCATAGGTGCTCAATATGGGCTCCTCCTGTCACACGGCACACATCAAGGCGATAGTCTAGTTCATTCCAAACCCGGTGTA
This sequence comes from Protaetia brevitarsis, assembly GCA_004143645.1. Taxonomy (NCBI): domain Eukaryota; kingdom Metazoa; phylum Arthropoda; class Insecta; order Coleoptera; family Scarabaeidae; genus Protaetia; species Protaetia brevitarsis. The sequence continues at coordinate 560,619 of RXPK01000276.1, forward strand.
ACATATCTGCATTGACACTTTCCACAGCTCCCGTGATGCGTTGTTTTAACTCATCTAAATCATTAGGAAGCGGAGGGACGTAAACCAGGCCTTTCACTAATCCCCATAGAAAAAAATCGCACGGTGTAAGATCGGGGCTCCTTGGTGGCCACCGTACGAGAACGCGGTTGTCGGCTGTTGCACAGCCTATCCAGCGCTGTGGAAGTGTTTCGTCCAGATAATTTCTAACGACACGGTGCCAGTGAGGCGGTGCTCCACCATCTTGTTGGAAGATAAAGTTCCCCCCGTCCTCATGCAGTTGAGGCATCAACCAATTGATCAACATTTGATGATATGTAGCTCCCGTTACTGTGTTTTCTTCAAAAAAGAAAGGACCATACACCTTTGTGCGAGATACAGCACAGAACACATTCACTTTTGGAGAATCACGCGAATGCTCCACCAACACTCTCGGAGGTTCAGTCCCCCATATTCGGACGTTGTGTTTATTCACCTCGCCACTTATGTGGAACGTTGACTCTCCACTGAAAATTATCCACTCGCAAACTCATCTTCATTACGTTGCAGCATTTCATTGCAGAAATCTTGACGTTTAAGCTTGTCATCTTCACGTAGATGCTGTACCAATTGCAATCTGTAAGGCGTCAGTTTTAGTCGTTTACGTAAAATTTTCCACACGGTTGGTTGCGGGCTTTGTAGTTCCAAACTTGCACGTGTTGTTGAATTTTGTGGACTTCGTTCGTAAACACCACGAACACGTACCACTGTTTCTTCTGATACACGAAGTCTTCCTGGACTTTTGCCTTTACATAAACACCCTGTCGTTTCAAATTTATTGTACCAATCGTAGATCGACTGCCTAGTAGGTGGTGGTTTTCCAAAACGTGTTCGAAAATGTCGTTGGACAACAGTTACGGAGTTCGTTTTGGCAAATTCAAGCACGCAATATGCTTTCTCAGTAGAGTTTGCAGCCATCGTAGCTACTATGCTTGCGCAGTAGTACCAACTGTACTATCGAAACTTCTACAGTTCCTCAACCTAACAGCGCAAAATGCATGTCGATATCACAAATAACTTTTGTTTTATACAATACCAAAAGTGTCACTTTCTTTTATAGTAACGCTGTATAACGTAGTTATTATACAGGGTGATTCACGGAACCCGTCCATTAAAAGTTTTTGACTTTGCAATGATATCTCGATTTTGAAACTTTGGAGTTAAGCATAGTAATATTCTATGATCTTTTTAGGGAAAATAATTTGTCTATAAATGTATGTCGCACTTCCGATTACATGGAAAGAAAGTCATGGCCAACTTTGATATTTTCAATAGAAACCTATATTTTTTAGTGCATTTTTAGGTTCTATTAGGAATTTTAAAGCCAATTTTATAAAACATCTGCTTACCTATCGGTTACCATTTCCAAGTTATTTTGGTTTTTGTGAAAAAAAGCTCAAAAAATGTGAAGCTGTAAATGCGTTTAACGGCTATACAGTAAAAGATAGAGAGTGGTATATTTTTACACCATGTGATGTAGAATCGAATCCTCTATTGAAAAGCCATAGATGTTCTTATACCTATCTCAAACGCTTCTTTTAGAATTAGCGAATCTTCAGAAAATGTAGTTTTTAAATAGTATTTAATTAATAATGGGCAGTGAAAAACATGTTTAATCTTAAAAACATATAAAAAGAACTAAATACAGTATGAAGAAATATCCTCACCTCATAGTTCCATACGTGCTGCTGCTGAGAAAATAGGCTATCCTGCAAGCGTTTCATCCTGACGATGAAACTCGCTGTCTTGCTTTTCGGGAACGAATATTAATATGGCTTCAGGAAGGCCCAAAGTTTTTACAAAAAAATATTTAGACGGATGAGTTCAAATTTACCATCAGAGAGCGTATTGCTAATAAACGCAACTGTCACTACTAGGCACCGCAAAACCCTGACTGCATTCGTGAAGGTAGCTTTCAAAATGTATGTGCCTTTGATGAATCTTGCTTAATGATGAATAGCAGAATGCGTTTTCAAATTTATAGCACCTTAAGCAGTGACATACCGTAATTCTGTGTCATACTGACATTCAGTTGCCTCTGTTTGATCGGAGATATTGCTGGCATCAAATGGACAGGACATCAGTTCATTTTTCTTATGAAGTAGATCGTATACTGAGTACGATGTTTAATGATAGGAGGATTGGGCGCAATGGACCTTGAGCTTAGCCACCAAGGTTTTCTGATTTAACGCCCTTGGATTTTTATTTATGGGGACAAAAAAGCGCTGGTGTATTCGCGTTCAAAGTATAGACTAAAGGAGAATTAGAGCGCTGTGATAACTAAAGGTCTTGATAGCATAGATCCACAACAAACATATGAGTTACATCAGGATTCTAAAGTTTTGCAAGCGAATGAAGGTCATATAACAACATTATAAATTTTATTATACTATATAATACATATAGCGTTTCGTTTTTGATTATCTTGTATTCAATAAATTTTATTTTTTTCATCCTATATTGTGTCTTTCTTATGCTCAGCGCCTACTATTAATCAAATACTAATTAAAAACTACATTTTCTGAAAATCGCTAATTCTAAAAAAAACGTTAGAGATAGGTATAAGTACACCTATAGCTTTTCGATAGAGGATTCAATTCTACATCACATGGTGTAAAAATATACTGGGCGTTCCATTTGAAAAAAAAATACTTTTAGTACTAAGAAGTTACCCCAAATCAACCCTAGATTATGGGACACCTGTATAATTTTGTTTACTTTTTATCCCTGGTAGAGGACCCATACCTCCGCAGTCAACACGAAAACTCTCTATCTTTTACGGTATAGCCGTTATACGCAGTTACAGTATCATATCTTTTTGAGCTTTTTTCCCAAAAACCAAAATAACTTGGACACGGTAACCGATAGGTAAGTAGATGTTTTATAAAATTGGCTTTAAAATTCCTAGTAGAACTTATAAAGGTACTAAAAAATATAAGTTTCTATTTAAAATATCAAAGTTAGCCATGATTTTCCATATAACCGGAAGTGCAACACAGATGAAATTATGTTTTCTAAAGAGATCATAGCCAACTATGCTTAACCCCAAAGTTTCAAAATCGAGATATTATTGCAAGGTCAAAAACTTTTAATGGACGTGTTCCGTGAATCATCCTATGACACATAAGTTGGATGTGAAAATATTATAAAGCAAAAACATTCGCGGGAGACAATTTTCAAGTGTTTTCAAGCACTTCATATTGCAAATAGGGAAGCACATTTTCTTTATTATGGATATAACAACATATTTCTTAGGTTTCCGAAAAAAATGAAAAAAGGGCTTTATTCGTTCCAAAAAAGCGTTGGAGTTGACCCTATTATTGCATTAATTTACTCTCAGCATAATACGACTTTTAAGAATGGAAAAACAGTTTGTCAAGCGTATTTGACTCTATCTCTTAAGCAATTTTGATTTCAGGTCTCCTGTTTGAACGACGTATGTGGCATGATTCCCTTCTACTTCCCCGATACACCAGATCAATTCTATCGCCTTTGGACATCGCTATTCCTTCACGTGGGCGTACTACAGCTAGCCATGACTGTATTCATCCAGCATTTTCTAATGCGTGACTTGGAGAAGCTAACAGGCAGCCTGAGGATAGGAATCATCTACATGGGATCCGGAGTTGCAGGCAACTTGGCCAGTGCCATATTCGTACCTTACAGAGCAGATGTAAGTATAATTTTATTAGGGCATGCTCACTGATATGCAGGAAAAAAAAAAACCGTAAATGCGTTTTTTAATGCCATTCCAAATTTGTATGCATTGAATATCTGTTCTAGGTCGGACCAGCTGGATCTCAATTCGGATTACTAGCGTGTCTAATAGTGGAAGTGTTAAACGCGTGGCCCATGCTAAAACATCCCAACCAAGCCCTTTGCAAATTACTCGCAATAACTTTCATCCTGTTCCTCGTAGGACTTCTGCCTTGGGTGGACAATTATGCCCACCTGTTCGGTTTCGTTTTCGGTTTTCTGTTGTCATACGCGTTACTACCTTTCGTATCGTTCGGCCCTTACGATAGGCAGAAGAAGATTATCCTGATCTGGGTGTGTCTCTTGTCGGCCGCATTCCTGTTCATCTGTCTCGTGCTGTTATTCTACATCATACCCGTGTACGACTGTAAAGTTTGCTCTTATTTCAACTGCTTACCGTTGACGCAAGAATTCTGCGCCTCGCAGAATATTAATTTCAAGAGGGAGGAGCCCGTAGTATGACGAATGGCCTTACGGTTTCTAACCGTAATTCCTCACCTATTTTTCGTATTGGTTTACTCGAATCCCTCAAAATTTCGAAGTAGTGAACCACAATCGCTCGGGACAGGTATCAAGTATTAAACTTTTAACTTCTTAATTTTAAGTTTCTCTTTTTTTTTGCTTTCGTGAGTATTTTATCGTATTATTTTATTTCTTTTCGGTATTATTTTTTTTCTAACCTTTTATTTATACACATATTAAAACGGTTTTTTATTTTAACCTTTATTAGAATGAAAAATGTTAAATTACAACCACGAAATATTCTTTGACATTGACCTAGTTTTACTAGGCGTGACTCTATAGATAGATAGGTATTACCTGATATTTAGTATCCCCACAGAATTTGTAATTGCTAATATATTATTCGTGTCATGTAATTTCGGTCTGTGATTATTGATTTTAGTGATTTAACCAATATCAATTTATGTACAGAGCCATGAAGTTCCATATACATAATTATTACTCATTTTAATGAAAATTGAATTGAATTTTAGTTGAAATTTAGGATATTTAATCGGAAGAAATGTTTCTGCATCGAACATCTCAACATATTCTTGAAAATATTCTGGCAATCTCTGATATAGAAGATATTACACATTTAATTCGATATTTATGGAATATACGTTAGATATTCATTTCACTAAAATGTACCCAAAAAGAATTTATATAAAGATGTTGTTTTTTATATCATATCGAATGCAATAAATGTGTAGTTTGAATATTTGTTCTGCAATATTATATTGATATTAGATTGTTATGTTAGTATGTTTACAAAGCAATCATTTTGAAAGTTTTCCAGAGAGATTTTTTTAAATTCCATACTTATCATGGCCATCATCACCCTCTTAGAACGAAAATATATAATATGATAGAGATCTGAATGTGAGATTATTAAATGTTTACAGTCAACGCAAATAATATTCATTTAATTTTATATGTGTAAAACAAACAAATTGATTTCAAACCGTAAATATAAATACGTTTTCAACTAATTTTAAGACAGTCACACACATTGTTTGAAAAAGTTGAGAATTCGTTAATGCAAGCTTTATTTTATTCAGGCACACTATAAAATTCTTTCACCATTTAAAGATAAAATATTATGGGAAACATTCTTATAAACGTCTTTGGATATGCCAAATATAAGAACTGATGTGATATCAACCTTACAAACATTAGAAGCACTCTTAAGAAGTTCAATTTATTTATCAGTAGCTATCTCTGTTGAATATTAAACAAAAATATCATATTTGAAACATTATTCATAGAATACAAGAATTCAATGTTCTCCTAATATTCTGAAAATATGTTTGCGCTATTTGAGTTTATATATTTCGATGTGACATGTGCAAATTAAACTTTCACAATTTCAACTGAAATTTTATAAAAGAAGTCTGGAAATGGCGCTTACCCTAAGATTCCTGTCTAAGCATAATAAATTGGTATCCCTTTCAAGAAACTAACGGGTTAAATATCATAGGCAATCAATTGTTATTCGAAAACGTTGTTTCAATAAAAATCGTGCGTAACCGTAAACAGATATGTATTTATCCTTTCTGTTTGAAGCTTTCAAAAAAAGTCTTGCTTAGATTTCAAAATATATCTATGTTTATACTTCATCTTGAATCTTTGGAAAGTATAGGTAGCATTTTATTTCCACGGATGCTCTTTCAAACTCTCAAATTCATTTGCTATTTTCGGACAGAGCACAATTTTTTTTTCGGTGGCAGCAAATATTTCTAAAATGTGGGTTTAATATTTTACCAACATAAAAATATGTTCACATTTCATAAATATTTAGTGCTATTCTGGTAGATTTCTTGCAAATATATTTGTTGTAACAATAATCTTTTTTTGATAAGTATACGCAAGATAAACTAAATTTTAACTAAACTATAAAACTAAAAGCTGCTTTACATCACTTGATAAATCCTATTAAGGTTAGATCGCGAAATATTTTTCATGTAGTGTATAGTGTCCCAGGAGATTGGTGTACATAAATTGAAATTAAATTAAATCAAAAGCTAAATTCGTGTTCCAATCCTTTTTTTATTTAGTTATTATTAGTCGCAATAAGATATTAAATAAAAAAAGAATTGGAACACGAATTTAGCTTTTGATTTAATTTAATTTCAATTTTTCATTTATGCTAAACACTGAATTATGAGAAAGTGTAATATGCTTCTTTAGCTGCATTCTTAAAGTTTGGCTTCTTTTTGAAGCAATTCATTGAATTTTAACAATATGTTGCTATTTTCAGGCAAAGTATGAGATTTAAGCAAAAAAAAAGTATATAAACGGTTTCTAATAATAGGATTCTACACAAAAAAATGCTACGAAAATGCTTACAACATAATATTTTATTGTATGGATAAAGTCTATGCGATCAACTAAGCTCCTTACAAATAATTAGAACTCTAATTCTGAAATATCCAGTGAACTACAGTTATTATATTAGTAATAACTTCTTTAAAGAGACAGACATTTGTTGGGTACAACATGCAATTATAACAAGTATATACAATATAAACGTTTCAAGGGTTAAATAATTAAGAATTAGGGATTCATTATAATTAGTTTTCGACACCCTAACTATGCATTTATTATAAAATATGTTACAAAATAAAAATAATACTTTGAAACGATAATAAAGCCGGAATCGCTTCTCATAAGAATGCTTATGGCTAATATCTATCTTCTTTGCAACAAAATCGTCGTTGTTCAATAGGTAAATAATTATACCAAATTACAGCAAACTAAATTGACTAAATCGTCTGCTTGTTACACTTTTGGCCGCGTTGCCCATAACAGCCTAGCAAATTGAAAAAGAAAATGAATTAGGTTACAGATATTTCTACAATTAAGTACACTGGATATGCTCCAAACTGGAACATTATTCTACTATTCTTGTCCAGACTCATCATTGAAGCTCTCAATTGCCAAATTTTACTAATGCGCCCTACTAAACAGTTTATAGCTAGACAGTTTATAGCTCCTATGACGAATCTGGGTAAGTACAAAAGAATAACGTTCTCTCTAGGTATATCATGGTGTCCCGTAGTCAAGTAGCTAAAGTTGGAAGAGATATCTGATATACAGTTTTAAGCAAAAATTAAAACCGCTATTAAACAATTTGTATAGTAATAAGAAATAAAATGCAATTAGGACATATTTGTACAGCTGAAATAGAATTTGAAACAAAACTAGAGGAGAAAAAAATTCGCAGTTTTATAACACTTCTAATGTCGTAAATAGGTCCAGTAAAAAGTTGAGATTTGGAGTATGTATGTTCTTGTGAATATAATTTAAAAAGGCATTTTTTTAACCAATGAAGGCATCTTTCAAAGTGTTTTATTGAGCTAAGTAATCATTATTTTCCGATTCCAGAAATTACATTCACAGGAGCTACTTAAATACTCCAAATCTCAACTTTTACTAGCCCTATTTACGACGTTAGAAGTGACATAAAATGACGAAATCTTTTGTCCACTAATATTGTCCTAAATACTATTTTACTTGTACAAATATGTTCCAATTGCATTGTATTTTTTATCACCATACAGAATAATTTGTTTAATAGCGTTTTTAAATTTGGCTTAAAACTATCCCCAACACCTTTAATGAAACTTGATTCACAAATCACTAGTTTCGGACATACAAAAAAAGTTTCGAAACAGCTCTCAAGATACACGAAAGTAATTGAAAAACTGATATTTTTGTGTTCTTGACATATAGCATTGCAGTGGCGGCTGGTACATATGTCAATACAATGATTTGAAGTTCGTGTACTATCATCCGAAATACAAACATGTTACGAACTCATAAATTAGATCATTGTAATAGCTCTTTGTGACCGTCTTCTTTTAAGTTTAAGGCGTATTTTTTAATTCATCGATAGGTGTATTGATTATAGCGTTTTCTGTTTACATATTAATTAGATATCGATGAATAAAAGAATGAGCCTTATTTAACATTTATTTTGGCAATAAATTATCTCCTATGAATAATAAATAATTTAAAGAATAATAATTATATTTTCAAATTAGCGCGGTAAAATAACGCTGCTGGTGACTGGATACGAAACTATTTTCCAAGTGCACAGAATTTCGGTCAAGTTCAATATCTATTCTCGCTGATCTGTGCAAGCGATGCTAATGCGCTTTTTTAAATCATCAATATCTCTTAATGGTCTATTGTAAACTGCAGCTTTTGAATGTCCTCGAAGGAAGTAGTCTAAGAGGACTCAAATCTAGGACCGAGCTGGCCATCTTATAGGACCATTGATATCTATCCATCGCCTTGAAAATATCCTATTCAGATGATCGCTTATCAAAGTTACTATTATGAGCAGGCCCGCGATCTTATTGAAAATACACCACTTGCCGTAAATTTAGACTAATATTATCGAGTAGTAAACTTTAGTGTATTTTGTTGGAAGAAGTACCAGCTGAACTTGTTGGGTGATCAGGTTATTGGGGATGCAGCTGAACAGAGTATACAGTCAAAAAACTCCTTTATTAAATATCTAACTGTGATAAAATCATAGATGGAACAGTAAAAAAAATGTTTTACGTTATGTTGCAATATTGAAAGATGAATTATGCCTACCACTAACAAACACACACATTGTCGATTAAAACATCATGACACTTATATGTATATGATTAAAACTTAAAACTCATTTCAATTTATATTATTTTCATTTAACGTAAACAAATTTATAAAAGCCAAATAATTCAAAACATAAACATTTTTATTTTTTCCTGTAGTAGGCATTTGTTGTTAATCAGTTGTTGATGCAGATCTTCCAGAATCCGAACTTTGATCACTGGAAATCTCTCTTAGAAAATTGAAAACCCTGTCCTTGCATTCTTGATTTGCAGATCTACAGATCTCCAGACATGATTTATATGGATCCTATTTGTCTCTTCATCAGATCCATTTATAGTTGAAGGAGTTGATCGTAGAATTTTAGGATTATTAGGATCGTCCGATATTATAATTATCTCAGTGGCATACATTCTCAGCTTTGCCAAATAATGTTGATTTGCAAATGTAACTAAAACAGTAATTCCAGTTTCATCCATCTTTCGCTTTCTGCGATCAGCAACAAAAGGTTGTCAATTTTTCAATTTCTTCCGTAAGTATAGATACTTATCGCCATTTTTCAGTTTTTGTTTTAAAATATCTGCAATTACAACATTTATATTTGTTATCTTTCTAAACTAAAATCTCTTTCTTGGCCTTCGATGCTGATGAAAATTGAAAGAAAGGAAAACATTTTTAATCATCTAAAGCCCTATTACAAAAAGAATAAGGAAACAAAGAAAATCCAATTATCGTTTTTGGCGAACATAATGCAGTACCTCTTTTTTGTACTCATTGTAGCCAAAGGTTTATTCGCGAGCCGGTCTATTATAAAGGTATTAAAAAGCGTTAGTTTAAAATGAATTTTAAATCGCGGAGTTGGGAACGTTGTCCTTTATGCTTGGTTTCTATGCCCGAGCCAATTATAAGCGGATTACGCTATAGCACTGCTAATATTACTTAAACAGTAAATCCTCAGGATAAAAGTTTTTGGAGCAATCCTAAATGACGTAAGATAACAAATTGTATTTGCTTTAATAATGGATTTCTATTTACACTTTTTTACAATTAGCTAATCATAAATTCGTCAACACTCTAGGGTTCTAATTCACAAATATATTTGAAGATTGTTTTTTTTTAATGTAATAAACTTATTTATTTGTTTAATAGTAGTTAGCAGTTTATTAAACTATATACAACTAAAACCGAATCAACCCCAAACACTGGATACATCGTGAATTACCGGCATCGCAAAAATCGAAAGTGTGGACGTAATATCTATCGCTCGAGTAGGTGAATAAGCGCTAGTCAAATAGGAGCAGCACAGGGAGGCAGATGGGTTACCGTTAGGCAGACGTATTCGTGCCATTATTTATTACATCTACTTATTGGTGTACTTTTGCTATAATTAGCTATGTCGTGTTTTGATTGTGCATTTTTATCTAAGCACATGTTTGGCTGTAACTAATATTGTTTTCTCTATTTTTTCCCTTTCACTTATTTTATAAGTTCTAATCACAATTTAGCCGGAGATATTTTTATTACTTGAAACTTATTATAATTTCCATTTTCGAAACCCTTTTGCTTTTCATTAAAAAAAATTCAACAAACACCAATTATTGTGCTGATATTTACTGAAAACATCAGGGGCAATTACTAGCAGAAGTAGGTATTCAAATATTACTTGAAAAAACAAAAGACAAATAATTTATTAGATTAGTGACTATTTCGAATGTTGGATATGCGATTATTTTTGTATTTCTAACTAGATAGGAAGACACTACGTAAATTTTCTAAATACGCTCATCCTGAATGAATGCGTTGTGTTTCCCAAATCAGACTACCTCGGTACATTTCGTATCGTCGCTTCAGCCAGCATAAGACCGGCGCGGGCGCGCTTCGGGAATATTCAGGTGTTCGCATTTAGAATAGCGCGTACGGTTTTCGCAGATGACATGTTTGACAACATAAATATCAGTAAAATAAATAACAAATAAGAGAGGCCCTAAGACGCTGCCCTGTGGGACACAGGTGTGGGACACTAGTCACAGTAGTTTTTTTGTCAGCAAATATATAAGTTTCCTGTCTTACTTCCTTTTACACCGTAACATTTCAATTTCTGATGATCTTCGAAACCAGCTTTTTCTCCAAAGCGTAGACCACGTTCCAAACTAAATCAAATGGTGCGCTATCGGTACCATTATACTTAAGAAAACCATGCTGATGTTTATTTATTACATTATATTTAGAGAATAACTTATATAAACAATTCTGAGCAACTTTTTCAAACAATTTAGAAAAATCGGTCAATAAGTTACCTAAATCATTTGCGTCACCTTTCTTATGCATGACGACAGTACGTTTTAAACAGTGTGGAAAATAACCACATGACATTGAATGATTTATAATGTGACACAACGGATTAATGTAAGTTTCGCGAACTTAGCAAATCACATAAATTCTATAGTACACGTTGGAAAAAAAGGCAAACGAGTGTATATAGTTGTTTACGTTTTCAATATTTTGTTGATTTATTTTTGGGTTAATCTTTTAATTCACTAAATATTTTTATTTTGGTTTGCTGTAAAATGTATTCATCATAATGTATGCGTTTAAAGGAATTGATTTTACTATCAGACAGTTACGTTGTAATAAACATAAGTTGTTTAATAATTATTATTATACACAGAATAGATATATAAAGCAGAGACAATGCTTTCTAAGTTCTAGTAAAATTTTTGATAACATAACTAAATCTATACTTGTTATAAATTCTTTTTTAGAATAAACTTTTCTTAAGGCTCAATTCACACATAGCGTTTTTAAAACGTTTCTGCGTTGCGATTGACGTTTTATAATCCTCCCAATTCACACATACTGCGTTGCGCCGCAAACCATTAGTACATATGGTAAGTATCGGATCTGTCTTCGTCACTCTATCAACCATCTTTGTCGCCCGCACTACTTGAAGATATTACCTACTTTAAATACATGTGTTGTGCTTGCTAGCTGTACCGCAATGCAGAATCGTGAGTTTTAAAAACGCTAGGTGTGAATTGAGCCTTAAGCATATGAATTTTTTCAAATGTTTTTCGAAAATTAGAGGAGCTTTCTAAAATTGAAGCAAAAATGCTATATTGTCATTTGAAAGAATAAAGAAATGTCACTTAAACTTTTTTAAACGACATAGTCAATTAAAAAAAAAATTAACATCTGTCACAATGTTCCTCAAAAAAAAAATTTGTTCAAAGAACCGTCAAACCAATCACTAAAATAATCATTTCTATTGGACCATTTCAGTCATGTTAAGAATTATGTGTAAGCAACTGTGATTATTTTGTTGATTACACGAAATAACTAGTTGGAAACTGTTAATGACTACTTCTATTTGGGTGTTTTCGCAATTTTCGAACGCCCTCTATAATTAAAAAGAGATTTTAACATTTTTCATTCTATTATTACCTCAAATAGTATTTACTTTATTATCTTATAGTATTATTTTTAAAATTAATATCCGGGATTTTGTTTGTATAGGTCATCTGGTCATTTTATTTTGTAATTTATTTATTTGTTGTACATATAAAGAAGGTGTAATATATATTTTAATTATATAACCGGCTACCTGCATATACACAAACCTTATACCAACCCAAAGTACCCTAGAACCTCGTTTCCGTGTGAATACTAGGCAAAAAACTCGTTTCAAAAATATCAAATTAGAGAAATATGTATTAAAAAAAGAAGTGTGGAAATTGAGAATCGCAGAACCGGATTACCTTGGATATCATCGAAGAGGAAGCGAAGAATCTACTACTGTATTAAAAATATACATAAAAAAAAAGTTTGTGATAATATATCTCGTTTCTGACAAGTGGACAGCAAACGCGAAGGAAGAACTTCAAAAAATTTATTACAGCTCGTAGTAGCGGCATTTTAAACGAGAAGGAATATAAGAAGGGAAATATATATGAAGGAAAATAGTAAAATGAAAAATAGACATCTGGTAAACTAAAAAGGAAACAAGTGAACTACGAGATGATCTTTATAAATCATGTGATAAAGACGATATCTATAAAAATGTTTATTTATATATAATATGAATTGTAAAATATGTGCAATGAAATCTCATATATTATATTAATAATAATAACTAATAATAATGATAATAATAGTTCATTTATCCGTTTTCTATATTACTACATGTTTATTTTTTTCGCAACGAAGATTCTTACAATTTAGCTATGAACAAAAAGGAAGAGAACTTTATTGTTTTTGCTATGTGAAGTCGCTTGATTTTTCCCAGCAGCAAAATATTAGCTTGTGTATGTAAGAAATAAATGGGTGGATTATGTATATAACTTTCGATTTTGTTGATTAGATTTATATTTGTAGCGAATGACTGTACAAGTAGACTGTAACAAGAGTTAACCATACCTGTATATATAAACCATCTTCATTCTTAATTTATTTCTTTGACTATTCAATGCAATAAAAATGTATAATTATAAAGGGTATTTCCTAACAGTGTCATCAGCAAAATCGAAAGGAATCAACATAAAACACCAAACCAAGCAATCCCCTTCCGAAAAGTTTTATATTTTATGGATATGTAACAAATAACAATTGCTATAATATGAATTATTTCGGTGTATTTTACTTAAACGTATTTACTTATCGAAAAGGAGCAAAACAGAGATATAATCGAGTAAAATAAAAATTGTCAAGACAATTCAACAAATACCCGACTTACTTGGAAATGCAGAAACGACAAACCAAAAATAAAAACAAATAACGGATAAAAAATACAAAAAAAAAAAGATATTTTCATCACTATAGATATAAATAAAAAAAAATAGTTCTGTATAAAATAAAATTACTGAGTATGAATGACATATTTATTAAGAATTAAACAACAACAAAAAATATGAAAAAAACAAATTAATGTGTATATATTACATTTATTATTATAAACTGTATGAGATATAAGGATGAACATGAAGATGATGAACATGGTGATGATTTTATGTTGGTGTGAAATCAAATATAATTATGTAATAAAAAAATAAAGTAAAAAAAATGTGACGTTGACCTTTTTTGTAATGTTTCAATAATATTATTATTAATTCGTCACTCTGGTAAAAGTAAATAATATGAAAAACAACAGACAACTTTATATTTATTTACGTACAGGAAAAACTTCATATTATTATGAACTTTAGATTTATACCACATCTGAGCTGAACCTTTGAAACTTCACTGACTTTTTTTTTAATTGATCGCCATATTTGAATTTGAGATAACGTAGCCAAAATTTTATGGGTACTTTTTTTTCAAACAAATATTATATTGTTGGACTACGTAGGCTACATTTTCTCGAATTATTTTTCAAAATAAGTATGATATTTTATGCATACATATTGAAAAAAAAAAGATTTATTTCAGATGTGTATTTGTTGAAGAAAACTACATCCTTTTCACAACATATATTGTAATATAATAACCGTAACGTCTGTAGGTTACTTTTACAATTTTATTTTCTCCTCGTATAAGTCCAAAAAACAAATGACAAATGAAACAAAAATTAAAAACGAAATGATTCATCTAGATATTGTACAGAGTACAGAGTGGCTCAAATTTGATAACAATGAAGTTACATGCAGTTAATATTAAACGTTGCAGAAATTACACAAAAAGAAAATATTTTATTTGAAATTAATACTAACTGCATTATCTTACGAATCCAATCAATATGGCCCACAATTGTACAAAAAGAAAAAAAACAATTTTGTAAGTACTATTATACATATACTAGATATATAATTATTAATTTATACTTTTTATTATAAATATACCTTTTTGGACTGATAGGAGTTACTTAAAATATCAGATTATACACAGAGATCATAGAATTGTTTTTCTTTTCTCTTGGAGTAATAATAATAAAGAGTAATGCTTTGAACTTAGGATCATGGTATAATAATGTATATGTATTATATTTTTTACGTAAGTAGAACATCAGATATATTAAACATGTTTAATCTTACAAAAACTGCTAATCACCAAGAGTGGATTGTGGATAACTGAAGACTGAACTTATCTTGACCACCTCTGTTCAAAAACGATATAAGAAGCATAAGAAACACGTCGGAACAATTGTATGATTTCTCTGTTAATATTATTACATCAGGTGTTTCACTAAGACCAAGCCTTAACATTATAATAATATAACATAATAAATTACTTCTGCACAAATTGGTTTTTCTTTCTTATATTGCTGTAAATCAAGTTGTATTACATTTAATATTTTTTCTTTAATTTCTCTGTTTACAGGAAACGACTTGAAATTACTAAATAGTCATATATGCGAGCCCCAACATCATAAGCTTCAGACGATATTGATTCTTGCAGCTATCTATTTTTGCTGGAAGTCCTGCTCAGTGCTTCTAATTAATAAGTTGGTAAATGTACCGTACAAAGTCGCTTCTAGCGAGAAAATAAGTAATTAATGATCCCCATACCTAAACTCAGTTGTTTTTGAGATTTTCGGATCTTTATAGAAAACATAATGCATTCTACATATGCACAACCTTAAATAAATGTTTGTTAAAAGACTAATTTAAAAAAATGGAAAAAAAGCCAAAAATTTCATGTAATTTTTTTTTTAAATGTTTAACACTAATTGTAAGAATAGGGTTATTTAGTGTTAATTTGTGTAAACGTAAATACAAGGGTGTTTTAATTACACAATCGAAGACTAATGCATATTTATAATTATTTACATTAGAGCGTGGACGATGTCATTTTCGGCCTCGTCAACTGTAAACACGACATCTGTCAACCCACACCACAGTAAGTTTGTAACCAGCACTGCATCTTCTCTACTTTCACAATTAGGTACTACCAATACAAAATATATATATAATTTCCTTTAATTTAATTAAAGAAAACATTCACCTACCACATTTTAATTTTTATTTTTACTTAAAAAGCACTGCCAATTCTTGTACAGAGACCTTTTTGGTTTTTATAGTGTTGAACTAAGTAGAAAGTAAAAGTACATATTAAAATACAAAATTAATTATTTGTCAAATTTTCACATAATTGCGTGTCGTAAAACAGCAGAGAGCATGGTAACCAGCTATACACTACACAACGTTCTTAAGAATTAAATATAAATTCAAGGGGCGTCATAACTAAGCAACCACTCTAACAAAATCATATAGTAGTGATCAGTAGTATTGTTTTTTTTTTTTTGCTTACAATAAATTGTATGTAATTCTTGAATTGACATAAATATAAAAGTTATTAAAAAGCACAATGTATTGTGCCAAATTTGTCACATGTCATTTTGTTTGGCGAGAATTTAGCTAGCAGTAAATGTCACTTTTTATGTTATCTATTTGCTGGTCATCGAATTAGTATTATATGACCCTGTTAGACTGGCTGCCTATTATCCGCCGTTGCGATCGCTCTTCTTGGCGTACTCCCCACTCAATGTCCCGGGCCTGGTATATAGTCGGCGTTGCTCTTTCTAATACATGATCTTATGTTTGGTGTAAATTAAAGAAGAAAGCTGATACAGCTATTGCTGAAATAATGAAATAGAACTAGGTCTAATTTTTCTGACGCCGATAGAAAGTGGCCCTTCAAGTCTTATATCTTTAGACATTAGTATTAAAGGCGGTCCCTCTTAAAGAACTATGGGGTCATGGCTCCATCACTGCAATCTACAAACTAATCATTAAGCAGCTTTATTTTCTGTAAAAATACCAATAAATATACTTACATATACACACATTTAAATACAGAACGAACGTTGCGATTCCCAGAATTCGATGCGGTCAAACGCGCTTTATAGTTATTTATGCAGACAAACGGCGAACTGGGGCCACGTCTAGATTGGCCCCTGATTTCAGACGGTTGTGGGTACCCGCGCGGAGCTAGCGGAAGAGGCTCTGGTCGCAGTATATGCAAAAATTACATTGAATTGGGGCCAGTCATTTCGTAGCACGCTGCCCGCTGGTTGATCGAGTCATCTAGTCAGTGCTCGGCACTGTGCGGGAAGGATTTCCCACTATCACGGCAAGCAAGCGTGTTAGTCAGACGTAGACGGCCGTCGAAGATCCCCCATTGAAAATAGAAACATATATAGAGAACCGTCGCATACGGACTTCGGTTTAGCACTTCCCCGCAATAAAAATTGGGTTCAAGAATATTTAATATTTATTAATTATAGTAATAAGACGCAGTACTATTCTAGGATAACATCACAAATTAATAACTATAGTATTTCATATCTTTCTTAGGATAAAAATTATGAAAATGAAGTAAAAAAATATAACAAGGGGGTTATTCCTGAAAAATACATCATAATAATGTTATAAGTAAAAAAAAACAAGCCATTTGCTTAGGTAAACAAAGAAAGTAAATAAAAATTGTGTTTTCCTTTCTTTGTAAGAAATACGTGGGGTTGTGCATAAAATATCCATTATATTTTATTAGACGATTTTCGCTTAAATAACGCATGTGCTATGTGTTGTGTTATGTTTTCGTCGATATAAAATCACAAAAACACCTGAATAATTTTGCGTTAGTTAGGTGGGGAAATTTAAACAAGTGACTCATATATGTACGTGCAGTTTAAAGACTAAATATATGCAAGTTCGAAGGAAATACGTTAGTATTTATATTTAAGTAGATAAGTATTCCCGATAAGAACTTAATGTATTTTTCATTTTGAAATGTCTTCCAAATTTATCTGTATTAAATTTTTTGTGTGGGTATTATTTTAGGTAGCAATAAACAAGGTAATAAAGGGCCGGGGGAGGGAGTTGGCCGGAGATCGGCCCCACCACTCAATATTATTACGGGTCGCCACTGATCAGTAACATTAGACAGGAAAACGTCATTGCGAAGCAATAAAAATAGGGATATCGTAAGTACTGCGCTATGTTCATGATTAACTATTAACCTAAGTGCCTTCAACAAAAATCCACATCCACTGATGATTTGAGGGCTACTTCTTACCGTAACACAAATAGAATACAAAGTCTCATAGCGCATACCCATCCGATTTGTGTCTAACGCAAAAGAACAAAGGTAATGTATGGAGTGGTGGTCCTTGGTGTTACACCAATTTTTTTTTAGTATAAATTATTAGAGTAGTCAACTTTCGTCTGCGCGCCAGGTCAGCACCAAGTTATGACATTAACATTTAACGTTTAAGACTTAATGCTACAAACTTTTCAGCAATCCTACATCATTTTTACTATTTAAATAAGGTACGGGACTTATATATAACATTTATAGTTAAATAAATAAATAATTTTGCTCTTTCTCGACACTGGATTGTATACTTGTGTTAAATGTTAATGTCACATATACGAAACTTAGTACTGACCTGGCGCGCAGACGAAAGTTGACTACTCTAATAATTCATACTAAAAAAAAATTGGTGTAACACCAAGGAATATTTCAACAAGAACGGACACGGAGTTGGCATCTTTGATCTCAGAGGGCAAAAATTCGTGACCTTCAGTCCGCGTATTGACTGTTACTGGCTAATACGAACTCAGAAAAGATTACTATTGCGCGCACACATTCAAAATTTCCTAGAAATTAGCTTGAATGTGAATTTAGAAAGCTGTCAAAAGACTGCCAAAAATTTGTTTTAACAAGAGCCGAGCTTGACTTCCTATTGGCTAGAACGAACTTAGAAAAGATGGGGATTCGGCGCAGTTAAAATTTGCTAGCTGCCCATTGCTGTTTACACTGACGAGAAAAAACTTTATGCAGCAACAACATGGAAGGCAAAAAAATGTAATTTTACTGTTTATTTGCTAATTCCGAACGGATATGCACGAAGGTCCACCAATACTACACAATATTTCAAATATCTAAATGATCTAAAAAATATATGCAAATATAAATATATGTATTGTAAAAAAAAACAGGAAAAAACACTAAATTAATAATATTAATAAATAAATATAAATTAAAATATTTAAAACGAAATATTAGATTTATAATGACCATATTGTTTTCTTACATACGTATATCAAAATTTGTATCGTCCGAATCTTTATGTTCCTAGAACATCAATTTGTTTTCTATTACCTATAGGGATACTACAATAGGAAACTATCTGGGATTCTGAAAGGTCCAGTTTCGACAAACAATATATTGACAAAAATTGGGTTTACAGAATTCACATTTCGCATTTTACGAAAGTAAATCCTACTTTTTTTTCTAGTAATGTTCGAGTACTTAAATAATAAAATACTCGAGATTAGTTAATTAGGTGACGAAGTAAATAAGAGAAAAACACAATCAGTGTAAACCCACTTAGCAAAATTTAAATTTCCCACAATTATTTTTAGTAACTTCAACAGAAAGACATCAAAATAACTAGCAATCTAATACAAAACTATTGGTAATTTCGTGTTTCAATGTTGAAGTTGCTAAGAATAATATCATTTTGGCTCGATATTTGGTCAGACTACAGACATTATGCCATTTATTATTTTTCTAATCCAATATTTTGCTATTATTAAACTATAAAGTTTTTGTTTGGAGGGAAAGAAATATTACAACACCAAAAAAAAAAAAAACAGTGTAAAACAAGTTTCAAAAAAATATCATAATATTGTATTCCATGTATCCACATTAAAAAAAACTTTCTTCATATTTGTCTTATGGTAAGCAACAATAAATTGCATGTTTTTGTTTTTAGCATTGCATTAAAAAAGGGAATAAAAATTATTCTGCATAGATTAAATACACAAGTAAAAAATGAAATTTGATCAACAAGAATTCGTTCTGTGCCAATGTGAAAGAGACCAAACACATTAAATATTTATAATTATGAGAACTATTTGTGGATTTCTGACTCATTGGGCTTTTACAAGGATACTTATTTACTGTTCTTGCATGAAGCGCGGATCTATAGTATAGTATCTAGGGATAAATACTATAGACATCAAGATTACATTAAGTACTGAGAATATCTTCCATTTACGAAAGTAAAAATATTTGCGAAATTTCTTTATGAATAAGGTAATTATTTAGTTTTATTTATAAAGAGAAGGTAACATTTTAGGTGTATAATTCAAATTTAATAGGTGTGGTGCCATCTGGTGACAAATCACTATATTAAAATGTATTTTGGTACGGTTTTATGGTGCCATCTGTTGATTATTTTTAAAATTAAAATAATAAGCAACAAAAATCTGTGTTTTACTTAAAAATCCTATTCTAAAATGCCTACCTAAATTTGAAAGTATGCTAAATACCTCACTGCATGTGTAATTCAATCATAAATTTATAAATTACATATTTTGTATTGTCGAATATAATAACCTCCAAATTAATAATGGTTTTTATTCATTTTTAGAGAAGGAATTACATTGAAATTAAATATAAATTATTCACATTTTTATCCACTTTTACTTCTATTAGTAGCAAATTACATTGAATAAGCAATTAATAGTATAATGTTTTATAATTGTATATCTGACGAACCTATAAGTTGTTACCTACCTTTCAGATTCTGAATTAGAATCACTAGAATAATGTGAAACTAATTTGTAATAAACATATATCGCTAAAAGCAACTGTAAAAACTTTATAGGTACATAGGTAAGAAAACAATATTTAAAGGTTACATTTGATAGAATGGCTGTCAAATACGCAACCATTAAAACGAAATTCCCTAACAAGGTTTGAGCAGGGATATATCATGCTGGTTGGAGAAACGAAAGAGACAGTTGCCCACGTTCCGTTTTGGCACGTGGAATCGCGTAATAGCGTACGTCTATGCTAGAACCGTGAGAATATAGTTCCAGATGATTCTCACTCCACAAAGTGAATTGTTCGAGAATAATTCGAGAGTGTATACCTCTGTATAAGTCTTTTAATACTTTGTAAGTGCAATAGTGCTTTTTTTTAGAATAATATATTGATGCTTTAGTGCTTTTCTTGCGACTGTGATCCGAGACGAGAAGTATGTCATTTCCAAATTCACCATTTGTAAGTAAAATAAATTAGACACAATGAAAATTCAACTAACCTTACCTACCTACCGTTGAGAATAACACAGGCGGGTTTTGTGAACATTGTAATAGTAAAAAAAATATACCTATATAATTGGCAGTTAGTTTTGACCGTAATTTTGCTTTGCCGGAGTGGGTATTTTAATTTTTGCTGCTTGGCATGCGCAAATTTAACATGATTCACGACGTAGGAGTGAAATTTTCGCGAGATTTTGGTATTGGTGTAAAAAGACTGACCCGGTTTTGAAGAATTAGATTAGAAAACGTTTGAAAGTTTTTCTTTATTTGATACATATTAAATCGTACATCTCTCGAATGATACAGACGCTTTTAAATATTTGTTATTTAATGCAGAATTCCGTTCCAAAGTTTTACTTATTTACTTATAGAGACAAGAAAGAACTTGCGTGCGTATTTAATGTTTGCTTTAGAATTTCGTGCAGACTTCTTAAAATTATATTGCTGGCGACGTGCCAAACATTCAAAAACAAACCTATGTTGAAAATAAAACAAAATTTTTAAATATGGAAAACCCATTAGCCGGTACGTATGCAGTATTTTGTTGTATACACATATTGTTCCTGGACGGTCGTCTCTTGTGGAATTCACGCAATAAATTTAAATTGCACGGCAGGAGTCAATTAAAATTTGAAACGATGCAAAGCAGCTGTTCCATATAAAATTACGCATTGCAGATTTTCTTTCCAATATAGGTATGTACGCAGTTTAAAAGTCTCGTATGTAGATACGCTTGCTTTAAGGTTATATTATTATCATCTCTAACTAGTTTTTTAAAATATTAACGTTTGTATATTTCCACCCAAATTATTTGAGAAACAGGAAATTTAGCTTTTTCAACAAAATGTTATTAAAAAGAGAAACCGCTGTTGGTATTGGAAACAAAAACAACTGTTGTAACAATAAATGTTAGTGTGTTTTAAGAAAGAAGACTTTTATAACGGATATAAAAATGAATGTGGAAAAATCGAGTTATACAACTGGCTATAAATAACAGATTTCAACATTTCAAGAGTAATAATTGTTTCCTGTGTATTATCTACGTTTAAATAACATAAAGAGTAGGCGCTTGAGGCTTTTATAAGTAAAAATTACTAACTTTTCGTTTAGTTTTATACTTAATATAAAATGTATAGTTTCTCCTTTATTTAATCATAAGTATGTCCTGTTCTATTATTTAACACATCTAGTTCTGTATGTAGGACTCGTTTCACATGCTTAAGATATTGGATATTTCACCATTAAACTGATCTTAGTGCAAACACATTTGTGTGAAAAGTTCTTTTCCCCACAAATTTAACCATGGCTATTTCCTTTATGCAGAAATACATGGGCATGCTTTCAATGCCACCCCATACGTTAATAGGAACTTTTTTATAAAGTTCAAATACCTCTATTTCTTCTATGCCATTTATATTACTTTCCTTTTATATTTACCCTACCCTTGCCCTTTCAAAACGCGAGAATGGTTAATACATACTTTAACTACAGACATAAAAATGAGTTTTAGCTTTAATATTTGGTAGAGAATCTTTAAAAACTACTTAATATTGAATACTAAAAATTCGAATTTTGAAATGATTTCTATATATGCGTAGAAGTACCCTTATTTGTATGTTATTCTCAACAAAGGAACATAAATTATTGCGACTATTTTACTTACAATTAGTAACAACCTCGATATTACTAGCCAAGTTATTTTCTGATAACAACAAAAGGTTTATTTAATTCATGCACTGTACTATAACATTAGGGATTAAGGCATTGATTATATTAATTTGCTGATACAGATAATTGCCATTAAAAAATTGAATTCTAGGCTTAGGGAGGTAATTTATAATAACGTAGAAAATGAATAACCGATCATGGTATCAATTAGCTACTGTAGGCCATATCGAAGGTTTTAGTTAGCAATAAATACACTATTATACAGATGTCATTCGACGATTTCACCAATATGCAATTTATTTAGATCTAATTAAAGATTTAACTCGAAAATTGCATTGCATAACATTGTCAAAATGTTATACTATTCAATTCTACTTTCTTCTAGTTGAAAGAGATGCATTAAGAAAGCCTATGTAAATAGCAAAGGAAATCAAGATCTTATTCGAGGCAAATTCTAAAGTTTAAACGAACTTTTGGTACATCGCGTCACTCATAATGTCCGGTCAGCACGGTATATCCAGGAACACGATCACAGTCTATCGTTCCCAGCTTATCGAGTAGGCGCGGCAAGTATAGAGGTCTTATGCAAGTGGCCTTGGATATTCTGAAATGATTCGAATATTTTTTTAAGAATTAAAAATAGTTTGAGATATATCTAAGGGAGAAATACTAGGAATAAAACAAACCTTCACTTATTGATTAGGAAGTTTGTTTGGATTTTATTTCTGTCAATTTATCTGTAAACATTTGTAGTTTTCAAATAAAAAATATTAAGTATCTGATGAATTATTAATATTAACGTTGTTACTTCGTCTTTACTTCGTCTTTACTTTTACTTCGTGTTTCTGGACATTTTTTATAAACACCATGTATTACTTTCATAAGAGCTTTTACCATACTAATAGCCACAAATGTAGGGGAAACTATAGCAGATTGGGAGAAGAGAATTTATGAATCAGCCACATTTCCAAAAAAAAATAATTTGTAGAAATATAATAATTATTATTTTTGGAGCATCAGATTGCAGCAATATCAGTAATCAGAAATTCCAACACTAAAATTTAATAAGCAGCTATATTCGGAGAGGAATCAAACTAGTAGACACGGATTGATTGGCTCAAAAGAAATCCGAAACAGTTTTGACTGATTTACGATATACTGATGCTAGTATAAAATCTTAAACTAACTGAATAAATTCTAAAAATTTCAAATTCCACTACAATAAAATAAAATACTATTAATTATTGATGTTGTAAATGTTGAAATAAACCTCCCTCTTCATAAAGATAGTACCACCGACTTTTTAAAAATATTTCTGTGCACATTTATTGCGCACAAATAATAAACAATTCTTGATAAGGGAAATATGTTTCAATAAGCATAAAATTTAAACCTCGACTACGGCGCAATCAAAATACATCATATTATTATAAATAGATAGGTAGAGCATCTGTTAATTGCATATATAGTGTAAAATCCGAATGAAATGAGCGTGAACAAAAACTACGAGGTAAAAACCATCGAACAAACCTTTAAACAAAGGAATTAAAACTCTACCAAAGAGCGCACATGCACAGATTCTAAAAAAATATTTCCACGATTAATTCTTAGGCGAGAACTACAAAGTACAAATTCTCCGAACGGAAATCTCGCCCAAGTTGAAAAGGTTGCGGCATCTTTGTCGTATGTCGAAAAAGATATTACCTTTCGGGACAATTGCTCGGATCGTAAATCACGAATATTTTTTTTTTATTTTCCTGGAATATTAAATTAAAACGTAAGAAAACAAAATAAAAAAATACGTATTTATTTCTATAATCATAACTTATGAAAAATATACGTAATTATGTAAAAATAGCGTAACCAATATTTCTCTTCCCCAAACTACGATAGCTTTTCCTTCCTTTATTGCTACAATATGGTAAATCATGCTGTGAAAATAATATATGGTGTTTTAAAAAAATGCCGAGAAACACGAAATATTAAAGAGAAAATAACAGCTAGCCTATTAAAAGATGCAATATCTTTCACATTTGATAACAACGAGTGTAATGAACATATTAAATATTTAATTAATCAAGTACTTAATATTTTCTGTTGAAAACTACAATTTTTTATCAAATGAGATGGAACAAAAAAGAACAAATCTATAACTTTAAAATTAAATATACAACGCAATAACTGAAAAGTTTGTTTATTCCTAGTACTGTCCCTTGATATAATCTCAACGATTTTAACTTAAAAAAAAAAAAAATATTCGAACTTCCGAATACCAGCCACTGCATAACCTGCTGCCGCCTATTCGATAACAGTGAACAGTAGACTGTGACCGTGCCCCTGGATATACCTCACCAACCGGACATTATGAGTGATGACAATAACACATAGGTATAGTGAAAAACACCCATTCAAGATAATTTCTTGGTTTTATGCCCTAGAAATTAGTTTAGATGACTTATTTCTGCAAATTATATTTGTGTGAAAACAAAAGAGATTTGGTTTTCGAAAAAAAAATTCTTCCTAGAAAACTACTTAGTCATATTTATTTATATTTTTGGATGTTATATGATGAAATACTTAGGAAAGGTATTTTAGGAATACAATATACAGAAGGTTTCACTTAGTGGAAACTCTTCTATAAAACTCGTAAAGAGTAAACATATAGGAAAGGAAAGTTTTCAGAAATTTTTAGAGGATTGTGATATAACGTAACGTTAAGTAGATATTGACAATTATACAGGATGTTTCGTAGCCTAAGTATAACCTCCAATTTTGTTTTCCTAAATGCAGTAGCCCGACTATTATTGTATCTTTAAAAATACCAATAAATTTTGAACAAATAAGACATATCTTAGCTCCAAGCTCGTTCGTATCTCAAATATCTGCTTTTCTAAAAATTTTGTCACGTTGCTTGAGAAAAACGCGTGTAAATATAATTACTATTTGGAATAAGTGAATCAAATTTTAAAATAATGTTTTGGTACTTCCATTTTAATATACTGGGTGTTCGCCACTGAAAACTGAAAACTCGTTTATGTTTCCATGATTGAATTACTATTAATAAATACTTTGATTTTTATTCTTTTATTTTATTATATCTTGTATCTTCTATGTCATCTATCTCCTAAAAATATGAAAAGAATAAATAAATGCTTTTGAAGTAAATTACTACAAAATATATTTTGTTGTAAAAAAACTACACATGAGATTATTTGATCAATTCGTTTATTGTAAGAAATGCATACCCATCTCAAAAACTATTAGCTTTATAAAAAAAATTATGTTTAAAAGTTTAGCATATGCAGACCTCTACAATTGGTTTCATAGTATAACTGCTAGCTATAGAAATTGTAGTTTCTCAAATCTAGGGTTATTAATTTTTAACAAACACTCACTGGAAGATGCGGAAACTAATGTTAGATGAAATAGTTTGTGAATAAAAAGCAGAAACAATTGTCCTTTTTAGTTTTCTAAAAATCCCAAAATTAATTGCTATTAAATTTTTTGACTTACAAGATTATGAGTTAAACAAAATGAGCGAAGTATATTTTAGCCATAATTTAAACTTTAAGAAACACCTTATGACATAAAAAAAATGTTCGTATGAAGATTTGAAATAATTTTCCAGGGAAAATTCTTTTTGAAAAATTAAATATATTTTCTTGTTCCTAAAGAAAAAATGGGTATAATTAATAGTATTAGCATCTGACTCAACACATAATGATGTCAGAGTTGATTGAATGCTAAACATCTCTAACACGAATTGAAACTGTAAAACAAAATTAGAACAAGATTCATATACCTACTTAACGAAGGTAACTAGATTATCTATGTATATAAATTAATTCATTAAAATTTCATATTTTTACTAAAAAAGGATTATGTATAACTACAGTCAAATATAAACGAAACATATACTTCCATTAAATTTAAACACGCATGACATATGTGCTATTATATCCAGCAAATCGATTAGAAATGTTTTAGCTATTATGTATTTACTTTACAGATGTTAGTATTCCGGAGAATTTGAAACTTGAAAATGTCATTCACATTTATCGTCACTATTATGCCGTCATCATTATGTATTACGTCATTGTTGCCACGTTATAAATGACATCAATATAAACTGTTAACTGTACCGTGTTGCTCGCATATTTAATATCGCATTTAATATTCTACAATAGACATCGATTGTTTATGGAAATCGTAGTAAATTTCTGCGTGAATGAAATTATGTAATATGAACGGACCATTAGTTGCATGGAATGAATAAATATTGAGAGCACGTACAGAAAGTGTCACTTAATATTGAAAAGTAGCTTCTCAAGATTTTAGCGTATAAATTCTGTTGCATTTAAATGTAATTAAAATCATAGAACCAATTGGTAACTAGGTATTCTAACCTATTTAAATTAAAACATGTAAAATTAGCATATTTTGGTTTTAAAGTATTGGTGTTACCTTGTTTTTCATAACAGGACTAGTATTTAAATATCTTTACTTTAAGTACATAAACCGACTCAAAATGTTCGAAATATGAACTATACACTTTTTAGCCATAATTTGCTTGCCAAAAATTTATTATAAAATGTATGTGAAGTTATAATCCAATTTATTTAATATTTTAACTGAACAAAGCTATAATTACTACGTTTTAAAATTATACAAAATCAAACACAGTATAATTAGTATATACACAAGTGCGATTGAGTGAATAACTCATACTAGGTATACTATTGTTGCAGAGAAGATAAAAGTCGACAGACATACACAATCCTTTCTCTTCCTATACATACCAGAAGAACAAGAAATTTTAAAATAGAATCTTTACAGATAACACATAAATCATGCACCGTCCTGTTAGTAATAATAATCAGTAAGTTTTGTGGGAGTATTCGTAAAGCAAGCACATAGAAAACTAAAATTATCTACAGTTGGGAATACCAAAGCGTATTATAGCATTACCCAAATAGCCAACTAAGTTTAAATTTCTGGTAATTATTTTTAATAACATCATCGTCGCAGCATTTAGTTACAATATTGTTTTACATTAATAGTTTCATTTTAATACCTTTCGAAACTAATTTTGTAAATGGATTACTGAAATTCCCTTGATAAATAAGTTTATAACCTTACAGGAAATGACGATGGGGTAGCTTTCCCCCTTATTTGAATTTCGTGCGGTAATAAAACTTACCCTAACTTGGTCCTGAAAGCATTAAAATATGTATTTCATGAGAATCAGTAGGCTGCTAAGAGCGATACGACCAATATTATAATCGAATATGTATCCAAAACTAACTCTGTTAACCTTATTACTTATAATTCACTATATTGAGAGTGTATTCAGCTATTTGTACTTTTCCCCCAGACAAGTATTATTAATTATTTTAATTTTGAATATAGGGACTATATTGGGCAATTATAAACCTCGGCTTCGGCTCGGTTTATATTTGCCCGCGGCCTGCAATAAGGCACTTTCCTCTCTTGGTTTGAAATATACTATTTCATTGCTAATATTTTATAATCATAACCGTATAGTCTTAAAAAATCTTTCTAATGTACAGATAAATGGAAAGAAATAGTTTTCGAAACAACGATACGTTGCAGTGCATGCTGACACAAATCTAGCTCTACAACGGAATAGAAGATAAATATTGTTATATTGTTCTTGATTCTCGATAACTGTTTGGTTATCTAGTGCAACAGAAATAATAAGTTTTCTCTTGTAATATTCATGAGCTGCTACGAACTGCTAACCGTAGTTAGTTGCTACAAAATAGTGGCTTGCTTTATACAGTACAAACCACAACAGCAAAAATGCCCCATTCGTAGAAAATTATATTAGGTACCTCTCTTGAAAATGTAAAAATACGAAACTTAATAATATATTTCCTGTATAATTTGAAACAATACCACTCTATTATCCCAAAAACATATCTCCCGTTAGTAAATGAATATCTAGATATTTTTTGGAAAAAAAAAATATTTTTTTTTAATTGCGATGAATTTATTTATTTTGTATTATGGCATAACAGCACTTATTGATATTAAACATAACAACCCAGTAAACCATGTGTTCCCCAACATAATTATATCAAAATGTTAATAATATTAATCTAGGAAACATAATACTTGATAAATCAGCATTAAAACTAAAAAAAGTCATTGATTGACCTTCTAATTTTTAAATTATGAATGTGAAAATACTTGCGAATATGTTTGACCTTCTAAAGTCTATTAAACAGGCTCAGATATATACATTTGAAATTTGAACCTGCCGTAATAGAAACTAATTCCAAATATTTTCAGATTCATAGTATCAATAAATAAAATTGGGACGCATTTTGCATTTTTTCATTCATCAATTTAACCTAATTGTTTTCCTTTAACAAAGGAGGCTGGTTGAATTTTCTGCTGCTATATACTTTTTTATGTATTTTGTCCTTTCTTGTTGAGTTTATAATACACAGATGCGTGACGAGTGGCTTTTTTCACAGGAGCCTGTCTAACCTGCCCAGAAACACAGCCATTGCTGGCCGAGGTGTGAGTATCTTAGTACGATGCTGCACTCATACAATTAGCGACATTCTTACATACATTTGTTCTGTTCCGTTGCAAACGACTTTTCATCTTGCAAAAATCATTCATGTTGTCACATCCATATGTTTAGTGTAACACATAAGTTCTTTCTTTGAGCGAATTTTTGTTAATCATTTTTGTTTTATCTGTTTGTTTTTGAGCTTTTCGTGCATTCGCTATAACTTGCTATCTTAGATTTGTCATCATATTAGTTTGTATTTGCTTAATTTGTAGTTTGTTTGCACTAGATTATAGGATATTTTAATTTGTTATCACATACAGTTATATTGTAATCTCAATATACAGACTGTCCAATTAATATGCATATTATTGGGATCAAGTAAATGATAAGGGATAGAACCGTCATACGGAAATAAAACTGAAAATCGACAGAATATATTTTGTGATCTAGCTCATGCCTTGTAAAAATAACAATTTAATATGCATAGTTGCATAGTGATATTTTACACACAAATCGCAGGTGGCTTGTACTGTAACACACTGTATATTTTATAAAAATAATAAAGCTATGAAGATAATTTCTATTTTTTTTCACATTTTTATTTTTGAAAATAAAAAAATTGCAGAAAAGTAATTAAAATAATGCATCAAAAATAGTACATTAAAAACGTATTGAATTCTTCAATGGTAATATAAAATCCTACGATGATTCTTTGAAAGGGCAGTAATATTTTATATTACCAGTATTAAAAAATGTTTATAAGTTTCTATTAACAGTTTGTATCAAATCTTTATGTTAGTGTAGGTAATTTAATATGTACTAACAGCAAGAAACTTTAAGGGGATCACTATGTAATTTGCATCAAAAAAACTGCATCTTTTGATTATCATAAAGACTCTTATAGATATTTAAAAAATAATAATAAACATTAATTAGTAAACAATATTAATGTATTTCTGCTAATTACTGTAATAAATTTTAAGAAGAATTTTTCATACGAGAAATTTTTCTCGCGTAAGAATACATTATAAAAGTATTGCTTTTCACATAGGATACATTAGCGCATTTGTTTACATTAGGGTGCAATTATTGACTTTGATCACATTACTGATATATGATGATTACTGGCTTTGAAGTAGAACGCAGACAGATATCCCGCAGGAGCCATCCAAACTCCAAACAGTTAGATACGTCGTTATACGCATGAAACACTCGCTTTTGTTCGTAGCTGATGTGGCTTTCTGCTGTAGATGAAACCATGGTATAGATTTTCAGGTAACCGGCATAAACAGTAAAATTACCGTCAAGTGAAGTTAATAAATAGTTTATGTAAATATTAAATAAAAGGGGTCCTAGATGAGATTGCTGCGGTACACCTCAGGTAGTAACAAACGAACCAGAGTTAATGTCGGTGTAAGAAGCATAGCATGTATGTACGATTAAATAAATAACACTCAATAACATTCGTAACTTGAGACGAAAAGTCATAGTTTGATAATTTTGCAATCGATAAAGTATGGTTACTTAATAGTTATTGTAAGATCTGTGTAAATAACATCGACTTGTTGACGATTATCCAGAGCCTCACTAATAAACTGTGCTACTTCAATTAAATTAGTTGTGGTTGACCTTCCAGGTAAGAATCCGTGTTTGTTTATTGACAAATATGGTTTTATCATGAAAGACATCTAATATATATAAAACACTCATTTTTTTTACAAAGTTCGGTAAAATATTAACTGGCCTATAATTGTATATATAAGGTTTGTTTCTTTTCTTAAAAACAGGGCTCACTCTGGTTATTTTCCACAACTCAGGAAACACGTACTGTCGCTAACAGGCTACGAAACGTAGCAGGAGAAATTAAAATGTATTCAGAAAGAAACTTGTTCATTTCTCTAACCTGACTAATATCCCAAAAAAATAAACTAAATTAGATAAAGGCAAATAAAGTTACCAAATTGTCCAGCAGAAAACCTACAAACGCTCTTCTCGATACTGTGAAAGTCATTCATGTTTTGTAGATGTTTAAAATAAGGAAGTTTGTATAAAAATGTATTGTTATGGAATATATGGTAAATTACACTAACAATCAATGTACTTATTAATTTGCGTACATATCTGTGTGTTAATTAATTTGCATGGTAGCCGTGAAGATTAGAAACCTATATACATATGTCCATCGTACGGTAACTGTACGATTTTAAATTAGTTTCCTTGGTATCGATACTAATTCAGGGGCGACAGCTCAATGTAGCTCGTACTAAAAAAATTACTGGGGGCCCATGGAGACGAGCTGGTAGAGGTTAAAAATCTTCTTTTTATGTATGTATATGTTTCTGTTTTAATCTTGTTTGGAAGGAACTTCAAACCTTGATATCGGTATTGTACTCTTAATATGGACCCTTTTGTATGACTTGTTTGGTGTGTCACTGCGAGGAAATTCCATTTTGAAATACCTTGGGGTGTGTTAGATATATTTCTTATTATTGTTATGTAAATTTCTGTGTGAATAAGTATCTAGCATTTCGTAAACTTTGGTGTTATCTATTATAATTGTAAATGACAGTTTAAATTGAAATTTTAATATGTATAAGTTGGTAGATATTGTTTGTCTTACCAAAGTTTATTATTTAAAAATCCACCAAGAAAAAATAATTTAAAGTATTGCAAGTAACTGCACTTTAAATGTTTTTGATATACTATTAGACAATAAATTGTGCATGTTATCGATATTTACACTGTCTTTGTTAATATAAAAGCAGGCAATATATTAAATGATATATAATATATTAAAATTATACTATAAATTCAATATTTAACAAAATAAAAATCTTATTCAAGTTATTGATTTAGAAGACACATCACGTGCAGCCTCCTCGGCTACCTACGTAGTTACTACATTCTGGTCAAAAAAAAAAATATATCACTACTCATTGGTTAATAAGAGGACAGATTACTAGTGCACATAACCTGCAATGATGATTCGAGGCATATGTATAAGCTTTTAGCCATCTAGCGAAGGAAGATTGTATCTCTAAGTATGTACTATCAAACGCAGAAGGATAGATATCTGTAAAGAAAAGGCAGATTAAAGTATAAAAGTTTATATTTGTTATTAAGAAAAATATTAGCCGGGCAGTCGTTTCCAAAAATTACAGTATAATTTATTGGCGCCCAACATGGGGCCACCTTATTTGGCAATTTTATGAAATATCTTTCATTACTTCTTATAAGCAATTTAAAAAAGAATGAATGTTTGAAAAGGGGGCAAGTCAAAGTCAGCATTGAGGGTACCAGCAGTTAAGAGGAGTGATGCAGAAGAAATACCAGAAAGAAAGCGCACTGACAAGGACGGGACTTTTAAGGTTTTATTAGGGTTTATATACAAGATAAGATTGAGCAGCGACAACAGATAGCTGAGTTAAGAAAAGATGGTAGAGATAATCTTTGGAGTAAAACGAAAGAGGCCTTCAAGTACGCCTATCAAAATTATTTGAACGATGCCGATTGGTTTTTGAAAGCCAAGCAATCCCTTATAAAAATTATAATAGTATATATAGGCACAAAGGTTTCATTATTATAATTTTATTACTACGTAAAAATGGACCTTTGCACTGTGAAAATATTATTTTGGATATTTTTAATTTTAAAGTTAGATCACAAAATTTATTCTCTTTGATTTGTTTAAGCGTAAGTGACATTCAATTTGTTTTGTGCCTCTATGGAATCTTTTGTCTCATTTAATTCCCTCTCACTGTGATCCCAATGGCAAGTATATTAATTAAGTCAGTCGGTATGTATATTATACTAAAAAGATATGAATGCTGATGTTTTACTAAAATGACACGAAACAATATTGGAAATATTTAAAAACTTGTTAGAACCTACTTATACAGAAATCGCTTAAATTCTACAAAATTTCGTACTTTCTTAATGTTACTTTATACAAGAAAATTGAATAAAAAAAAGTGACACATAATCTTGGTGAATAAAACTAAAAAATATATACCGTATTTTTAAATTACCACATTATAGAATTATAGCACGTATTCCAAAACATGATAGCTACTGGAGAAACCTAACTTCTTCTTCAATTACAGAATATTAGGATACAAAACGGTTACACGACCTTGAAAAGTGCACCCAAAATCATTGGAGACGTTCCAACCGAACTTGTGTATATTCAACGGATGCTTTCGGCGTGAGTTGATTAACAATTATACAAGCAGCCGTGTATAACTTACTTCCCAATAATTCTGGATCGAACAATAACCACCTACGATGCGACGAAATCATATAATATAAATCTGAAATAAATAAACGTCTATATTAAACATGCTATGAACCGAAAATAGCACCAACACGTGAAATGCGAAGGTGTGCGAGCTAAAATTAGATATCGTTTGAAACGACACGGAATACGCACGTCATTCTTCTAATTGCATTATTCGAATCTAATCAATACAATAAAGTATACTCGGATTAATATAAAACACAAACTTCAGTTCCTCCCTTCTTATTTTCTTTTAGCAGACAGCTGGTCAGTATAATTGCACAACTTCGATGCAAATACACGCAGACAATTGCTCTAACCAGGCCGTCATCCTCTCCTATTTTCACAGCACAATGCATGCGAGGGTTGGGCTGTTTTCAAAGCAAAACCAGATTATACCGTTATGGATAATTAAGTTCGAATTCAGACTGTCGATTGTCGACAGCATGCTGCAATTGACAACTGGATTGAAAAACAGTATAAAGTGAAATCATTTTTTTGAATTGAAAACAGGATGCTCTACTTTTCAAATCATTGAAATGATGGAATAAGATTGCAAACGAGTTAATTTATCTAAAGCTTTAATGTAGTATTCATTTCAATTCTATGGTAGTTTTTTCTTTCGTTTAACGTTAGCAGACACTTAAGTTGCAATATATATACAGTACAGGTGTGTGTATAAATTGGCGTAAGAATTATATATAGAGATGTTTATGTACATTTCTTAATCGAAAATCTTATTATTTTAATGTTGTTCTTTATCTCCATCCCCTGTGTTTGCAAGACTGATTTGAAGAAAACCAATATGTAGCGAAATTCTTTATGTTGCTTAAGTTTATATTGATTTGCGCAGTAATTGAAGGTGCACAGAAAACTATTTTATGAAATTTTGTGTGCTTAATTTAATTTTACTGTAATAAATGGCAAAATTTCAATTCAATGCAGGGCTATGATTATTAAAGAATTGCATGTGCTAAAATTTGAGTTTACCTTATTACATTAAATGTTGATATTAAAAGCCCTTGATTTAAGTACACAGTTGCAGCCTTTGGGGTATGTTTTTTTTGACGTAATTTTCAACATTGATGCGTTTATTCGTTCCCCCACTTCGTCGGCATTTAAGGAAGATGATGTGCCACTTGTTTTTGCTGTGGTAAAATCCCGAACAAAAAGTCGAATGAATAAGGACGGGTGACCCAGTAAATCATGATATAGGGCCACCAATCCATCCGTTTAGAAGATGTTCGTCTAGGCAGTCTCTAACATTAAGACCATAATGAGTGAGAGTTTCATCGTCCATCTGCAGCATACTGGATCCATCC
This sequence comes from Protaetia brevitarsis, assembly GCA_004143645.1. Taxonomy (NCBI): domain Eukaryota; kingdom Metazoa; phylum Arthropoda; class Insecta; order Coleoptera; family Scarabaeidae; genus Protaetia; species Protaetia brevitarsis. The sequence continues at coordinate 595,401 of RXPK01000276.1, forward strand.
ACATGCACATTCATTGGCATGTTATTTATAACTTCAAAACATTGAGGTAATCAGCAACAAATCCTTCTTTGGTGGATTTTCTTCTGGCAAATAATAGAAATAAACTTTCGAACTTTAAAGACTCTATCTTTATTAAATAGGCATTTATCGTTCCAAAGAATATATCTTAGAAAACCGTTATCATCATGAATTCTACTTAAAATCGTGTTATGGAAAAACTATCGGAGAAGGTTATCGTTTTCATAAAGAGGTTGCGCTTTAGTAACGTGATATGAGTGCAGAACGTGTTCCTTTAGAACTGAATGAACGGTTTTATGGCTTTGGGTACTCATTGCATCAGCTGATTGTCTGGTGCTAATTTAAGAATCTCCGTTTACTAAGTTTAAAATCTGCTCTTCTATACTTGCCTTTGCAATGGTCTTCCAACAATTGGATGGTTTGATATAAGCGAACCCGCTTCTCGAAGACGATGGTCTAACCTTCGAAGGAATTTGCTATAGGACACTGTCTCCAGTTTGGGTAGCGAACACGATATTCTTTGCATTGTTTCGTCCCATGTGGTACATGGGACGAGATAAGAATAGATACTGCATTTAACAAATAAATGTTATATAATCCATTTGACCCTGTCAGTAATATAAAAGGAAGGTAAACAACTGAAAGACTTGTCCACTTCTCACAAAATTCTTTAATGAAAGAATAGATATAAAAAACTAGATTATGATACGAGAGAATATTGTAACGCGCGCCTGTTTGTAAATTTTGGATTTGGAATTGCCAACTGTACCAGCAGATGGCGCCATCTCTTCAAAGCGGGGCACACAGATAATTTCAACTGCTCATAGAAGGCGCTGTTGTATAATGCATAGATTCGCAATGGAAATTTCTAGCGTGAATTCGCTCGAAAAATCTGGAAGAATGTAAATTTCTCCAGAACCAAACGCCCCAAATATGAATACCGCGCAACCGAACTCGTCTTCGGTAGTGAAGTAAAGAGAATTTGTGGAATCCAAAGATCTTAATTAAAAAGAAAGATATAAGTAAAGAGAAAATAAACGCGAAAAAACAAACTATTGATATAATTTGTGAAAGCGCTGTATATCTACTAGACTCAAAATCCAGGATAAATAGGAAAGGTTTTTTCCAATGGTATTGCAATACACCGATTTTATTTTTAAATAAAATTTTGACTAGTATTTAGTTGTGCAAACTGGCAAATATAAGTGCATAAGTAATAATTTAAAAACTTATTTCATAATATGGTTCCTTAAATTTTTAAATAGTTTTTGCACATCATTTCGGTTATTGTCACCTTAAACGTGAGAATTGAAAGAAATAAGTTTGTAAACAAAGTTACAATCTTTGATGATGTGATTTCCATAATTACAGTCACTTCTCGATAGGTTGCTAAACTCGTAGTTTAGCAAACGCATCTTACAATTGTTAGATCAATAAGGAAACTAGCCGTATTATACATACGCCGAATATTCCAGATTCAAAATTAACGGTAAATACTGAACCATAAATCATGTAATCTAGGAAAATGGCCAACACTATAAAAAGTAGCGCACGAATTACTACCCAATAATTGGGAGTGAATTTGAGTGTTTGTTTTTTCTTTTTTTTGTTCGTTAATAATTTCTAAGTTTTTAATCCAAAGTACGTACCAAAAAATTGCAACACGTCGAAGGAGGTCAAACACAAAGCTGAAATCTTAACAAAACAACTGGCTGCATCTAAAAAGTCGCTGATAATCATGTGTCAGAACTTCATACACGAAGAAATAGAAATTTCCCCCTGGCCTGCTCGCTCTCCGAATTTAAATCCGATCGAACATGCGTGAGATTTAAATGGTCGCTACATAAGGTGTTTACGACAAGCACCAAACCTCTTGCAGAAACTTCGTCGTCATCTACAGCAAGCCCAGGATGAAATCCCACAAGATACCATTGATCATCTCACTCAGAGCATGCCTCGGAGAGTTACATAGTCCAGGATTTTTAGACATTTAGACATTACACTTTTTCTTGGCATGCTAGAGTAACGTATTACCAATAATCGCTGTTTTTCTTTACCTGACGGCAACTTTCATTGCGCTAGAACTCAGCAACTATCGATTTAACAAAAAAAAGTTTTATACAAAAATCGTAGAAAATATTATGCTCTACCACTTTGACCATCACATTTTTTTCGTATTTCCAAAAATTATCGAGATATTTTCCAAAAACAAAAATTTGTCTTTTTAATCGACTATATCTCGACAAATATTAACAATAGAGAAAAAAGTTTCAAATAAAAAAGATGGGAAATTTTATCTTCTACAAAAAAAAGGGTCTCACAATTTTTAACGTAAAACTTAACGTTTCCGAGATATTTGCAAGAAGGCGTTTTTCAAGATGGCGGCTAACGCTCGCGGTTTCGGACGACACAAATATACGGTTTTATACTTAGGGAACACCCTCTGACATAATCCAATCGAAAATTCAATTATCGGGATTTTTTGCAGAGCGAACCCGTTTTTCTGTGCTAAAATTCCTGGACTAATAGTGCATAAACAATCGTGGGGTTCTGACATTTTATTGATAAATTTTTGCTGACTGTTGGTATTTTCTCAATTGCTATAATTTGCTACTGAAAACTAGTAGTTATGATTTACTACTAGAAACTTGCCAAAATTTCAGCTTTATAGCTCAGCTCATTCAAGGTGTTGCAAATTTTTTTGGCACGTAGTTTATTTTTCGTATATCTACGTTCCGGATTTCTTTTACAGTTTCATCAAACGTTTTTTGACATAACCTTCTTCTTTTCTAAGAATATTTTTTAAAGCTTCTGCGTCCACTCTCTGAATATGCGTTATCAGGCGCTTTATATTTGAAACTTTCACTTTATATTTAGTTTTCTAACTGTAAACAACTTCTTTACCATTGTTCATGAATGGCAGAACCAGTATTTGGGTTTTTTTGCGTCACTATAAACGAGATCACGTTAAATTACGTTAGTGTATCCCGTGGTCCTTATTGTTCCCTGCTCTTAACAAAAGTTTTATTGGCAATGATTTCAAGCTACCGAGAGTCATATGCAATTTTACTCATAATAAAACAGTAATTCCATGATTAAGTGATTGGATACATGCAGACTCCAATGCACATTTCTGGAGCCCACTGAAAGGCGAGGTATAGTGGACTCCAACTTCTTTTACCCATTTGTACAGGTCTCTGGCTGGTTGATCGAAGTAATCCTCTGGGTTAATTTTTGGCATGCCAAGCATCGTCTTCTTTCGTCCAGAACCTCGCATTCACACAGAATGTGGTAAGTGTTCTCTGTCATCTCATTACACAGTCTGCAGTTGGTATCAATTTTCTGTAGGTGTACTTTCAGTGCGCGCAGTGGTCTATAAGGAGACCTATTACGGTGCAAAGACTCCTACTAAGCTGCAGTAGTTCTTCAGCCTTCTTCTTTGATGATCGCTTAATGAAGGTCTTTCCGTGAATTTGCCTGGTTGTCTTATCTTAGTATTCTTTGTGTTTTACTTTTACCCAACTTCTTACCTGCTCTCACTCGTTGTGTTTTTGGACACTCCTAGAACAGTCTCTGGGCCTATATATAAAGCCGATGATCCCTTCCTTGCTAACTCATTGGATTTGTTATTTTCTTTGATTGCTGAATGTCCGAGCACCCACAGCAAAATTACTTTATTGCGGTCTGTCAGACTATTCAGTTCTCGAATATATTCCCAACAATATATCTATCTTCATAGCCGGAGTTACCGACAAACTGAAGAGGAGTTTGGAAAAAGAGAAGCATCCCTACACGATTCAACACGGAATAGAGCAACTGCTATCTTCTAACCAACTGTACAGTACTACAAAGGGACATTTACGAACTAAATGATGAATGTGGAAAGAGCTATATCGACCAAACAGGACTGAGAATTCAGTGCAGTGTGAAAGAACATCAGAGAGACGCATATCTTGATCATGACATCACGATATTATGCAGAAGTAGTCGCTATCACCTGAGGTTAATATACGAATCGATCGAGAATTATGAGCAATTCCGACAATTTTAATCGCGAAGGTAGCTACAAAATCACCTAGAAAAGAGCTCTTAGTCGTCACACCACAAAAGATCAAAACTAATACGGATCAGTGAAGCGAAAGCATGAAACAACACCAGTCTTTAGAAAACATCTGAAAAAACTGACAGCATGATCAATAAAACGTCAAACCAAAGAGTAACTTATTTACCATGGATTATGGTCGTTAAAGCCTACACTCAACAATTCCTTGCTTAGTTGAGGAGAGTTGATATCACAATCACAAAATTCAATGGCTAACAACCGATGAATATATAATGATAATATAAATGAAAGAAAATGGGCATAGATTGTGGTAATACTAGTCACATTTTGTTGCATAATAAGTTACACCTCCTTTAGATTACAGTCCAGGTTCGGTTTTTGGCTTATAACTTGCACTTTTCTTAAACTTTTGTAAGATACTCCGATACGGCAACATTAACTTTGGCTGATTACTATCCGATATACGACAAAATCGAAGAAGACAATATACTGGGTACGCAAAAGTAATGTCATAATTTGAATTGGGTGCAATTTTGTTATAAATTAAAAAAAGAGCTCTGTTTTCATAAAAAAATTATTTGAAAGTGTACAATTGATGACATTAATTGGAAAAAATTATATCGCTCAAATGCCCACCTCCCGAGTTGATGCATAATTGCGCTCGTTTTACGGCATTTTGAGTTGTTGCTCGCAAAACATCTGGCTCCAAATTAGCGATTTCTGCTTCAATGTTAGCTTTCAAGGCTTGCAAGGTTCATGGTTTGTAGTGGTAAACGCCAGATTTTAAGAAGCCCCAATGGAAAAAGTCTGGTGCTGTTAGATCTGGCGATCTCGATTGCCAGTTCAAATCTCCAAAACGGGGGTTCATTCGACCTGGAAATTGGTGTCTCAAAATCTCCATAGTTGCCCGAGCTGTGTGAGCGGTTGCTTCGTCCTGTTGTAACCAACAATGATTGAGACGCAATACAGCAACTTGCGGCAAAAATAACTCGTTTAGCATCTGTCTAGTGCAACAGAAATAATAGTTTTTCTTGTAATATTCATGAGCTGCTACGACCTGCTTACTGTAGTTAGTTGTACAAAATTGTGGCTTGCTTTATACAGTACAAACCACAACAGCAAAAATGCCCCATTAGTAGAAAATTATATTAGGTAACTCTCTTGAAAATGTAAAAATACAAAACTTAATAATATATTTTTTGTATAATTTGAAACAATACCACTCTATTATCCCAAAAACATATCTCCCGTTAGTAAATAAATATCTAGATCAATGCAGCAACTTGCGGCAAAAATAACTCGTTTAGCATCTGCCTGTAACGCTAACCATTTACGGTTACGGTAGTGCCATCGATGTCTTCAAAAAAATAAGGGCCAATCACTGTTTCACTGCAAATGCCGCACCAAACAGTCACTTTAAAGAGATGCAATGGCTCTTCTTTCATTTCATGTGGATTCTCTGTGCCCCAGAAACGCAAATTCTGTTTGTTAACAACCACTTAAGTGGAAATGGGCTTAATCGCTCATTATGATTTTTGATGCATCATCCTCTTCTTGCATCAAGTTCAACAGAGTATGGCAGTAAGTTAACCTTGCCCGACGGTCAGCAGGCAGCAATTCGTGAACAGTTTCCACTTTGTAGGGGAACATTTTCAAATCTTTCACCAAAATTCGTTGCAACGAACGTCTGCTGATGCCTAATTGTGCGCATCGTCTTCTCGTTGATGTTTGTGGATTCTTTCTGACGTCGTCGGCAACAGCAGCGATGTTCTCGTTCGAACGAGCACTACGAGGTTGGCCACTTCTTGCGATATCTCTAGTGGAGCCAGTTTGCACGAGGCGCTCGGCTAAACGCTTAATTGTTCGAGTATATGGAATACGACGACCAGGAAAACGACGGCGAAATTCACGCTGCGTTAAAACAACAGACTTAAAATTTGTCAAATAAGCAGTAACAACAATTCCACGTTCTTGAAGTGTGTATGACTCCATGGCTTGTTGACAACTAATTCTCTATAAATCACAGTATAAGACAGTAAGGACATGCTCGCAAAAGTCCATTGTTCTTTGAGTGGTCTTTTTTAAATAACCCCAGCTGCAATTTTTAAAATTTATATTTTAAAGGAAGTAGAAAAATAGATTAAAAAAATTCACAAATTTATGCGTTTTTTATTCTGATTTTATTGCAAATATTTATGAACAGTTTATAGTAATAAAAAACATGATTCCAGTAAAATAATGTTTGATTAAGTATTACACATATATTTGCAAGTGCTTTACGATAATTTTGTTGATATTCTTTCCTTTTTATGAAATAAATCTTTGTTCATATTTTTATAGTGTAAAATACTCTTCTAGGAATAAATATGTTGTGGTTCTTTCTGAAATAAATTAATAAAAATGCAACAACTTCGGTGGAAGGGACTTTCAAATTTCTGACACGAATACATAATAACTTTAATTAGGGTTAAGATGTATGACTATATCGTTCTGTGTGATACAAAGATTGTTTCCTTTTATTCGACTACTTCATTTCTAACATCCGACCCTGCACTGGTTTGTCAACAATAATGTCCGGGGGTGCACAAGTGGATACAGTTCAAACGTAGACTATATAATATCGAATTGTCTGTAATGTGAATAAATGTGATTAAAATTTATACCAGTATAATGCAGTTCAATCCAAAATTATATTATTTTAAAAAGTGAACATAAAATGAATTAGGTTAGTTATTGCGATAAATAGCAATTTAGCTTAAAATGTGTAACAAATAAATTGATTTAATGTGACCTAGGAATCTCTGCACAACGACAATAGTTCTTCTTATTCATATACTTTCTTAATTTTTGTCGTGTCATATATATTAGATTCATTCGGAAATCCCAAGAAACTGCGACCATCATTAGCATCACAATTTATCTTGCGAGAGTGACTGGCACTACAACATGATACCCATTGGTGCCTTCTTTCACGATTATTTGAGTTATTTCACTTAAACCTAACAATATAATATGTAAGAAAGTATGCAAATGTTATGGCCACTGGCCACCGATCTTACCTTTTGCACAAGAATATCATGGTTCATTAAATGCTTTTAAAACTGCAGGGGTAATTCAAAACTAATAAAATACGTAAAATAAATAAATAAAACAAGTAAATCATGTAGATTAAACGGATGAGTAAACTAATTTGTGTAGATACGAACGTAAACAATAACAAACTGCCATATTGGGAAGCTGTTGTTTGTGTGAAGTTAGGTTTAGAAATTTGGACCCCTATAACTCATCTCTTGTCCTTACTCGGTGTACTCTGTATAAATCTACATCATAAATGTCAAAGCACAGTGACATTTTGCGCCATCTGCCAAAATTGCCCCCAATTCAAATCATGACATTACTTTTGCGCCACCTTGTGTAACACAATTATAACATTCTTCTGCCATCACATATGTTGACATCCATTTATTTTACATTTTGAAAATGTGTCAATTTTCCGCTCGTTATTTTAGGTTAAATTCTTGATATCACATTATTTGCAAGATGGCTGGATAAGCTCAAAACCAACTCGAAGCATTTCACTAATAATAAGTAGAAACATTCGAACGCTATACCAAATACGTTCGTTTTTTGGCGCTATTTCTCGTATTAGGTTAGATCTATGTTAGGTGATTATCTTTTGTTTACGCTACTCTGGGCTTCATTGCTCTATTATGTATAATTGCTTTTACAACATTGCCAAATGACTAACCTGTAGGAATTCCTTGATAATGTCGGATATTACCACCAGCGGCAACATTTCACGATACATTCTTATTTTGTATTTTCAATAGTACGAGTTTATTCCTGTTATATTTTTCATTTCTATTTACTAGAAATGCTTACATATCTGCTGATTTTAAAAATTATCCGATTTTGGTTTTAATGCGATACAAGCTGTTTTCCAAAAAAGAAAACTCAAAATTCGAAAAGGTTCTTTAAGATATAAATCATTTCGAAGGAATCTCTTAAAAAAAATAATTCTTTGTCATTTTTTGCGTAATTCCTATAATTGTAATTGCGAAAAATAGGCAGCCAACCACACACTATAAGCAACACTCTTAAACACTTAAATTACTCATCCTAAATAATATAATTTCTATCCATTTCTAATGACTGCATCCATCAAGTTATGCTGTATCTTTCACATTTTCTACAGATTCATCGCAAACCTGAATGTAAATACACAAGATCCTACACAAATTCTCAATCGTGTGCTGATTTCCCAACTGAAATCTATTAGTAAAGTCGTAATTCCAAAACGCAGGTCCTCCCAAACTCTACAAGCAATAAACAATAATAAATTCTGTAAACAGCGTCCGGTTTCAAACTTTGTATATACACCACGCCCGTCCAAAAACAACTTCAATCATTTCCTGAAATTCCTCTCTGCTTGCAACGTTTATATGCACTTTGGTCACAATACTACCTGGATGCTTACTATTACGACCGCAGCCAGGTATAAATGTTTCGACGCTGCGCATCTCCGGAGACTATAAATATTGAAGATTTCGCCACATACCGCTGCATACCGACCGCCCATCAATTCGCAAGCCATTATTATGTCAGCTTATTTATTTGTTAGCGGGCCTATGCGAGCTTATCCGACAGGTCTGAATCATAAGATTTTTTTATTGCCTATACAACCGGCCGAGTATTACAGGTAGTGTTACTATGTACGAAGTTGGACTATTTTGAGTGATCCTGCTTATAGAAATAAACCGGAAACGATGGCGCATTGTTTCTAGACTGATACTGGGCGGCATCATTGCGAAATGGATTAACATTGGAAACCAATAAATAATTCATTACTAGGTCAAAATTTATAAGCTCCCTTTGAAACATTTGAAAATAAGCACAACCATGCAGTTTCTTGTACTTATACGATTAAAAGATTTAGAAATATTAGAAAATCAAAAGTTAACGGTAACAGTTAACAAGTTGTGTATTTAGTCTTTAATAAGACAAATGACTCAAAATTGGCTAACGTAAAAATATTTAAACATGACAATAATCCGTTTATTCACCCAATATATCCAATAATAGAGCACATACATACTGTAACATTCTTGGCGGTTCAAATAATCGACACAGGCGATATATTGTCATGGGTACGCTCATATAAATCTTCTCGAACACAGTCAGTAGTAATTCGCAACAATAATCGCACTTTTCGATCAAAGGAGATAACACTAACCAAAGGTGTTCCCCAGGGTAGTATTCTGGGTCCCTTTTTTTCATTTTATATTTGAACGATATCTATGCTGTCAAATGTGGTGTACTGACAGTAGCTTCTAGTTTGTCGATTTTTAACTATGTCAATGATACCTCCTTTCTTGTGACGCTAAACGCCATTATAACTACAAGCTCGAATATACAGAGTCTTACAGAATAGTTGCATGGAACAATTTAAAACTTAATCAGAGTAAAACAGAAGTAATTTTGTTTAAAACCAAATCACAGAACCACCCCCTTGTACAATACAGATAAGGTATCTTATTATGTTAAAAGTGCAGTGCGTCTACTAGGGGTCACTGTAGATGACCATTTAAAATATAAACAGCATATTAATGTGATCGTAAAAAATTAAACAGTATCTGTTTTGGATTAAGGCGATTGCAAGACCTGATTGGCACATACACTCTTTGCACAATGTATTTCGATTGTTCTTATCTTAATCTCAATTATGGAATTGGGGTGTGGGAAGGTAGCAGTGACTTACCCAAACTATTTTCAACACAATAAAAATTTTGCGTATAATTCATAAATTGAACCCTGCGCAGTCATGTCGGGAGCTTTTCAAGAAAAATATGTTACTCGCTCTATACAGCATATTTATATTTCAGTCCATACTATTTCTTTTCAAAAACAAACATCTCTCTCTCACAATACGATATTACACGATTACTCTACAAGAAGCAGGCTATCCTCTTTGTAGATTGTCACTAACTCAACGAAATATTACTTGTACTTGCCTCAAAGTAACCAACAAGGCCAAAAAAGCCCTGATGGTGTGTAGAAAATTTGGAGAGAGAAATTGGGGATGCAACCCAAAAATACTGCTTTGGATGTATACAGCGACAGTGAGAACGCATCAGTAGCTTGGAGTAAAAGAACTAATCTGGCCACCGCGAGAAAAGATTAGCATGCGTATGCATAACTGGGGCTATGAGAACTTGCCCAACAGCAGCTATTGAGGTAGTATTGGATCTTACCCCTGCCCATATTGTGGTAGAGGACGTGGCAAAAAGAAACACACTCAGAATTGTCAAGGAAGAAACGATTAGGCATAGGCCTCAATCTCCTGACGGTGATCAAACCTCGGACATACTCCAGGATGACATGGCAAAAAAAATAACTTTGTGAAGGAATTCACCACAAAGCTTAGCAACAAGAGCGAGTGGGATCATAACACCATCTTGACATCGAATAGAAATGGCATCAAATGGTACACTGATGGCTCCAAAACGGCAGAGGGAACTGGAATAGGAATATATGGGCCTAGAATCAAGAATTTTGAAAGTGTTAGGAAATATCCAGTAATCTCCAGGCAGAAATACACGCTACTGAAAGATGCGTCCAGTTCAATATTGATAGAAATTATCGAAAGCAGGAGATTATCATCATGTCTGATAGCCAAACAGCTATCAAGGCGCTGAGCTCACATGAAATCAGTTCCAAGATGATCTGGGAATGCCTAGGAAAATTAAACAAGCTACGCAAAAGGAATAAAATAATCCTCCTGTGGAACCTGTGGTGGTAACTAAAGAGAACTAAAGTTAACGATAATTCAAATATAAGAAGAAAAAAAAATATGAACAGTTGATTGAAATAAAATTTTGACGTAAACAAGAGAACTAGAAATCAGAATTATTCTATAAAATCTTTTGGCGGCAACTACAAAGGTCTTAATTCTGGGAATGTAAATCGCTGGGCAAGCCGAAAAGGTTACGGCATCTTTGTCGCGCACCGTAAAGGGTATTATCTTTCGGGACGATGGCCCTCTCCGTCACAGATTACGATAGCATTGCTTTTAAAGTAGATATGTGAGAATTACGTCTACGAATTCGTTCTACGTACCTGGGTCATAATTTTTTGAGCTAATTGTACATATATTCTAGTAAATCAGCTTCTGTGTAACGCTAATTTTCACTAGAACGCCACAAAACAATCGCTTTTCCTTAATTTGGACTGCTTACGTTTGTGGCTAACCTTATATATTTGCCTCGTAAATTTGTTTATCCTCAAGTGATTCACAAGTCGAGAAGGCATCAAGAATCACCATCTGTATTTCAATTAAAGAAAATTGCATCTCCTTATACTACTACAGTAAACGTGCTAATCTGTTTTAACTGAGCAATGTCATAACCACATTTACGGAAAACACCCACGATAATTTGAAATGAAACAATAATGATACTCTATATAGGGAACAGTGTACATGTAAACGACAATATGGAATATTGGTGTGTGAGTACTTCTAACTTTATTTATGTTAATAACGGAAACTGCATAATCTGGGCTGTAAATCCTTTCTGCAGCTTTGTATGTGATCGCAACAAAAGGCATTGAAATGTAAATATAAAATCATAAGAAAAAGAGATATCTGCCTATATTTTTGTGACAAATACAATTTTCCATTTATTTTACAACTACAAATACGATAATGCTTTTAAATTTTTACATTTACTTCAACAATTTTGCGATACTCACATAGTTTCTTAGTATTAAAATTTTAATTTCCGGCCTATTTTTTTTTATATCTTTATTGCTGGGATTTCCACCAATATCTTGGCCAACTTCGCGAGTAAAATACGCACTTATTCTTGTGATACTGCGTCCCATGTTGTGATACATAGATGCCTGTAAGCTACACACATACCCATTTGCTTTTAGACTGCACCGTTTGGCAATCGGTCAATTTTATCGAATTGTCGAGATGTTAAACTTCAAAAGAAACATATACGTGGACATTTGTTTGGTTAAAATACGGAATCTCTTTTATATAATGTTTCTAAGTAATTATTAAAGTAAGTAAAGTATTGAAATATACATGTTTCTAAATAATAAAACTTTCGAATGCTAATAAGACCCGGAGTTAGAAGTAACCATGCAGGGTTTTTGTATAGTTTTCCTAGCCTAATCATTATGCACGACAACGCATGATTAAACACATATAAATGCGTTATTTATGTGTTATTATGCAAAATTGTTAAACGTGCTTGGTATTGTAGATAAGTATTTCCTAGAAATTAAACAGTACTTCAATATAATATACAGCGTTACTATAAAAGAAATAGACACCTTTGGTATTGTATAAAACAAAAGTTATTTGTAATATCGACATGCATTTTGCGCTGTCAGGTTGAAGAACTGTAGAAGTTTCGATAGTACAATTGGTAGTACTGCGCAAGCATAATAGCTACGATGGCTGCAAACTCTGCTGAGAAATCATATTGCGTGCTTGAATTTGCCAAAACGAACTCCGTAACTGTTGTCCAACGACATTTCGAACACGTTTTGGAAAACCTCCACCTACTAGACAGTCGATCTACGATTGGTAAAATAAATTTGAAACGACAGGGTGTTTATGTAAAGGCAATTGTCCGGGAAGACTTCGTGTGTCAGAAGAAACATTGGAACGTATTCGTGCTGTTTACCAACGAATTCCACAAAAATCAACAACAAGTGCAAGTTTGGAACTACAAATTCCGCAACCAACTGTGTGGAAAATTTTACGTAAACGACTAAAACTGACGTTTTACAAATTGCAGTTGGTACAGCATCTACGTGAAGATGACAAGCTTAAACGTCAAGATTTCTGCAATGAAATGCTGCAACCGATGAAGATGAGTTTTGTGAGCGGATAATTTTCAGTGACGAGTCAACGTTCCACATAAGTGGCAAGGTGAATAAACACAACGTCCGAATATGGGGCACTGAACCTCCGAGAGTGTTGATGGAGCATTTGCGTGATTCTCCAAAAGTGAATGTGTTCTGTGCTGTATCTCGCACAAGGTGTATGGTTCTTTCTTTTTTGAAGAAAACACAGTAACGGGAGCTACATATCATCAAATGTTTATCAATTGGTTGATGTCTCAACTGCATGAGGACGGGGAGAACTTTACCTTCCAACAAGATGGAGTACCTCCTCACTGGCACCGTGTCGTTAGAAATTATCTGGACAAAACACTTCCACAACGCTGGATAGACCGTGCAACAGCCGACAACCACGTTCTCGTACGGTGGCCACCAAGGAGCCCCCGATCTTACACCGTGCGCTTTTTTTTCTATGGGGTTTGTGAAAGGCTTGGTTTACGTCCCTCCGCTTCCTAATGATTTAGATGAGTTAAAACAACGCATCACGAGAGCTGTGGAAAGTGTCGATGCAGATATGTTACACCGGGTTTGGAATGAACTAGACTATCGCCTTGATGTGTGCCGTGTGACAGGAAGAGCCCATATTGAGCACCTATGAGTTCCCAAAGTAGACTTTAAGAATCATTTTGTAAAATAGTTTAAACGAAGTCATAATAACATTATTAGTTTTGGATTTGTAGTAACACTGTATTGATATGCGATATTATGATCTCATTAATTCCATTATAGGGATTACGAAACGGCTTAACTTTCCTACTCTGTAGAAGTATTTTTGATTTTAGGAAAAAAAAAACGCCTAACTTAAAAATATTTTTGACTATACAGAGTGTTTCAAAAGTAGGAAAACGCATACTTACTCCGCTATTTTAAATGGGACAACCTATATATTATTCTAGGCTAGTAAAAATAATTAATTGGAAAGTGTCCGAATCTTCTTAGTCATTCTATTTAAAAGGAAAAGTTAAATATGCGCCATATAATCTACGCTTTCACTTTTTCATAACGTCATTTTACAAGTTTTTGTTTTTTATATCGTATTCAGAATACGTAGTCAATTGATTCAGTTTTGAACGCATATTATTCCATCATTATTTTGTAGTATAAACCAGCTGTAAGAATTCTTTCAGCGAATATTACACAATTATTAAAACAAACAACCCAGATACTAATCTATAACTGTCTTATAGATTCTTAATAGCCAATTAAGCAGATAATAAAGCACTACTCATTAATAAAGCCAGTTTATTTTCAAAAATAAAGAATATATTTACTAAATATTGGCAATGTTTCAAGGAAAGCATTTTAAGTGTTGGTTGGCACCTAGCTGTTAATTAAATTTATCTGAATTTTATAAAAAAAAAAACAAATGCATAATTTGAATAGAATATAACATGGTTTTAAATAAAAGGAAATTCATTGCTTCGACATTCTTGTAATTTAAATGAATTTTTACCACGCCTTTAGACTACTTCATGGCTGTAACAGTAAATATATTTAACATATATGTGCACTACAATTTTATGTGTTTTGATACAAAAAAGTATTCATTTGGAAGAGTAAATGAATAAGTCATCACCTATGGTGGAAATTTGTAATAAAATCACCGTTGTTTCTTTTTTTCAGGAACTCGCGAATATTTTTTAACAATTCTTGTTGTATTTTATTCTAAAAATATTACATATATTTAAGATGTTTTTAGAGCCCTTTTCAAAATCTGTCTGTATATTGCAGAGAAAAACCAGCTTAAAGCAGAACGCGCACTTGATCGACTCGGCTCTGTCGACTCGGAAAAGAGCAATCGGCAGTTTTTGCTGTACGTGAAGTTACTGGTTCGAATCGGATTGCATCAGAAAATGCCGAACCAGTGTACGGCCCTTCATTTAACTTCACATATCGCAAAAACTGCCGATTGCTCTTTTCGAGTCGACCGAGCCGAGTCGATTCAGTGCGCATGCATGAACATAAATGGTCGCATTGAAAGCATGTGCAGTGGTTTTCTTCTTATGTTTGTATTTCATATAGTACCTATTAATCTCTTAGGAACGATATAAAAGACGAAATAATCATATATGTATTTATTGATGAATGAAGATTCCTTTGCAATTTTCCATGTTTTAACCATTAAATAACTACATTTCGAATTGGTAGATCTTTCTGCTTTTTGCAATTGATTCAGTAATTTGAGAAAAATATTTAGAGGAAGGTGGGGCAAGATGGGAACATTAAGCTTTAGAACACTGCATCAGGATTGCAAATTGATATACAAGGTTCTAAGTATGCTTGTTGTAATCTAAACATTTATCTGCTGATGGATGAATTTACAATTTTTCGATGTGTACTCTTGATGTGAGAAAATTTTGAAAAGAAATGTGTAAATACACCATCTTGCCCCACCATGGGGGCAAGATGGGGTTCCAGTTAAGAATGGGTCGTACCATAAATCTAGGCAATAGGTAAAAAAAAATAGATTCTTAAAATATTCTTAAAAACATGCAGGAACAAAGCTTAAACTCTTTAGAGCGGAACTACTTAAAATAAAAAAAATACCATAACGATAAGAATATTAAACTTAAATCTTCACAATTGAGACAATAGAAGACGAACTCATCCACGTTATTCGCACAGCCTCCATGTACCCAACATCGCCATCCATAGCATTGTATCAATACTTCCCCTTACAATACTAACATTGAGCGTCATCTTCCTCAATAGAAGAACTTGATTATTTCCTTGACGTTTTCTAAAAATCTATCTCTTTGCTTTCCTTACAAAATTCGGCTACTTGATCTCTTCTGTTTTCTTCTTTGTCATTTTTTTCCTTTAACTCTCCCTCAGCACTTCTAGTTGCCTTAGGGATTCTCCAGACTTCTATTTTCTTGTAGCAGATTTTTATACGTAGGGAGTAAGTCTCCTTGTAAGGATTGTTGTCTTTCCCTTGTTACGCTTTGATTGAACCTGTACTTTATTCCTGACATGAGAAATAGGCATTATGTCTTCGAGAAAGCATAATGGCATATCCAGGCATAACGGACCAGATTAAAGAGTGAGATAATGATGTCACCATGTTGCCCCATACCAATAGCTCCATCTTGCCCCTTTGGGTCATTTTCTGGTTATGTTATAATAACATATTAAATATTTGAAATAAACAAATAACACACTATAGAAAATACATGCAATACATGTTAATTAATAAGCACAAAAAAGTGTAGTTGCAAATAATTTACTTATGCTTCCGATACTGGCCGTAAAACTCACCATCAAAATAATAACGAAATTCTGGAAATTGCAAAGTTCACGCACAAACAGCAATAATTTTGTTATTACGACTAGTAAAGTTTCCTGCATTACAACAAACATAAAACAGCACTTGTCAATATTAGGTCTGCTATTATTTGACAGATGCTTACTGCCGTTTTGTAGCTAAGACGATGTCCCCATCATGCTTCGTGGCCCCATCTAGCCCCACCCTTCCCTACAGCGCTTCTGTTGGCCAAAAAAAATGCAGTTTTTAAATTCCGAACTGTGCAAAGTTCTCTAATCGATTACTGGGAAATGTTCATAAGTGAAAAGGATTCACAATATTTGACAAATCCTTAATCAGCAATACACTCTGACTATTGTGATAACATCACATTCTGCGCAAGATTTGAAGAGTAACATTTAAAACATAAACATTTAAATGCAAGTCAGGGCCAGACATATTATGCATTATCTTTTAACTATTTATCATTTAGTCAGCTGTCATTAAAGCTACAACTTTGTAAGCAATTACTTATTGTGATTTTCATTTTAGCTTGTATATTTTTAGTGCCTCCTGAAGATGTTTTAAATTAAAACGAAATATCGAGGTATTTATTTAGCTTTATTTTGACAGACCGAATACCCGTATAATTCTCTGATTGTTTACGAAGTCTGGTCGATATTCCCTTTGTTCTCTATATATGTATATATGATTCAAAGCATTTTTAGGAAAATATCATTTATTTTCATAATCTTTTGTAGAAGTATGTTCCATGGTAAAGTTTAAAATATTATTTTCCCGAAATACATTCTTACGTGTACTCCTATTTCTGATTTATTATTTATTTAGTTTTGCTATCACTTTATCAATTTGAGTTGGTCAATTCAAATCTGAATCAATATAAATGCCCAGAAATTTGATATACTCACAATCCACGGATTATCTGTTTTATAAAGGTTTATTCTCACTATTTGATCTATATTTAAAATGAGGCGATTTCAACGACACCACTCTTCAAGGACCAGTTTGATGTCAGTTACACGAATTTCTAACTACACTACGTTCTTAGCTGTAATACCACAATAAATGTATTGTAATGTAGTGTCTAGTTGAATGAGAGCCGTTTACATCATCAATCATAAACCTACCCCGCAAAAATGCTAGTATTAAATTAAGAACATTACAACACATACCACGAATTCTCTTGAAACTTGTTTTTTTTTTTTTTTTGGTAACCTACTGCACATCGAATCAAACGCAGCTGAAAAAAAAGCTCTGCTACTAATTTCTACTAATCTAAAGCTTTTCAAATATGCAGCTCTACAAAGTCTATGTGTTGATTTGCGCTGTGAAAAACCCATGTGGGCCATCACTCTGAATCACTCAGTCTATTTATGTGTTTCAAGTAATTAATTAAGAAATAGTAGTGTTTGAGGGGACGTTGTAATCAATGGATTGCTTCATATTTGACTGGCCGTACACAGCTTGTAATTATTACTCTCTCGCGGGTGTCACAGGGCGTACCGGAGGGATTTGGTTTGGGACCGCTTTTGTTCATATTATTTGTTAACGACTTAAACAACTTTTTCCCTGATGGAGTTTGTCAGCTTGCTCATGACACCACTGTGGTGGTTTCGGGTGTTGATGATGCTGCTGTTTCTTTGGCTGGCAGTGCGTTTGCCGATACTATGTTTTCGTGGTGCAATCACAATGGCCTAGTTCTTAATGTAAATAAAAAATCTTTTGTAATTTTTTTTTGCCACTAAACGTGTTGTGGATGTTTCACCTCTTGTTCGTCTCCAGGGGTTTTTGGGCTACCAGGTCGATTCCCTGCTCTCGTGAGATCACCATGTTTCTAAGCTATGTTCTTTAAACTACGCTTTAAATAAACTTAGAGACTGTGCTAGCATCGATGCGCTGTTAAAGTCTTATTATGCATATATTGCATCTCATTTGAGCTACGGCACTATATTCTGGCGCCAGTCTTCTGCTTTTCATCGTTGCTTTGTTATGCAAAAACGTCTATTAAAGCCTATGCGAAGGACCCATTCTTGTTAACCTGTTTTTAAGATGTATGGCATTTTGACTTGTTCGTCCTTATTTCTGCGCGAATGCGCTATATTTGCTAAAAAGCACAGTAAATCCATTACCGGAACATAGATCATCTCCTCAGAACCCAAATCGACTAATAGTTTTTCACACTCTTTAACAATCATCTTTTATGAAATGACACCTCACGTGATACTTTCAAAGTTTTCAACTAAAAATTAATAGCAATATCTTGGCGTAAGCGGCTAGCAATCTGAGATGAAGCTAGCTTTAGTCCACATACAAAAATATCGTTTACTTGGATTAAAAGCCTTAACAGTCTTGGAATAAAATGTTAGAAACCTTGAATTAAATTACTTGTTATCTCATTTTAAGATTAGCAATTGGACTTACCTTAAAATCATAACAATGCTGTATATCTGTGTATAAAGATAAATATTTAATTGTGTAAAATAAAGAGAATTGTTTGTATGTGATAAACACTGTTAGTAGAAACATATTTTGACGTCACATCTCAGTGGCGTACGGCTGAATATAAACTGCACGCGCATAAGATCGGTCGTCAGTGCCGTTTGGCCGGTCAATGGGATCATAATCAATACATTACGTTGGTATCGTTAGCTTATGTTTCGTTGTTAACAATTGGCACAATGCGTTCAGATCAAAATGCGCCAACAAAAACAGTCTGACAATGACGATACCGTCTATTGAAAATTATGTGAAGCATTTGTTGCTATTAACATTCCTTTGTCTAAATTGCAAAATCCCATTTTGCACAAATCTTTAATTAAATACACCAGTGGGCATATCCTTCATGAAACCAGACTCTACCAAATATATTTACCTCAGCGCCACATCGAAGTAATAGCTTCTATAAAATCTAATATTTCTAACAACTTTATTTGGGTATCTGCAGGCGAAACAATTACCTAATATTTTAGGCTGTTGCGTGTGGGTACCTACAATAAATCCTGATCTTTCGGCTTCTAAATGATCCCTAAATCATTTAGAAGCCGAAAGATTGTAATAACTATTGAGTTATCAGTAGCGTGGTCAACTTTCGTCTGCGGCCCAGGTTAGTACTAAGTTTTATATATGCGACATTAACGTTTAATACAAGTACACAGTACAGTGTCGGGAAAGAGCAAAATTATTTATTTTATTTAGCTATAAATATTATATATAAGCCCGTTACCTTATTTAACTAGCAGAAATGGTATAGGATTTCTGAAAAGTTTGTAGTATTAAGTGTTTCAAGACTTAAGACTACAATAAAGCCCGGTTAAAATTAATTGGTGAAGTGTTTTTCTTTATTATCACCTTCGAAGGCATCACAAGGAGAGACAGAGTTCGCAACGAGGTATTAAGGAGAAGGAGAGAGGGTCGAATTGGAACAGCGGAAAAGTGCTAGCAAAGGATAGGAAACGTTGGGCAAATCTTGTATATCACTGAAAGCATTAAACACTATACACCTTCGGATATATACAAGGCTATCATATACATAACCTCCCCGTTTGAAAGCTAGTATTCCTACGTACATAAAAATTATGTGCGTAAAAATAGTTAAAACCATATTAAATATACTTTGAAAATTTAGTATTTTCATGTTTGAACACATATTCTTCTTTTAAAGCTATTACTATTTGCCTTTATTGCTGAATGAGTAGTTGTATTTATTATATGAGAACCGTATCCTAGGGCAATCTACAAATAATTTTACGAAACTGTTAAGCAGCAGTTCAAATGATTTTGCAAGTCAGGTCTGTTTCAATTACAGTTTTATTCCTACAAAAATACAAATAACCTTTTTGTGTCATGTGCCTTTTGATTGCCTATTTCACAATTAGTGTTATTATATTAACAGTTAAAAGTTGGGGCAATATGAAGAATAGCTCGGGTGCTCTGAAGATCGCAATGTTCGGCTGTATGGGTGTAGAATGCCTCCAGATTCACGTTAGAGTGTTTATTTTTTGCAGGAGACCACATCTTCCACATTTTTTTTTCTTAAAAAAAGATGTGATTTTTAGGTTATGTCACTACAGAAAACACGTCGAAATCATTGAAAATGATCGGATTATCAACCAATAATCATTGTAACGAGTACTAAATTGTTTCAATTAACTTATTTCTTGAAATAACATCATTTCATGCATTATTTTTGCCAAAAAAGTATACGTTTGTATTCACGGTTGACTAGGAGTTTTTTTTTATGTCAGTACGTTGGTGACAAAAATAATACATGAAAAGGTGCTATTTCAAGAAAATAAGTTAGTTGAAACAATTTAACACTATATTACAACAATTATTGGTTGATAAATGTGTTTTTTTTCTTCAAGATTTCGACGTGTTTTCTGTGGTGACATAACCTGAAAATGGTCTTTTTTTAAAGAAAAAGTGTGCAAGACGTGGTTTCCGACGAAAAATAAATACTCTAACGTCATTCTGAAGTCGTTCTACACCAATACAGCCCATAATTACGATCTTCAGAGCACTCGAGCTATTCTAAAGCCAGCAAATCCTTAAAATCATTATTCATCTTCAAAAATCAACTAGTTTCCATTCACAATTCAGCAAACTTTAACCTCACTTTTGTTCATCACATTCCTGTTATTCGTATAACTGCAAGGGGTCGTATGGCGTTATTTTATTCCATATAACGTAGTGTAAATGACATGCATGTTACTTTATAACGTTCATTTGTCGAATACAACATACGAGTTTATACTGATATAACGTTAATAATAATAAATTTATTGATAACTTACACGTTATTCATTACGTTTGTGATACGACATAAGGAGGACTATATTATTATATACATATGGTCGGATAGAAGTGTAACCTCTAAGATAAATTACATTCATTATGTCTGAAACTTAAGTAAATATTTAATTGGCAATTAAAATACAGCAAGCTACTTTAACTTCCTGTCACTATCCTTAATGAATGTAGAGATCGTGTGACGTATACGTACAGCACAACTGCAGTAATTACATAAAATGTACATATTTCCGTACATTTTATCATTCCAACATTGGAAAAGGTAACAGAAATTTAAAAATGCCGACCAAAGGCATATGCATAATACACCTACAATTCTAACAACCTATTAAATAAACTTCCGATTACATTAAAATTCTCCGTAAAAGTGCAAACGTTCCGTTAGAGACATTCAAGGTTGTGTAATTGCTCATGACATTGAATTTATAATGACACTCTTTCACGAGCTCTGTCGCTATTTATACAAAAACATTTTACAGGTTTATGCAGGTACATATGTACATATAATTGCAGCAAATGTTCCCATGCTACAAAAATGGTTACTTCTCCAGTTTTCCATATGTCGTCGAACGATATTCTACTTACTACAACCTATATAACGTACTTTAGTTGATGTGCCCATATAAAAATAACTACAATCTTCGATGCATGCAGCTTCGGAATTTTTTTGGCATATTTCCCACAGTATAAGCGGTAACCTAAATCGGTTTTAATCACGCGTACGCGATGACTATACTACCCTGTCGTCGTTTCTTATGCCCGTGCCATTGCACCACTGAAAGATGCAATCATCTGCGCTGAATTTTTATGACCTCATGAACGAGAATTTTCAGTCGTAAAAAGATATGCAATATTGCAATACTCACCGCTTAACTACGGGAAAATATGTGTCAAGGCATAATAAAAAATTACGATTCCTTTAAATACAAATCTGGTGTAAGTAGTTTCTTGTACATACATCTGTATGTATGTACAACATGGGTGGCTGTGTTCTTCGAAATATAATGATTAAGAAATTTGACCGGAAGTTATGAATTACGAGTGAATCGAAAGACTGTCAACGTGAAAATTGCTCTAAATACAGTTAATGACGATGGTGTAACTCACATAGGACACTTTCGTAATTTTAGGTAATTAGTCACAAATTCTTTATTATATTTGCTATGAATATCTTGTATTCTTATCACATTTTGCTGATATGCGAAACCGCTGAAATTACTATTTTTGTCTATTACTGCGTTGGGATCCGAGAGAAGCCTTAATCCATGCATTTGCCGGAAGACGTGACACCAATAATAATAATAATAATTTTTATTGCTGTAGATCATAAATGATATAAGCATTGTCAAGCATAACAATTGAATACCATTTCATACACTTACACAAAACATCAAACTGGCAAAACAAAGAACAAAAAATACATAAAAATAACTAATACATAGCTGGGAACGCGCAATACAAGCCTCCCTCTAATATCACAATGACACCCCAAGAATTCCTCATATGAATAGAAACATTTGTCAAGCAATAACTTTTTTAGAGCAATCTTATATTGATTGACAGTTGGTTTATTTTTTAGGCACTCTGGTAATTTATTATAAACTTTGATTGCTCTATACTCCGATGCTCTCTCGAATAGTGCTGTATTGTGTGTGACGTGGTATAGTAAGATCACCCCCCTCCCCCCGGTAACCATTGCTTTATAGTATGTACAGTTCTTGCTCAGATGTGTATAATTTTGATATGCCCAAATGCTTAGTTGGTATAAATAAACTGCTGGTAATGGTAGAATAATAACTATTTAAATAATGTACGACACGGTGTACCAGCTGGCCTATGCAACAAGCATCTTATAATTTTCTTTTGTACTTTAAATACTCGTGTAAAATTTTTTGAAGATCCCCAAGCAAGAATGCATACTTTATCTTAGAGTATACGTAGCCAAAATAATAAGATTTTAAGATACCGATATCAACCGTATGACGCAAGTTTAGATCAACGTAAAAGGCGGAGTTAAGTGTTTTTACCAAAACCTCAATGTGTCGTCCCATGAACTTAAATTTACTAACATTGGGAACCGATTTACCATTTAAGTTGAAATAAATGCTTGAATTTGTTTTGTTAAAACATAATGCGGCGGATTTATCTATATTTAGCTGTAAAGTGTTTTTAGTACACCAGTTATTAATGCCTTTATTTACGGTGCTACCTAATAGCGATACACTATCAAAATCGGTGCCTCTTAGTATACATGACGTGTCATCCGCATACTGGTAAAGAAAAGACTTCTCCAAAACATCAGGCATATCTACCACGTACACCAAAAACAATGTAGGGCCCAATATGGATCCCTGCGGAATACCCCGTGTGATCGACGAAAATAACGATAAGCACTCTTTCTCTATACCTTGTTCGACATTTCTGACATACTGACGCCAGCCACTCAAAAAGGATTTTATGCATTTAAGAGTTATTTCCCTAACACCGACAGATTCCAATTTACTTAATAAAATTTGATGGCTGATGGTGTCAAATGCTTTGCTAATATCATAATGTAGGCATTATTTGATTGCACCGTCAGAGAATGAAAAAAAATCCCATTGAAAACCTTCATCGACAACAGACAATTCGCTATATAATATACCGGCCATTGAAGTTAAGACAATTAGTAAATTACTGCTAACTGAATAAAAACGACAGAAATTCGAAAGAATATAAAAATGTCTCGTAGAAACTATACTTTCTTCTCGTCGAAGAATCCTCCTTTGGCTTTCAATACGACCCGGACCACTCGTGACATGCGTTTTGTTAATTTTGTCAAAGTTTCCTGGGAAATATTGTTCCATTCGGCTTGGAGAAATCGCCACATGTGCTCTTTCGAGCTTAGGCAGACTTTCCTTATTCGTTCTTAATTTTTACAGATCGGTGCCGTGTGTTTACGGTCGTATATGCAAATTTTCTTTGCGCATAATGTCGTCACTTTTACCAGATCTCCGGCCCCCGGCACTGCTAAAACAACCCCAAACCATAATTGAACCACCACCGTGTTTTACTGTGGACACAATCGCGCAACATTCGCTCGTCCTTCGTTCGTTTTACAAAAACCCTGCGCTTCTCCCCAAACACTTCGAACTTGCGACCCGTCAGTCCAAACAACGTTTCCGAAATTTTCTGCTGTTCAATTTACATGAGTTTCGGCCCATTGTAATCACTGTAATCGTTTTTAGCGGTTCCCACGATTTTCTTACCGCAACGCGACCGAATAAACTGGTTTCCCTTGAGCGGCGTTTAAGCCGGGTTTTCCTAGGAGCAGGTTTTATGCGTCGCATACGACGTCAATCGCTGATTTCTCTTACTCAACACTTTAAGACGTCGATCTTCCGCGAGGGTTGTTATCCGTGACGAACTTGTGCGATTCCGATCTTCGAATGTTCCGATGTCTCGGTAGCGACGAATAGTGTAATGAACTGTAGATTCTGTCACTCCTCAACTTTTCTGCTAGCACACGCACAGAATGTCCTTCCTCGTATAATGTGGCAATAACCGTACTTTTTTCTACACTTTTCGGCTTTCCTTTCGGCATTTTTTAAATACTATTCTCACAAACACCGCCATTGAACAATCCTATCGCAACTGGTTTAACGATATCAATTATTTCCTGCTATAGTGGGAGACTTTTAGGAGACACTCACGTGGAGTTTTACGACCCTGTCGACCCATCCCTCTATTGTAAACATGCTTGTCGGCGTTCCTTTAAATATCATTTGTAATGGTTTTATTACCTGCTATTAAGTTAAATTAAATTTTCTCTTCAATAGACTTCTTCTCTTGATGATTTTCGTCTTGAATACTTTGAAGTTATAAGCATAACTTTATTGCAGATTACAATAATGTTAAAAGTATTAAATATTGAAAAAGAATTGATTTTTTAAATTTATACTAGTTGTCCTAACTTCAATGCCCGATAGTGTATTTATTCCTACAATCACATTTTTTTAGTTAATAGTATCCATTTAATTAAAAAAAAAACTTACTTTCCAGAGAAGGGAAGACATCAGGCTTTTCAAAGCTATTATAAATTGCACATAAAAACATCGATTTTTCTTCCATAAAAATAGCAAATCCAAGCGTACCCACCACTTCCAGTGGAAGCAGTCCTGAATTTTCCTTACTAGATCCTTAGATCTAACTGAACCCAAGAAAGACTTTCCCAAAACAAAACGGTTCAATTTCGATTCACGTCCTAGAGCCACTTCCGGAATGAGCCAATCCAAAACTAAAATTAACAAAGAGAACTCCCTAAATGTTAAACTCAGATGTGGTGCCGGTTTTATCAGTTGATATTGATGACCTCTTGGAGTACTTTTGAAAAAATATTAGTCATACATGGCCAAACGTTAATTTTTTAGAGCCCAACACTCAAAAAAAAGTAGACAAAATTACCTCAAGAGTGGGAGGCAATTTTTCCTCCTCCCATTCTTGGGGTAAATTTTCCCTACAAATTTCCCTGGTGTAGGATGTAAAATTACCCCAATAGCTGCCACCCATTATTCGGGTAATTTTCCCCATTTTTTTTTTGTATGAATTGACCTGTAAGAGTTATATGGAAAGATTCCTTTTTAGAGGATATCTATTTCTCTTTATGGAGAAACACAATGAAGTTACGGTCGTGTAAAACATTTTTTCTAAATAAATATAAGGAATAGAAATTAATATTATAGTTTACCTTCTTTAAGAGATATGCAATATACGGAGTGTATAGAGTGTTTGCATTTCTAATTTCTCCTCCTTTCTACAAACTCAGTTTTGTCAAAGAGCAGTCTTAGATATCAAAATACAGCTTACCTGCTATTCGCAACGTCTTCCCTAAAAGGATGGAATACAATTTCAATTATTCAGCAACTTCGTCATCATATTTTTATTTTGTTCGTAACAGCTAGCGGTATAAACTACAAAAAAACTAGAAATCTTTAGAAATTTTAAGGGTGGTTTTGACTCCCTAAGGCGATATTCGCCAAAAACGGAAAATTGTGACTTACAATGCTCGTCAGATTTCATTAACAAGGTGTGACAGTTCTTGTTATACACAAAAGTTCTCAGTTATATTAAAAGGTGGAATATCTAACTACAAGTTTTAGTTTTCAATATTTTCAGTGAGATTGTTTGTATTATTTGCTAGTACTGAATTGTCAATTAAACCAACTTTGAGATCAACGTAGATCCGTGATACTACAATGATCATCCCATAAAATGAAACTTTATATGTTCATAGGCAGTTGGTTAACACATACACTATGTCCATGGAATTTTGGCCAAGTGAGAAAATTTTACAAATACCTTATTATAATAAGTGTTATTGCATTCATTTATGATAATCTTAATGCGTATTCGTCCTAATCACACCTGCAGCTTAAATAAGCAGAGTATTAGGGGCAGAAAATTTATTGGACACGTCTTATTAACGTAACTAAGCAGGGAAACAATTTAATGACATCCCCTGTCTCTTAGGGCTTCTGTAACAAGAATAGATCAATATCCTTGCCGACACCCTAACAAAATTTATCACAAAGATGCTGCGAGTTGTGAGAGCAGTGATCAACGCCAAGGGTGAATATTTTAATGAGAAAAATCTTTAAGAAATAGCATTGCTTTATTATATTTATCATTTTTCGTTACGGTAATATTTTTTTTTTCTTTTAGAGTAACAAATTTATTTTTAGTTTTTTGATTTCTTAAACATTTGTCACTTGGCCAAACTTCCGTGGACGGTAGTGTATATTACGCATTTGAAAGTACTTTTAGATAGATAATCTCAAGTCGTGTTTACAGTTTATGATTTAATGCTATATATGTATAATAAAAAACGTTATGAATGAATTATTATCTACTTGAAACGCACTGACGATCTTCACATTTCTTCTCAATGCAAGCGCTTCTATAAATGTTAATAAAAATCATTCTATTTCAGGCTCATATAATCGAACGCTCATATAATACTATCGACTTGAAATGGCATCATTATCGAGTGCTTTGAATGACATGAAATCTTATTTTTCAAAATCATCCAGTAGTTGTTATAACAATAATTTGCCGTAGATTTACAACAAAACATAAGCGATTGTCATATACGAAAATATACATATCTCAACCAAATAATCCTCGTCGTGAGGGATATTGATATTCTTACACATATACATATTTAGTATGGAAGAACTTTCTTTTCAGGTATGTAAGCACATATGATGTCAATTATCTTCAGACTAATGACGTAAATACTAAATCTAACCCATGCGTTTTGCAATACATACTTCTTATAGGTATCATTATAAATATACGTAGTAATTATTGAATTATATTCTATCAGCAAAAGTGGTTACTGTTTTATCTTACTTATCCATTAAATTGAAACCATGTGTAGTATATATAAACAAGGAGATGTACATACACCACACATTGAATTTCATTTAATAAAAATTGTGGTTTAATTAAGGTAATTTAAAACACGTTTCAAATGGATAATACTCGCGTCTCACCATATCTGTAACATATTATTGCAAATAATAAGAACACACGCGTTACTTAATTCCTAATTTATTTTAAACTTTATTTATATGTTAACCGACCTTCAATTCGTAGTATTGAAAATTTTCCTCTCATGAATAAAAATTGAGTAGGTTATTTCAATCTCTAGTTCTTTATTATTCCAATAATTTTGCCAATATATTTATTTGTGCTTTTATTTTCTAAGTACATGTTATTGTTTGGTATTTTGATTAAAAGGAAGCTCTAGCCAATTTTATAAATACTTATATAAGATCAACCAGACAATAGATTCGGGAATCTTTAAAAATAAAATGCCTGAATTTTAGGTTTACGGTTCAAATTCTAAAAGTGCTTTTCTTTTCCGGGATTCTCAAACAGACCACAGTAAACACAAATATTTACACTTTTTCAAAGGAGATTAATGGCGTATTTTGACAAGTCAAGTGTTTATGAAACTGTTTTATTAATCTCGAGTTTCAGGTGTGAATAACAGAATCGTATTTCGACTGTCAAGTAGGGTACCCTCATGTGTCGCCTACACAGAGAAAACTGTATTGGAAAAATAAATCCAATCTACTAGATTTTTATGACATATAGAATATCAGAAAAATACTCATTATATAAAGACTTATTACAAATTATTATAACACAATAATACTAATTAATTGTGGTTTTATATTACCCAATGCTGCAATGTGATAGAAGTTAAATAAATATTCCTAGTAATTTTATATGTGGTCGTTCTTAATAGGTGAAATTTCAATAATACAGAGTATTTTTGATTTTATAATTTAACTGTGAAGTTTGTTTAATGATATATAATTTCTAATACAAAATTACTCATCAGACATCTGACCGAAAATTGCCCCCAACAATCAATCTTAAAACATGTTTGAAGGGCAAATGCCAGTTTAACCATAAAAAAATTATATCTATTAATTGTGGATAATATAATCTAGATTATAGACGAATGCAGTGGCGGCTCGTGGTCGGAAACGTAGGGTGTTCACAAAATCAAGAACATGCAAATTTTTAACTAAAATCCAATCATTTTTTTCGTACATGTCCTTCTTAAATTTTCTTGTAAAATCTCTAAATTTGCCCTTTGTAATTTGCGTCAAATTAAGGTCTGGTTTTGGTCTGCCCATACTTTTAACTTGAATTTATTTTTTGTTCATAACTAAACGAATTAAAATTGTATTCCAAATATTGCACAGTAAAACTGTTCGCATCCATAGTTCTTATTTATATATGTTGTTTAGTGTTTACTTACAATACTACTTTGTTTGTTTTGTGTGCATTTCATTATCTTTTTTACGTACTGTATATTTCATTTCATTACCTTTTTTACGTACTATATACATTCTTTTTTTTTTGTCGGCTGTACCAAAGCGCATTAGTGGCGGCTTTGCTTTGTCGACTTTTTGCAGAGGGATTTAACGATGCGGCGTAGTTTTTAACTGCGGCTGCGCTGTTGCTAATTTATTATTGTTTTTCTAAAAAAATCAATTATTATTTGTATCTTTGAGGGAAATGTAGGTTTTTTGGAACAGTTAAAGATTTACGAGTTTAAGTTTGTGATTTTATGTGCGCGGGTTTAATAAACGTATTGATGTAGATGAAATACCTCAAACGAAAATTTAAATCAGTGTTTTAAATAAAATAGATAGTTTTTTTTTAACAAATATATTGTCTAATTTCCTTTTTTTTACAAAGTTAAATTTAAGATATTTATAAATTAACACTAAGTATTTAAATTGTTACAACCATGATTATTATGTTAATTATATCAACTTTTATCATCTACAATTCTTTGAAAACTTTCCTATACCTAAAACTAAAATATAAAATTAAATTTAATACAGACCTGTATTAATTACTCATCTAAACTGCACGAGTGTGATTAAACATTGACCACTGGCTTAATATAAGCAACAAATTAATAGATTAATATAAAAAAAATTAAATTCCAAGCAAAAGAAAATAACACATGTGATCCACCCCGATATCTATATCACACTGGCTCTCTCGCTCGCACGTACGAAGCAGATAGCCAGAAAACAAACAAAAAACCTGGAAACAAATCCGTCCAATACGAAAAAATATAGCAATAGTGAAATAAATAATATAATGTTATATATGTCACGAAAATTCTGTTAAAACTTAAAGTATAAAGAAATACACCGTTATCCTAAAATATCAAAACAACTTTCAAATAAAAATAACATTAAATTAAGAAATTTATTCAGATAATTGTTTTTTTAAATAAAACACTACAGCAGTATGTTATATAATAAATTAAAATAATTACGCAGCCTTGGTTTCATTATAAAACTGTCATCAACAAACAGTATTAGTTCTTATGGTAGTTACGATCTGTGAACGGTGAGTCATTCATAAACAAAACATATATAATATAGTTTATCCGTAAAACACGATATCTGAACGTTGATGTCGATCGATTTGTTCACGTGACCCGAAAACGCAACGAAAGCGAGCACAGGAGCACACTCAATTTGTGCACCGTTCATATGGAATCTGCCGTTTCCCTCCCCACCTCCGCTACGTCCTTTATGCGGCTAGGCATTGGATAAAATCAACGTAGTCCCGCCCACTCGGCGCACGTGCTCCGTCGTCGGTCGCTTGCTCGCGATGTACATATATATGTATAAAAAAGAACGTCGCGTCGTTTATTCGTTTCGCTGCGTTATGCTTCACGAATATATTAAGATCAAGTAATAGATTTTATTAGTTTGTAATCGACGATTTGTTTAGGGGGTTCACGTGCTCATGTGCTCCTATACAGAAACCGCCACTGGACGCGGAATGTACTGATGACATAAACTGCTGTTCAGCTGGTAGAATCAACCGTTTTTGCAAAAAAAAAAAAACTAAAGGAACTAAATATGTATGTAACTTCTACTTTTAATCATAAAATTACATCAGAATCAGTAACATGTGCACAGAGCCATTTATTTCTCTCAGTAAATGTATTTCGTTTTGTTAATATTTATCCAATATCCAGTTAGATTTGGAATTATACTTAGAGCTGCGGTGGTAGCTGTTTTAGATTTTTTGACGCTTACTCATGTCTATTGTATTGTATTGTATTGTATTTATTTTCATTACATAAACGTAACATGTCAATAAAAAATTGATGTATAAAACAGTAAATAAACACATATATAATACATTGTATAAATAAAAAGTAAAAAAACGTTGGCAAAAAGAAAAAGGAAAGTCTACAAGCATCACAGATGGGAACAGTACTTTGTTAGAAATTCACTAACATTATAAAAAGGTTTTTTAAGCAAAATAGCTTTCAGTTTCTTATGAAACCTGTTTACATTAAGCTTTTTTAATTGATCGGACAGTTTATTATACAATTTCACGCATCAGTAATTCACGGACTGCTGAGTTTGTGTAAGCCTATAATGTGGAA
The DNA here is from genome assembly GCA_004143645.1 of Protaetia brevitarsis. Lineage (NCBI taxonomy): Eukaryota > Metazoa > Arthropoda > Insecta > Coleoptera > Scarabaeidae > Protaetia > Protaetia brevitarsis. The sequence continues at coordinate 626,457 of RXPK01000276.1, forward strand.
TGGCTAGTTCGTCTTTGTTTCTAGTTGAGTATGCGTGACAGTCAGAATTCTTCGCAAATTTTTGTTTGTTCTGGTGAACATAGTTAATACAGTTTAATCTATATACATTCACCATTGTCATTATCCTTTCTTGAACAAATACGTCTCGGCAACTTTCTTGAACCCGTAATCTGCACAATGTTTTTAATGCACGTTTTTGTAGAATTAAGATTTTTTTCCAATTCCGCGGATGTACCCCAAATCATTATTGCATAAGTGGCTGCGCTATGGAAGTTTGCATAACATGCTAGCTTTGCAGCTTCGTGGGTAAGATCGTTCATATACATTATGAAAAGTATAGGCCCTAAGATGGAACCTTGTGGAACATGATGATTGAATCGGTGTTATAATTAATACGCTTTCCTTCCTCAAAACATATATTAAATAATCTTTACTCTGAAATAGTTTACTAAATTGATTCATGTAATTTAGGCTATATTTCAAAAAAAGAAAATAGCATTTGATTGTAGGATTCTGTAAATTTTCCAGAATTACTTTAGCTGAATTTGAGCTATCTTCGTATACTGCTATACTAAAATACGCTACCAATACATCTCAGTTAACTAACATTCCCTCTGCACACTGATGTGTAGCTAACCATCTGATACTAGATAGTTTTAATATTTTATAGTGGTTTATTTCAAAATAAGTTTGCATCTCCTATAACTCGTCATAGCGTTTTGAGTTTGCTCCAATGTACGAATATGTACTTTTTAAGAGATCTTCACAATTGTGTGGTAACATACTATATGCCATACTAGAAATTAGTGCAGCTAAATGACAAATACATTTGATTAAAATTAAATGAGGTACATCGTTCTTTAACCCAGAATCGAATGAATTATGTTTTCCTATCACGACTGCAGCTCCATCACATGCCAGACCAATTATATTAGATAAGGATATTTGTTTTAAGTTCACGTAATTTTTGAAAGTTGCATATAACTTTTCAGCTGACCCATCAGAGGCATCTATGTGCAAAAGCTCTAATAATTGTACTTACTACTTCTTGACGTTTACGATGAAGGTATTGGACTAATATGCATAAAACCTTTTGGATAGAAATATCCGTGCTTTCGTCGATTAAAATTGAGAAATGTACCTTCAAAAAGAATACTTATAAAAGTATAAGTGAACTTCCACTATGCGTATAGACAATGAAAAAGTTCAAAATAATTTCTTAGAAGAACTTTCCTTCTACGATTACTTACCGTCTTATAACATCTGAAACGGGGCAAAGACTGGTTTATTACAATTTCGGCCTTGTGAGAGAACGATTGGTGGTGCTTATATAGATGTAATATTAATTGTAATTTCTAGGATTCATAGTGGACTATCGTCTTAAGTTTGAAGAACACTGTATTTTATATTCGAAGGTAAATTGGAAACTTGAGAAACGTAATAAATACACACATTTTTTTGTTTTATTTTTCGTATGTGGAGTCTCATTTACGATCGAGTAGAGAGTCGTGCCGTTTAATATTTAAAAATGTTACCGTTAAGTTGCTTATTTTTGTATGATATTTTAATATTTTATAAGCGCAACGAAAATAAGTTTACTAAAAATCGGGACGTTGATAGTAATATGGCAACGCGCAATTCTAATGATTTAAGTATTCCTGTCCATAAGACCGCCTTATTCGAACGTTGTTCATATTACAGATGCGTAATTTATTACAACCACCTGCTTGCCACTACGATAAATGCATTTAAAAAATCACTGAAACTTTCTTCTAGAACTTTTTATTCTGTTGACGAATATTTGCACAATGAGTTTCTCTAAATTTTAAATAAATTAACATATTTTATTTATAGGTACGTAGATTTATTATTGTTATTTACTGTTTTTGTTTTTACTTTGTAATAATTTATTATATCTTGACATAATAATTTTTACTAACGACAATAAACATTATTATTACTGAAAATGAGTGCGAACGCAGTTTCTTTAATTTCACAAAAAAATTGCTTTGGTATAGACGTACACCACCTCACTACAAACCGCTCTTTGAGAAAGATCTTATTCATCAATATTGCATCCTTTTGGTCAACTCCTCCAAGTATGATGTGGTGTCCCTACCACTATGTCAACTAACTTGTTTAGAACTCAATTAAAGCTGTTAATTTAATTTACAGAAGTAAATGGGTATATAGGTATCCAACAACTTTGCTAGAGAGAATCGAGATTAAGAATTGACGATCTTTTTTTAAGTGCCATTTATATTTTCATTTATGTATTTATTGTATTACCTTGCTATAGTAGTATAACTTCCCCCGCCTTTTTCTTTCTTATCTCTGTAACAGTTACTGTTTACATTAATAAAGTAACTGTAAATAAACCAATTCATAATAATCTATACAATTAATGGACAAGAATGACTATTCAGAAACCGTGTAGGCATTCCGTTTTGTAAACGTCTCTACTCAATCGATATAAAACGCTTTTATTTTCATCGCGCACAATTCTCCTGTAAGAATCTAGAATAATCTACGACCCTATCGTTATTTTCCTTTATACCCCTCCCAACCATCACAAATGCAGTCCATTCATATACAAGCACCCCTGACGCTACCCACGTTACTTCGAGAAATGTTCTACGAACGTGAAACTCGCGCCGTTAATGGATAGCTTCGCTAGAATTTTCGCGAAGTTCTCTAGAACCGTTCTCGAAGTCGTATCCCCCACCACTCCGCCAGACACGCTTTAAAAGTGTTGTTGTCGGGAGCCGGCCAACATAATACAAAATAGATCCGTGTGATATACAAATCGAACGTGTGATATCTAAAATAATTCTACGAGTGAAAGTTTTCTAGTGATACTAGAGTGTAAGGACGGATTTTCACGTTAGGATAAGGAAAATCGGCAAATATGACGTCGAATCTTATAGAAACAGTTAGAGACATTCCCTTGAACGAAAAACAAATTCCAGTTGAGGTCGATGTAAGTGTTATTACCTTTACAATTATTGAATGTTGTTTTTTTTCTTTTCTCTTTCTTAAATAAATTATCGATATTGCGATATTTAAGCTTCAATGTGAACGAATAAATTTATTCAGGTCAACTTTTTGGAAAATCATACATAATGTATGAGAGATTGCTTTTAATTTGGTGTCTGCTTACCTTATTTGGAAAATTACGTACACCGGCAAAGCTGTTGAGATTTCACGTAATAACCATTTAAGTACATTGGACCAAGGTAATTTACCATTTAGGGTATATATTAATTGTTCGCTACTGTTTTAAGGCATTTGTCGAATTTAGTGTTTTGTTTTTATTACGTGACTCTGTTGAGGGTTTTTGGAATACAAAATAAAAATAAACTTTAATTAATGGTAATTTATTAGACGTGGATATACGGTAAAGGTGTTTTTTTTTTAACAATAATAACGATTACCTCATCACTTGCAAAAAACTGGTTTGTATTTTTCTTCAACGTTGAAGTGATAATTTGTCCATATGTGACAGTAGTAATATCTCTAACATCGAAAACATGTACTTATTTATAACTATGATTAATAATATACTTATTTACGCCACTGTATTGATATGGATGTGATTATTACGTAATTGATTCAGTTTAATCTAGAAATAGCATTTCCTGATGTGTAATCAGAATAGGTCATTGTACTTACAAATTATCAATTAATAGTGATTAATTTGACAGTTAGCGCCTGCTCATTTGAGTATTTGTTTTTTCTTTTTTTCTCTCTTTTATTTCCTACTCTTTAGTTTATTCACTTTTCTGTTTGTTTATCGATATGACAGCCATTCTGGTTCATCTATTTTTTGGAAAGAAGACTTTAATTCTTTAACTTATTATAGCCGTGTAGATCTAGGCTTGCATCTTCCTCTTCCTCCTGGTTGTTCCCGACCCTCCACACGTGTTCCAACCATTTTATTCTCTGCCTCTTAATTTTTTTAACCACGTCACCTTCCATTAGCTCCTTTGTTAATTCATAATTGGTTCTTCTTCTATATTCACCGTTGTTCATTTTTATTGGACCTAATATTGTTCTTAGTATTTTTCTTTCTTGTATCCTAAGCTCATCTTCTTGTTTCTTGGTCATCGTTATTACCTCTGCTACTATCGGTTGTACTATGGTCTTATAAATTCGTCATTTTTTGTTTTCTTTTCCCAATGATTTGTACTTTTAAGAGTTTTCTATTTGCTTGATAGGCCTTGTTCATATTGGTTATTATTATATTAATTCGTTTAATAAATAAAACATATTATTACATTATCATATTGTATCGTATATGTTTTTTGGTTTTTTTTTTTGCTTAATTTCATGGCAGAATTATTTCTTAGTTAATTTTAAGTTTGGTCTGCCACTATTAAATTGTAATTTATTATAAGCTTAAATAAAAGGTTAATTAAATTAAATTTAGTTAACGTATTGTTATTAATCCGATCTATATTTGTAACATCCCCAATATATGCTTTTAGCTTTGGCCTGAAGATGCGTGTTAAAGCACTCGAAACATGTAGCCATTAGCGTTTTACTAATAAAAAAAAGAGTTTGTGAGATTCTGGACCTACTTTCATTTCCTTTAACGTAATCAACATGTTCTCACACAGAGTCAATCTTGAAGGATTTGATTCATATACTTAATTATGTATAGTAACAGTTGTCATTTTTGACAGATCATTTTACAACTAGAAAAGTATCTTCTGCAGACAATTTTTAGGTCTCAGGTTCAATCATTTTTGAATATTCTTAGGAAATTATAGGAGTGAACATAAGAATTGTAATTTTTGGCAGGTAATATTGTTCTGATATTGTAATAGAAGAAAATTTGCCGACTTACCTCTCTGCTAAGGTGTAACGGTTTTAATTTGCACGCAGTTAATTTCATAATTGATATAAATGAGAGGGGTAGAAGTATACCAGTTTGAGCCTATTATTTATTCGTGGAGGAATAAATGAATGAGAATTTAAGATGGCACTCTCATTACTAACGTGAAGATATTGGCTAATTTGTGGATCTGAAATTACAATATATATCTATAAAGATAACAATAATTGTAAGACAACTTTAAGCCACTATACATGCGTTAATTAACTAACGCTAATTAATAATTACGTCACATTACAAACGTGTGTAACATTGGGTTGTCATTAGCATACATGTTTCACCTTACCAACGGTCTTCAGTACTACTAGTCAACCTAATGTATTATACGGAGAAATTCGTATATATGCTTAATTAGTGGAAGAATATATTAATGAGATTTCCATCTGAAATTCTCATTCATTTATTTTCCTACTTATTAAGTATATATACGAATTTCTCCGTATGATACATTAGGTTGGCCAGTAGCACTGCATATCCTTGGTAAGGTGAAACATATGTATGCTAATATCAAGCGAGTGTTATACATATTTTTAATGTGACCGTGTTAGTTATAATTATGAGCTAATAAAATATAAAGATAGTTGCTAACGAATGATTTACTACATAGTAATTTATTTATAAGTGTGAAAAATAGTACTAAATAAACAAATTCACGTGTATAACTTTACCACCAAATTACAAGTCTTAACTATGATTTTGAGTAATTTTCCTCATTTTTTTTTTACCGCCACTTAAACTCCTTTTACTTCGGACGCCCTAATGTGGTTTAAATTAAAAATTAATCACAAGCATGTATTACAATTAGCGATGCGCAAGGACGTGTTTTCTCGACTCTTGCAAAATCCATAGGCAGCACTAACCCCCACTTATGAGGTGGGGTATAAACAGGAGCATGTATAATCGCTGTAAAGTAAATTTCTCCTTCTTCTTGCCCATCGCTAATCACAATTATTATTATTCGCAAATTTAGACAGTGGAACAGATTTAAGCAAACTTCCTCCAAGGATTAGATTTATTTTAGTCTAATAAATAATGACATTTATCATAAATTTCACTCCTACATGTCAATCAGCTAAATAACCATTAGTAATAATTACTAACATGAAAAAAATTAAAATCTAATTTTGTTAAAAAGAATTAGATAGGTGTTATTTAAAAATACCTATTAAAAATTGAAATTATCGGTGTATATAAATCCAATTAAAAACTCTTTAAAATCTTTAAAATTCTTATTTTAATTAACAAACGCAAGTCCTTTTATGATTTAATTAATAAGGAGTACTAATCGTCTTTTCTGTATTTTCAGAGTGGATTTCCATTCGACGACTTCGATAGAGACAGATCAAGTTCCTCATTCCGTTCGCAATTAGACGACATCGCCAGGCGACATCCCGAATTCGCCGAGCACTTAAAACATCGGCGGAGGTTTCCCCTTCCGGTCGCACACTTTGGGCAGACACCGCGACAGACGCGGCTCCGACCACGGTAAGCCCTCGGGCTCGCAAGACGCGGAGTTCCAGAGGTATCCGCACGACAGAGCGTTCCCCAGATTCGAGCATTTCGAGTCACCGTTCCGACAATACTTCGACGAAGACGTTCCCGACTTTTACGAAGCTGGGTATCGACCGCCACCCGAACATCAACCACAATATACGTACTGCGCTCAACAGCCATCGGCGGAAGAACCTCACCAGCAACAGCAACAATCACAACCGCAACAACCGGTTTCACCACAGCCGAGCAACGCAGAGAGACCGCCACAGCCTCCCGGCAATCGCGAAGGCTCAAGGAAGCAGAACATTCAACAGAGTAATACGGTAGATCTGGGCCAAAAGCAAGAACCCGTGGATGAGAACAGAGGCCAGAGATCAATGTCTGCGCCGCCAGAGAACCGTTCTACTGGGCACCGATTCGTTTCCAGTATTAACATCCCAATACAGAAACCCAGCTGTGGAGGCGGGGACATGGGAGGTAAAGCTTCGACTCAAGCGCAGGAAACGAAGCCACAGCAGCAACAGAGTAACAAACCAAACGAAAGGGTTTATACCTATCCATGTAGAAGGCCGAGATGAACCCATTATACCCAAGAACGTAAACCAGACATACACACAACCTCCACCACAACCTCACCCTCAACCACCCTCTCAACCCCAGGCTGAAAAAATATTCGGACGAAAGCCTTCCCAATTCACCCAATACTTAAATAAAGGCGAACCGCACGGAATGACCCCAGAAGAATTTTACAAACAGCAGCAACAACAGTACCAGCAGCGACAACAACAAAGCTTCCAGCAGCAACAACCGCAACAGAATCAAGGTCAGCCCCAAGAGCCATCGCAAGCACCCCAGCAAGAGCAAACACCCACTCAACACCCCCCAGCGTCATCCAAACCAAATCAATTAGAACAGATTCAAATTATCCAAAAAGATGTATCAGAATTAATGAACCAAGTTGAGAAATTTAATGGTAAACCCAGAGACAAAGAGTATCTTTACTTAGATGAGATGCTAACTAGAAATCTGATCAAATTGGATACGATAGAGACTGAAGGTAAAGATAATATAAGGCAGGCTCGCAAGGAAGCCATCAAATGCATCGAGGGATGTATAGGAATATTAGAAGCGAAAGCTAACGCGAATTTAGCAGCACAAATGCAAAAGGAAGAACAAAAAATGGAAGTTGTCCAAGAATCCGAGAAACCCCAAGAAGAAGCAGAAGCCCAACAACCCGCCACTGCCGAACAGGTGGCTGAAGCAGCTTCGTCTTCCATGACGAGTGAGAACGGACAACCTGAAGCCGCACTTGAAGTGTCTGGTGTTACTCGAACTGGTAGTGTAGTAAGTGTAACTCCTATGGAAGTTACTGCTACAGAAGATTTAGGTAAAGAAGTTCCTGTTGCGGCACAAAGTGAAGCTGATGCGCAAAATAAATTAGAACAACATCAGCCAGCTGAAGAAAAATCCGAAGAAGTGAGCGCGGCGCTCCGGAAATCAAAGTAGAAGAGAGCAACAAAGAAAATACTCAAATCCAGGACGAGCCTAAAAAAGAAGAAAGCATGGCAGTAGAATCGGAGAAAAAAGTAGATGAAACAGCAGAGACATCTAGTCAGAATCCGGAAAACCCCACAGTAACAGAAGCAAAAAAAGAAAAGAAAAAGGGCAAGAAGAAAACGGAAAAAGCTGATAAAAATTAAACCAATTGAATTGAAAATATATTTTTGCAATTAGGAAAATTCTTTCTTATACCCAATAATCTTATTTAATAACTTTGTCCACAAAATCAAAATCTTATTGAAATTAGTTATTTAGATTAGTCAGTCTGTCAGTTGTCATTTTAACTATAGAAAAAAGCTATATTCACGCCACTCACAACTGTGATTTTATAATTTCGGTTGTTTTTTTTTTTTGTGTCCACCGTCCACTTATTTATTTTATGTACATACTTAGATTAGATTGTGCCATAATGTACGTTTTATCTTTAAAATAAATAAAGAAAAAAGTATGTTTCTCACATTCTTTTGTCTGTCGTAAATTGGACACTTCTATTTCATCATTTCTCAAATTTATCCATCATTTTTCCGACGAATGTAGCTGTAACAACTATTCTAGCATATCTTCAGCAACTTCCGCACTGTTCTGTAGAGAAAATATTTAAGAACGCAGTTCTAGTTACCTGTATTTGTAACTAATCTAGGAATAATATAATTTTTACATTGTAAATAATTATTTATTACGATAAAACGTAAATGCCTTAAATATTATGACGAAATCGCTTGTATATAAAGATTGGATTAATATTTCTATAGTTGGGGCTTATCACTAGCTAAGTTTTGTGTTTCTGTGTTGGGAAGATATAGACTTGAATGTTTTGTTGTTGTTGATAATTGAGAATAAATGGTTTTATACCAATAATGCCCGTGTATCTTTCAGAATTCCTGTAAATAATAACAACTTATGGTAAGTTGCGAACAGCATTGACATTGTCAGTGAATATACATACCTACTTACCCTACACTACACATTATATAATCGTAACTACCTACAGTTCTAAAGATTGCAGTTTAAGAATTTATCACTAAAGAGGTTTTAATAGCGCATATCTGAAATAATGTCCATTCTCTTGATGGCAACAAAATGAACGTTAGAATCTGAAATAAAGGAACTAGTATCATCGACTTACTGACTAGAAGGACATTCAGGTAACAACAAACAAGTTATTTACATACATAATAAACAGCGGAGGTTCCAAGATAGAACCTTGAGGTATACCCCAGGTGATATTTGCGAATTCGCTTCTAAAAACGCCGATCTAGTGCGAGCTCTCGTCGAACGTTCAGGCCGGATGTTGGTGTCACATATGTGTGGGTATTTTTACTTTTGCAAAAGAATATGTACTTCTTACCAGTGGCGGCTCGTGACTTTTTGTGCAATATACGGCTATACTGTAACCTGGGTAACTCTTCCCCAGTCAATAAGTTATACTTTTATAGCTATTATTATAGCAGCATTGTGAGTAGAATAAAAATTAAGAAAAAAGGATTAAATTAAATTAAAGAAAATAAAGTATAATTTATTGTCTAGCAAGAACCACGTAGAGATGAAAGTGAAATCTTGCTTGGATAGGAAAATGGATGAAGTGATAGGTAAAAAGAAAAAATAAAAACTTAAACTCTAAAAACAATAACAAACCCTCAGCAAACTAACAAAAAATATAATAATAACTTCTCTCATAAAATTCTACAATAAAGAAATAATAACTTAACATAAACTCTTAATAGTAAACCAACAATAAACATCAAAAATTATATAAGAACCCTTAGCAAACGAAATATTTTTTTAAAATACAGAGAAAAGTCTAATATATTTTTTTTTGTGTGTGGAAAACTGCGTGCAATAAAATAACGCGCAATGAAATATTAGAACAAGTTTCTAATCCGTGCAACACCAATAAGATTGCACACAGCTGATCGAAACCCATTGAATGCGCATGCGCTATTTGTATTACAGGCAATTCTATCGCACGCAATACGAAAAAATGTGAACTGTAAAGCGACCTTAAGAAATTTTGTCGCGATACTTCAGGTCATTTTACACAGGAATAAATTTTAACCGAATTTTTCACGTATTGTTGTGTCAAGCATAAAATCCTAAACCATAGCATTAACCGATAACCAGCAAAATATGGATCATAATTGTTAGATTAGGTTACAACTTAGAAGTGCAAATGGAACTAACCTTCTATTCCTGTGTAAAACGGCTAGAAAGTGTCGCGACAAAATCCTTAGGAAAATTCTCACCAAAATTTTCGGGCTAATTTTTGTTGTGATTTATGTAAAAATTCTCGAAGGTGTAAAACGGCTCTTACTCTCTAGTAATCTAACTGACGTAATTTTTCCCTTTATTTTGCTGTCTGAATGTTGGATTCGGGTCCCATATTACATTCACAAATTTTGAGCCTTTAAGAAATCAGTTTAGAGATGCTAATTAATTTTACACCTTTCCAAACGTCACAGTGCTGAAATGCTAGAGTGGCTTTCTATCACTAAAGTACAACTCGATTTGAAAATATGAACCTTCCAAAAACTCTTGCAATTTTTTGACGCCAACTCTTGGACTATAAGGTTAGATATTGTTATTGTTAAGACAATTTTTAGAATAATTTGTGTACAGTGAAAATATTTCATCTGCATGTACACAAACGATGAACCACACTGAGACAAGACTTGTTATATAAAGACATTTAAGGTCTAGAAACAGTTATGTTATAAAGAAAGACAATATTACATGGTACTTACCTATACTGTAATATAAGCAAAACCGTGGTAAAGCCTATCCGTTCCGTAAACCAACGTAACTACAAATGCATACAGCGCAACGATCCTTTTTAACAACTCTCGACGTCACATGACGATTGAGTATAGCATGGTAAGTAAACACAACGCACGTGGACAAGCAAATTCGGGATTGGTTGATCTCATTCAGCTCGGCGATTTTCGACCTTATTGTTTCGACCTAAAGTTGATTATAAGTGCAAGTACTTTCAACTCATATGCATAGTACAGCTATCCAATTTTACTTAATATTCATACCAGTAATAAATTCAACCGTCTGTTTTAGCAATACCGTTAATTAATTAACGAACCTGAAATTTAGCATTATTGTAAAATCTATAACATCCGATAGATCTCCACAAGATATCTGATACAAAGTTCATGTACTTATCAATAACTTGTGCCTCTTTTGATATTAATTTCTACGTTAGAATTGCGATAAATATGTTTCTATTAATTTTATAAACAATTGTAATAACTCCAAAACGAATATCCCATGGATATATATCTAACATATGTAATGAATATGAACATGTTTTGGTGATTGGGATATCCAGAAGATATCTATCAGACGAAGTGTGCTGTGTGGGAATGTGAAGTTTCAACTGAATATTCAGTGCGTTTTTATCAATGTAAACCTAAAGAAATACTTTAGTTTATACCACTAAGAGAATAAGTTTTAAACTATCTTAGGTATGCTGGAACTGGAATAATCCCTACTAGAAAAATCGCAACATTGACTGTAAAATCTAAGTTTGCCCTAGCCCGAGAAAGTGAATAACAAATCTGTAATCTGGCAAAATTTAAATTTCCCACAATTATTTTTAGTAACTTCAACAGAAAAACATCAAAATAACTAATAACCTAATACAAAACCATTGGTAATTTCGTGTTTCAATGTTGAAGTTACTAAGAATATTTGTGGGAAATTTAAATTTTGCCAAGGGGTGCCTTCTAGATAGCATTAGAAAAAAAAAAATACAGAAGCTGGAGATTTTTTTAAGGAACATTTTGTAGACCCGTAATTTATTATAAATGACAATAGCTCCGATAAGTGTGAGGCAACAAACGACAGAATAAAGCAAGGAAATTCAATTGTAAGTAAGTAACACCAGGTAAATAGCAAAAATAATGTATTTCATATAAATATTAAACCATAGTAGACAATCTTGTGAAAACATTAACGTTAAGGATCACAAATAACTAGTGGTAACTGCACTAAGTAAACATAACTAAACTTAAAACTAGAATAAGCTTATAATAGTATAAATAAAAACAACCACAAATACATGAAATTGTACTTTTCCTCATAAACAACTTCGTGGAAGTAGTACAATTACATCCTTAAGTAGATCAAAGAATTTGATACTACAGATAGATGACTTGTTTAAATAGATTGGAAAAAGTAACTATAATAAATAAAAACAATACAACAGATTAAAATAAAGTAGGAAGACCGATATCTAAGTCACATAAGGCGCAAATGTATGGATATTTACTACTTGGCATTGCGTCGTTTTTCCATTTGTTCGTACAAATCAGATCTATCTAATAGTTTATCCCACTCCGCGTCTGAAAAAATATCGCTGTTCCGATGAATAATTAAAGAAGAATCGTCAATCTCTAAGATCTTTAATAAATTTTCCATATCAAGATCTTTATCAGTAGGTGGAACTGGATTGCTGAATTTACCTAAAATCAAACATGGTATCTAGATTGGCCGTCCAATTTAGACGATAATTTATTTTACCTCCCTTGATGATGACAGTTTCTAGTTTCTTCTTCATGTTACTACAATATAAAATCCTATCGTCGATGGTGTTTTTCGTAATCAGGGAGTACACAACAACCGGCTTTGTTTGACCTATCCTGTGGCATCGATCTTGGGCTTGGATGTCAACCTGGGGATTCTGCATAATGATAAGTTTTAGTAAACGAAAAGTGTTGTCCAGAACGAATATTAACGTTTATATACCCAATCTCTATCAAATATAATCACAGTATCAGCTGCCATTAAATTTAAACCCAAACCTCCGGCTCGAGTCGAAATCAAGAATGCGAATATATCTTTGTTAGTGTTAAACTCTTTCATGGCCTCTTCTCTATGATCAAGAGACGTATTTCCATCCAATCGACAATAAGTGTGATTTCGAAGGATCATGAACTCCTCAATCAGATCCAACATCATTACCAATGTGCTGAATATCAGAACCTAGAAAATTATAAATTATTTATTCCGATATAACCCGACCATGTATAGACAATATTACCTTATGTTTTCTTTTTTTCAATTTAGAAAGCATTACGTCTAACACCAACATTTTTCCGCTTTCCGTTATTAATCGTTCATCGATCAAAAGGGTTCTTTCAGGTGTTACAGGAGTATGCACCAAGTGAGGATGATTTACAACTTCTTAAACATCATTAATGAATTTGGAGTTTGATGTTGTAAATATATGGCGCCACTTCCTTTTCTACATTTGCACCCATAATTTTATTAGTTTCAGCCATTGCCGTTTCATAATCGAGAAACTCATCGTCACTATCGTCTTCCTGATAGCCTTTATTTTTACTTGCACATTTACGCTTTGGGCGTCCTTCCTCATATAATACCTCCTTCTGCGGAAAACCAAATTATCAACACGGTTATCAACATTCAACATCGTATGAACGCAAATTATTTTATTAAAATTACTCACATTTCTTTTTATCAGAAAATTCAAAGTTATGCCAACAAAATTTAATATTATTTTTTTATTATCAAGACACAAACATGCACACGTTGAAACAATATTTCTATGTATTTCTTAGTAAAATAGAGTTTCTGCTTCTGGATGTTCTTATTGATTTATGTAGTGGATAGACAAGTTTGTTTCTTTCAATTTCGTAATTTTTTAATTGTAACATTTAGCAATAAGTCAATTGGAATATAAATGAATATATAGCTTTCAATAGTAAATGCAACTTAACGGGGTAATTTGTTTGTTTTATCTAATTATAACATTTGCATAAATATATTTCTTAAGTCTTTAAACATCTAAAATAATGTGTCCATACTCCATCATTTTTGATTACTTCCTGTAATCTGGACGGCATAGAATCCAGAAGTTTCTCCCAAAATTCTATAGAAATCTTTTGCAAGGCATCGTCCACTTTTTCCAATAGTTTATCAGCATTTTGTAACTTTTCGAGTGCGATCAGCATTATGGAAAAATTTCAACTCACAAAACCTTGCTTCCAAAAAGTTGGATATGTAATACCAAATATAATACCAGTATACATATGGTCAATGCCGTATAGTTCCGCTGGCGTACTTTAGAGCGGCGCCACTGTAGCTTCTAGGCGGGGGCAGTTAAAAAGCGGCGGGGCAAGGAACGTACGAAAATAAACAGTGGACCAACCGAACTATGTACATGATATGGAAGCACTTGAGTATTACAGCTGTGGGTAATTCAGAAATCTATTTCTATTGGCAGTAACGCATATAATACGCGTAAATAATCGCGGCAAATATGAATTCTACCCCATGGCATATAAATAAGTAGATGGTCTGAGAATCGGATGTTAGGTGTTAGTTTTGCGATTTATATTTATCCAAGTTATTTTATAGGATGAATGTATGTTTGGAGAGTTGTTCTTTATGAATGCATCTATTATACTTTATCGCTATTTAATTAACGTACTAAACAGAGATACGCTATAATCGATGATTTTTATTGATGATTTATAAAAATTCCAATTTTATGATTTATTATAAAAAGTCTGCATTTGCACTTGGTTGCATACCTATAAAATTTTCTAGTAATATGTTTCATTTCCTAAAGCAGCGAACGAAATTGTAAATGCAGGAAATTTGAATTCTGCTAATTCTCTCCTTTTTTTCTATTTTTTATCATTTTTTTTTGTTACAAATATATAGCTTGACAGTTCTAACCGTTATAAGATATCTACAATAATATAATGTCCAACAATTATATTTTCTATATTGATTCTACAAACAACGAAACAAAAAGTTCAAGAGTGACAAAAGCTTATGTCTGATGCTAGCGTACTTGTACTTGTACACTTTGATAAAAACAAAATTGAGGAAAATACCTTAAAAGTGCAACCAGATAATAACAATGTTGCATTTTTTTTTTCTAAAGACCCCTCCCAGTAAACCAAATTCAAATTTCGCGCAATTACTTTCAGGAACTTCAACATTAAAGCATGAAGTTACCTACGATTTTGTATTACATTAATGGTTATTTGAATACCTTTAAGTTGAAGTTACTCAATATAATTACGGAAGATTTGAATTTTGTTTACTGGGCTGCGATTGAAACTTGTACTATAATGTTTTAGGTTACATTTTAAGCAAAATGATAAAAAAAAAATTCTTGTTCGATACACCATCGACTATCCTGTGAAAACAGTAAACAATAATTTTGGAAACAAATATGAGCTTATATTTTTCAAACATTTCTGAGGTGAATTTAAAAAAAAAGAAAATTTATAGATTTTATAGATACACTTTTTTAATGTTTTCTGATATTTTTATTTCAGTTTTTAGCAAGATAATATTTTTTCGCTGTTAACTGCAGATATATTGACAAGAATTGGAAAAAAAGACATAAATTTATATATCAAGAAACAAAGATTATTTTAAATGTCCACTAGTCCACTAAAAGCAAAAATATTTTATCACCGCAAATAAATCAACAGTGGTAAATAAGATATAATATGTGCTATGAAAAAGTTAATAGGCATTTGACGAAGTAAATAAAAGCAAATATTCCGTGTGTGTGTAGCTTCGCTTTAACACAAAAATATGTTTTAATTTCATTATAAAACGAATATTAATCCATTGAGCCAATATGTGTGTTTTGGTTTTTGTTTTATTTACTAAAATGTTACTTGTTTTGACTCCTTTAATATTCATTTCATAATAATTTTGCGAAATGACAATTCATTGAATGAACGTTCTACCACTTCGCTGCGCGCGCAGTTAAACCACTTTCATTCGTCTCGCACCGACTCTTCGGTTATCTTATATATTTACGCGTTTGTGCAACGGAAAATTCCACTTACGTTTAATCACGTCAGATCACGTTTAATATTTGTTTGGTCGTACACTTTTCTAAAATCAGCCTAGCTGGGACATCTATAGTACGCCAGCGGAACTATTCTTTGTCCGTATATATATTTATATTGTATTTGGTAATACTAATAGGTCGTAAATTTATGCAAGTCGAACACTTACTGCTTCCATTTAAAATATTCAATGTTCTAATTTTCTTACTATTAAAAATAAGAGTCCAAATATTAGTGTTGAGATATACAGTCGCAGAGAAGTGTTATCTGCAATTTATTTTTCAGTATAATGTAGTAAAACAAAGCAATGAAAACCTAACTATTTAGAAACTATTAAAAAACATAGAAAAATGAAAATAAATAGGTTATGCAAAATTTTAATTCAAATGTTTTATTAATTTGATTATGAAAAATAAGTCTATGACATTTGTCCGTAATTGTACGTATGTTTGTTATGCGAGGTGTCAATAAAAAAAATATGTTTATTTATACATATAAGAGGCGAATATCAGATAAACACAAATGCTTTCCTTTTTTTTGCGGCAAACTTTTTGCGCTTTAAACTGAATGAATACTCTCATTTGAAAACTAATAAATCACGGTCGCCGTCACAACTTTCATAAACAATTTACCAACTGAATAGTGGACATGAAATACGAATTCACCAACACACAAGTGAACATTACATATGTGGACTACTCTTCGGCTGGCATGAATAAAATTACATCTAGTAAACACAGCTGTATGTACAGTTCAACCTAAGAATACATAACCAAAATCGCGATTCAGATTGTTAATCTTTTTGTGGGAGGAGCTGTACGTCCTCCATATCAACTTTGATGTTTATGATGGGCCATTGTGATTGATCTAACTTGAACCATTCAGGACCACTACCTTTGTGAATTCTTCAAATCAAGTGGAATACAGCCTCTCGTTACGATGTCTGCCGGATTATCGACACCATTGATGTGACTCCAATCCTTTGTATTAGTGTTACTTTGAATTGTGCTGACTCTGTTTGCTACAAATGTCTTTCATATCGTGAATTCCAAGCTAATGTAATTGATGAATGTGTCCATAAATAAACATTTTTAATTGTTAATTGTAAGTCAATTATCACCTGCTTCATTAAAGTACTTAATAAAACAGCTGCACACAGTTCTAGTCTGGGTACAGTTATTTTCTTCAAAGGAGCTGACCTGGACTTTGACGTTATAAGCTTCGATACTGAAAAGTTATTTGTGCCTGTTGACCTTAGATAAATGCATGCGCCATAAGCTTTCTCTAACGCATCTGCAAATCCGTGTAATTCAAGAAATGCTAATTCAGTGTCAGTGTGCTTGATAATGGATCGCTCAATTATTAGTTGATTTTTAAGTCCGATAATTGATCTGCGAATTTATTCCATTACGACTTTAGTTCGAATCCTATAGGTTCATCCCTTGGTAATTGTGATTCCCAAAGTTGCTGCAACATCAGTTTTGTATTTACAATTACTGGGCTCACTAAGCCTAATGGATCAAATAATCTTGAGATTGAAGATAAAATAAACCCTTTTTTCATCTTTGTCTATTTGTATTATTTTGTTTGCTTCTTTATTCAAATCTGCTAAGATGCTGTGGTTGTTTGATGACCATTTTGATAATTCAAATCCTCCTTTCTTCAAGGGTTCTTCGATGTTCCTCCTGATGGTTATCGCTTCATTTATTGTTGATGATCCAGTTAAAGGAACGTCAACATAGAAATCGTTTTGCACTATGCTGGATTTCAATTGGAAACTCTTTTTGATGGTCAACAGCTAATTGTTGCAGACATTTAGTTGCCAAATAAGAGTTAATGCTGTCCCATATGTGACTGTTTGCAACTTATAAGTTTGTATATCCTGATTTTCATTGTTTCGCCATAGTATCTTCTGAAATTCTTGATCATTTTCATGCATTCTGATTTGTCTGTACATCTTCGTGATGTCTGCCGTCATGACATATTTGTGCGTTCTAAATCTCTTTACTATGGATGTCAGATTTTGCTGCACCGTGGGTCCTACTAACAACTGATCATTTAAGGAAGCTCGAGTTGAAGTACAACAGGAACCATTAAACACAACTCGTAATTTTGTTGTTAAGCTCGCTTCTTTTATTACGCAAAAATGAGGTAAATAATAATGTTTGTTCGGCTAATCATTTATTTTCGTGTCTAAAGACATGTGTAAAGTTGTATGTATTCCTCCATGAATTTAACATAACGCTGTCTCAAATTTTCATTTTGTCAGAATCTTCTCTCTAGTTGGTTGAATTTTATCAAGGCAATATCCTTAGATATTTCTAATTCTTGAATATCTTCCTTGAATGGAAGTCGGACAACATATTTTCCATCTTCTGTTCTTTGGTGAGTTTTTTTCTAGACGTTCACAATCATTTTTTTTTGCGATTACAGCGCAATCTGTTACGAATCGAAAAAAAGTTCCAAACAAACACTACATACTTGATAGCGTATAATCCGAATCTGCAATACAAAATGGAGGTTTCCATTTAAGATTTCAAAGTTGTCCCCTCTCCCCCACAGGGGTGAGGTGGGGGATCGAGTTCGGCACCATTCAGTGAGCCCCCTACATTGTAACAAATCTTATTAAGATCTTTTTTTGATTTGATGCAGTGTTTTAGAGATATTCCGTTGTCTCAAGATAAAAAAACACCCTGTATAACCTGCCCTTCTCAGTTCATCAATTATACCGCTATACCACAATCTATGTATATCGACACTAGTAGATGTTAGTTTTATATGTCTATATAATAACACAAAGACGCGAGGGGTGCGTCTGGCGGCTGTTGACTTGATCAACTGGTTTCGTTACATTTAAGCTAAGGTTCTTAAGTAATTTCGAATGTTTCTTCTAAAACAGTTAGTTCTTAACTATCTTTTATTCTCACTTTGTGGTTTGGTTGAGTGTTTGCTTGTTTATTGTCATTTATGTCGCTTATTCAACATTATAAACATTTTCGGTACTACCATTGCTGACATGCATGACATCTAACACCTCTGCGCATCAGTATCCCGTATGCACAGGTGCACACCGTGCAATACCCCGACACAATACCTACCTCCACTCTACGCAGTAATATGTTACAGCTAATCTATCACGCAGGTGCAATTTTGTTGGTAAATAATTTGAATTTCCTTTAAAAAAAAAATACACGACTTACCTCTGTGTCATCTTTCATTCCATTTAATGCCGCTATATTACGTTTAATAATATACGTATATAATGTTCTCTGTAAATTGGTCAAAGGGCAATACACTAACACCTCCTTTTTCGGCACCAATTCTTGTAGAACTTCCGATTTCAAACGGCGTAACATAAATGGTTGGATAATTTTGTGCAAAGATGATATCACATTGCTTGTCTGCTCTTCTTTCACTATTTTTGAGTTATCCTGTGAATAAAAAATAGAAGGAGATGGAGAGGCGACTAAAGATTTAATAAACAAATGTTAATAACCTACGTCAAAATCTTTTAGTAGAAATAACGACGAAAAGGTATCCATATTATTAAAGATTTTTGGCATAATAAAATTTAGAATAGACCACAACTCTTTTAGATTATTTTGTAGCGGTGTGCCTGTTAATATCAACTTATTTAAAGAAGTTAATGCCCGCATATTACTACAAGTAAAAATTTTATAAATAAGATATGTACTTAATTACTCTCATGACAATTATACTTACTGGGATACTACAGTGTTCGGATTTTTAAGACAATGACCTTCATCCATAATCAGATATTTCCAAGTAACCTGTTTGAAAATTTTCATTTCCAGCGCAACCATGTGCATTGTAGTAATCACGACAGGTCTAAATACATTGTTACCTATCCTGTAAACTTTCGCAATATCAAGCACCAACTTAAGTCTCTGTTCTTTATCGCCATGATATATTACTACAGGTATTTCAGGTGCGAATCTTTTAAATTCACTTCTCCAGTTTGGTAACGTCGAAAGAGGGACAACAATTAGGAAGGGTCCCTTTATCTTTTCAATTAAATAACATATTAGCGCTATAACTTGCACTGTTTTACCCAGACCCATTTCATCAGCTAATATTCCATTAACACCATGTTCAAATAAGGTCTAAAATAAAACATCCTATGAAACAAGAAAACAAACATTTGTATCGCAAGACTAAACTTTTTTCGATTTTGCAATGACGACACGAATAATAAAACATAAGAAATAGAAAAGAGCCCGACCGAAAAAAAAAAAACTTAGGGTTACTTTCAAATCTAATCATCTGAAATCGAGTTCCTCAAGGTATTGTTCTCCGCCCAGTTCTTTTTAATCTCTATAAATTTATACAACAATAAAGACTGATATGTCAATGCTTTTCCTCAATGATGAATATTTGCGGACTGCAATAACTTATTGCAGATTTTACTTCTCTGTTTCACTAGAAACAAGCTCACTTTGAGTACTGAAAAAAAAAATTGCACTTCCGTACAAGACATCAAAGTATTGAGCCAAATGATTTATTTATAAATGGAATAAAATTAAACTTCATTTGTTTAGATCTATGAGAAGTAATCTGTCACAGGATATCTTACTATTATTATTTTGTTTTGCTCTATTTGTGTTTATGATTCTGTGTTATAAGCTGCTTTTCATTTACCGGTTGACTCACCCCAGTTCAATTTTGTGCGTTAAGTTACGAACTGTTCACGTCAAATTCATTTTGTCGCCGGTTAACATTATTCGTAGTAAGTAACTCGTAGCTTAACGCACAAAACTGAAGTGAGGTGAGCCAGACGGTGAATGGAAAGCACCTATAATAAAAATCAACTATATATTTACGATGGTTTAGATTGAAATAATTACGTAATTTGACAGTTTTTTTTACGTAAAATGTGCGTTTGATTGTGTTGATAGGTTGCTAATGACATTTTGGCGCAGAAACTTTTTCGGGTTGCAATTAGAGGGCTTTCGTTAGATTGGTAATTAACACTTTTCGAATCCAGAAACTAATTGTTAACTTGAAAAGTGCACAGTCACCGGAATATTGACATAAGTGTTCCTCACGGCACAGTTTTGGGTCAATTATTGTTTTTATTACAGGTTATTGATTTGCTAGAAAGAATTACTTGCCTTATAATAAAGCAAATATTTTATTTGCTTGTAATTGTAAAAGCTAAAACAACAAATGATATTAATCACAAAATTGAGAAAACTACGACAGATCTGACAGACTGGTGTAGCAAAAATACACGGACTTTAAATAACAAAAAACAAAGATAATTAATTTTTATAAATGGAAACCTATCGCAAATATAAATAAAAACTCCATTGAGAATGTAATTGTGTTAGGCTTATTGTGCGGTATTCTAAAATAGAAGGACTTGATAAGATGTCTATTATTCTCTAGTAAATTGTGTGCTTTAATATAATGTCATTATCTGGAATATGGCAACCAATTGGGAAAGAGTTTTCATTATATATTATTATTTTTTAATCTATCTTGTTGAGAAAGTTGTAACGAGACATTCAAAACAAAAAAAAAGAAAAAAATATTGACATTTCCCCGCATTATTATATACAAAGCAGTAATTTACAATACGGAACACATGATGCTGAATGGTGTAAGGCAGTACATCATATAATACCGGACAATTAGATTTCATGATAATTCTACAGCATAAATTAACGTTAACAAAATAAAATCTAGGATGTTAATGAGTTTAATCTATATAATACTCCTTTGGATTTTAATGACCAAATTGTTTTACAATAAAATAATGATTTTAATACCATTATTGAAAAATATCAACACTAAATTGATTAATTTAAATAGATCTTTATTTATAAATAAATAATAATAATCAGAACAGATATGTGCCATTGCAGGATAAGAAGAGTTCAATCCGGTTCAATCTATGTATTTCACTGTTTTAGGGCAGTTGTTCTTAAATTATTAGAGGGAAATACAAGAAATGATACAAACCAACAGACAACCAGCAAATACTGTTCATACTGATTTACATTTGACTTACCTTCAACCAATGCACTCCTACTACTTGATAATCCTTAAGTACTCCTTTAAAAAATGGAATATTTTCTAAAGAATTGTTGCTTGCAGAATCTGTTAACTTCATCATTGCGTCAACCCTTTCTTGTTCACTGAAAATGATAATTAGTAATGGATAAAAGAGCAAGCCGTACTCCCACTAGTGTCGATTTTTAATTTAAGTAGACAGTAATTTGATAATTTGCATCTGCCCTTTTTTTAAATAAATCAATGGACAGTTAAAATTAAAGAAATTGTCAAAATAATAATAATCAGAAGGCAAAATTCGTAAGTTTCGAATTAAATATTTTATTTAATTATTACTTTATTATTATTATTAAATATAATTTATGCTTATTTTTTATATTCTCTTCTTGTATGTACAGGGTGTTTCAGACCCCCCCGTCCACTATCTTTTTCTCGCGATCTATTGCAGCTAGACTAATGCGACAAAAAATTTAATAACAAAACCCCACCTAAAGAATCATGCGAAAATATTTTTAACTTCCGGAAACGTTCCATTACACCGGAAGTGGATAGCAATTTTCTTATTTTAAATGGAATCATATGTTTTTTTCTTACCTCAATGAATTCTACAAATTATTCGAATACAATTTTCACTAAAGTTCTCTATCCCTAAATTCAACCGTTTTTAAGATATTTACAATTTTGTCAAAATTTTGACGGTTTCATCTCTTTCGAAAACGTACCATATTTTGCAAACCATTAAAGATGATGAAGTTATTTTACTAGTACCCAAGAAAAATGGTTGTCCGTACCAAATTCTGTCAAAAGAACCACTAAATTGTATACAGAGTGTTCATAAATCGATTGTCAATTCGGATACATTTAACCTTAAAAAATTCATTTTTTCAAATGTATTCATAATTATACCGTTCAATGCAGAAATAAATTCTCCGTCGATAGGTATAAAGGGTGCATATGCCTACTCCTAGTCGTTTTCAAGATATCAACCATTATTTACTCGGCTATGAAAATTTTAGTACATTCCTTGCAGTGGGCTATGAAAATGAAGTAGGTTTGACAATCATCATAGCAATGTTGCTTTACTTCATCATTGAACACTCTGTATACAATTTAGTGGTTCTTTTGACAGAATTTGGCACGGACAACCATTTTTCTTGGGTACTAGTAAAATGACACCATTATCTTTAATGGTTTGTAAAATATGGTACGTTTTCGAAAGAGACGAAAACGTCAAAATTTTGACAAAATCGTAAATATCTCAAAAACGGTTGAATTTAGAGATAGAGAACTTTAGTGAAAACTGTATTGTGTTCAAATAGTCTGTAGAATTCATTGAGGTAAGAAAAAGCATATGATTCCATTTAAAATAAGAAAATTGCTGTACACTTCCGGTGTAATGGAACGTTTCCAGAAGTGAAAAATATTTTTGCATGATTCTTTAGGTGGGGTTTTGTTATTAAATTTAGACTAATGCCTAGCTGTAATAGATCGCGAGAAAAAGATAGTGGGCGAATGGTCTAAAACACCCTGTATATAGTTACTTTGCAGAATTTCATGTTTTGGTTTATTTCTATATATGTATTCATATTAATTTTATGTATTTCCTTTAATTAATACAAAGCCTTATAAAATCGATGGATCAAAAAATATGATAATTTTCTTGCGTAGGTGGGCTTCGTCTTTACGGAGGTTAATATCAAAAGCAATTTACTTATGCAACAAATCAAAGTAATCAGCCAAATAAAATACAAAATAAAAAAATAATATAGAATATAATTGTTTGTTTTTTTTTCTAAGCCATCACACCACAGAAGTTGGCTAAAACGTGTATATATTGAAGTTATGTGCAAATAAAGATTTAATTCAAATTTCTTGGATGTTTCCTAAAGAGTAACTCCGGCTAGGGAGTTCTAAAAATATCTATATTCACAGTTTTTTAGGGTTGTGACATAGTGAGGGATGCCTTTTTTCAAATTACAAAACTTCAAATCGATTGATCAAATGCAACATGATGTACAAATACTACAGTACCTTGTATTTATTTTTTTTAGGTTGTTCCACCACAGCAAATTGATCAAATTTTTACCTAATAAAGAGATACTACAGGCACACATTCGACGAAAATATATTATACGTGCCATAGATCATTATTCCCTTTTTTCATATTGTTTTAGCTAGTTAAAATAACCATAAGACATAGAGAAATTAAGACTAGAAATTATTTCTCCAAAACTTCAAATCAGTAGAACAAATAGTAAAGGGAATAAAAAGTAATAAAGTGTTGTATATTCAGTTTATAATTTTTTTTTTTTGAAGGTATTCCACCCCAGTACATTTGATGAAATTTTTATAGAATACAAGAGCACAGGTCCATATTTGACATATATTTGATAAGAATGCCTTGAGCTACTTTGTGGGAACCCCAAGAATATTGTTGTTCTTTAAATAATTAAATTCACCACAGGAAATCAAAATTATTTCGAATAAGAGGGAATTATTTTGAAAATTTCAAATCATATTTTAATTCTATAACTTCAGGGGCATTTTTCAATGGAACATCCTGCTATATCTCTTATCCATATATTCAATACATACTCAATTTAACAGTTATCATCAAAATTAGGGAGACTAGGGAGTAGTATAGTCTTAAGTTTAATCTCACCTTTTTGCTAAAACTTTGCTAATCGTGTCATTGCAATATGAAGAATATTGTTCGCTAACTCGCAACAGTTTTTTTATACTTTTTATAGCTTTCTCCTTTTTCACCAAGTGTTCTGATAAATCTCCAGGATTTGTTGTTTCGTACAGCTTTTCCAAATAATTATTTTCATTTAACTCGAAATCGCCCAAATTCGATTTATCGATACTGGTTATCTTTTCAGGTGACATTTTCCTTGCTTCAGCCATCTAAAAATATAATTCAAAAATTATACATGTCGCGTAAATATTATTATATATGTATGTGTAAAATTGTCTTTTCCTCTTACTTACCTTATTGTAATTATAATTATGGAATAAAAACACGATTAAATTTTGAATTTTGATGCACGTTAGAACTTGTCTAAGTTGCGAAATTTATAACAAAGTTCTCACAAAACACTTCTAATTTATTTTGTCACATCTAGTATGCTGTGTGTACATCAATTTATACATTTTAATTAAAGGACACTCCAGGATATTAAAGAATTTTCGGTTATATGCAACTTCGAAGATGTCCGTACATGCCGGTAAGCTTTTCTTTATGCATTTCGAATGGCGGGAAAATGTATGTCAAATCTCCTGTCCTTCTTGTTACATGAAATCACTACTATCACTATGCTACAAAGTATCAGCTACCGCCTTTTACCAAGACCAATATGTGACATTGTTCCATTTCCAATATATTGTATCTCTCCTCATTATGCAACTGATGAATATTTTATTTTTACACAAATACATCAAAAAGAGTTTCTATTCAATTATAAATGGCATTACTGAATCCATCAATTACTCAATTACTGGATCACTTTTTCCTAAGAAATTGTTACTCAGTAAACCTGTTACCAGTATTTCACAGTTTAGCACATCACATTTGCACAGTCAAGGCGGGAAAATTTAGATTTTTAATTTAGGTTTTGGTATTTTAAACATTTTGCTTTTGAGATATTCTTAGTTCTTAGATTTTACTCAACAAAATAAAAAGCAAACAAAGATTTCACTATTTAATAAATAAAATGTAACAACAAAAAAAAATTTAACACAAATATTACGCTCTAGCATACAATTCAATTTGAGCCATTCTCGTTTCATCTAAATGTCGTAAAAAATCTTTTACTTTTGTACTGTATTCCTTTTTGGTTTTTTGATACTTCTGAATATCTTTATAACAACGCTGATATTGAAACATGGATGCTAAAAGGTGCCATATACAAAAATCTGGCCAAAGAACTTCCGCAAAACAAATATTTGTATTCCAAATTTGCCACAATAAAAAGTCACTGAATCTAACTTCGCCCGACGTTCTAACCAACAAATCTGGATCACGGCTGTGGTTGGTAAGTAAGCAGTCTGATATAAGTTCCTCATCAATATCATCAGTTGAAATTAAGTTTTCCTCAACACCTTGTACAACAGATTTAACAGCTGTTGTTAATTCATCTCTAGAGGTATATGCAAATGCAATATTCAAAAATAGTTTATTATTATCTCTAGTCATAATCATTGCTTCTGCCATTAGTTTCCTAATATCTTCAGGAAGAAGTGCTAAATTCCCTATAACTCTAACCCGAATACCATCAGACTTCAGTCTTTCTTTTTCTTCATGTAGTTTTTCAAACTTCTCTTTTGCTAAATCCATTAAATATTCAACCTCCTCTTCACTACGTTTGAAATTCTCTATACTAAATGCATACACTGTTACTTCCTTAATTCCTAACTCGAAGCACCATTGTAAAGTTTCTGCTAATTTATCAAAACCTCTAACATGCCCTTCCACCTTCTTAATATTACTTTTGGTAGCGTATCTTCTATTTCCATCCATAATAAACGCTACATGCTGTGGTATTTGACCTGCTTTTATTATATTAATGCAAAATTTTTGAAAGTAGCTTAGTGAGCTATCTACAATCCACATAATATGATATAAATCTGTCTTTGTTGTTAGAATAAACACAGAAATAGGGATTAGGTACACTTTGGCACTTCGGCAGCTTATTTTATGTACTTCAGCTTCTGTAAAGCAACAACTTGTTGACTCTCTTCAAATGACACACGACACATGATTAATTAGATAAACTACCAAATTATGAAATTATAAACCACCAACCAGGATGCGACAAATCGACAAAATGCGCGTTGGGAAATGACTTGAAAGCATAGGAAATTGTGAAATGTTATAATTTAAATGTTCAATAAATTTTAATTGTATATAGGGTACAGGTATTTAATTTTTATTGTCTTTTTCAATTTTCCTGCATTTTTCTGGTTACCAAGAGGTTACCAACCTATCCACTTGCAGAGGTTATGTACAATTTTGACGTAAGATTGACATGGACGAAGGTAGTAGTTTTAAAAACCAAAAACAGTCTTTTTCCAAAAAAGATTATAATTTAAAAAAGAGACAGCCTCATAAACCTGAAACTGGTAAAACCGTTATTTACGTAAGCACAAAATCAGATATCAAGGTAAAATTTTGTTTAGAAGATTCATAGAAGTTAGAAGTTAAAATAAAGTTGAATTGCTTTAGGGCTTGAAACAAAAATGTGAAAAGTTGCTACGACAAAATGAAGAGGAAATAGTAGTATATTGTTTGGGAGCAGCAGTACAAAGAGGAATCATTCTAGCATTACAACTGTCAGAAGGTTATCCTTCGTATAAATTATCAACAAACACTTTAACCACTGAATTAATAGGTAATTTTTTTTAAAGTGTAAGTTTTGATTTATTGGTTTAATATCTTTCCTTTGTAGATGATTTAGAACCTGCCGCTGATGATGCAGACTATGAAATACAAAAAAGATATAATTCAGGATTAAGAATCACTTTATTGAAAACTAATTTACTTAATACCGAGAAACAACCTATTGTGCAGTAAGATGTATTTCACTCTGGATGAAATTGTTCGGTGGTTGGGACTTACAGTGTTTGAAATATGGATTAACTTGGTGTCACTCTTAATATTCACTGTAATATTTGCTTTACAATATGATCCATCAACAGAGGTTTACAGTAACAACTGGTGGATGATTTTCTTCCCATTATTTGCTGGTGATGCATTGAATGCTTATTTTTGTGTGATTGTCTTCATCAGAATGCAGTTGGAGGTTCCTTTGAAGTTAGCTTTACTAAGAATATGTTGGTCTGGAACTTTCTTGTCGATGACTTTCACATTTAAGCTTTTATTGTATAAGAAGTTACTCGGGCAGATTACTTTGGATTATTCAGAAGTATTTGCTCCTATGTATATACTTTTGCAGTTAATTGCTGTAAGAGCATGCCAACAGAGTTAATGTATTTGTATAGGTACTTTATCATTTTGTAAATATTTTTATATGCATAAGTTCATTTTTACTGAATAAATGTACACATAACTAATAAATCAAATATCTCATACACTGTTGTGTGAATCATTAAAATAGAATATTTAATTTTTTCGAAGAAAAAAAAATGTATACAATTATTGACACGTGGCTATTTCAAGTGTGCCTGCAGTAATAAAATTATGAAATGAGTATAATATATAGAACAACTATTTATAGTTGTTAATATACTGTAACCATCTATGACATACATGATTTGTTTAATGTAATGTAATAATTTCATCCCTATTCTATAAGCATTTCAGTTTGGTAAATTATTATATCATTAGATGTACAATGCCCTCCAAACCTAATGTCTCCCGTATATCAAAGTCAAATACTTCGGCTCCGCTCGGATTCGCAAGTAGAAAAAGAGCATAAAGGGTCTCACAACATATTTAAAGGACAAAGGAATTTTACTTGCTTTAATTGCACATATTAACCTGTTGGCTGTTATCGCAGGTTAACAGTAGGCGTTTCTATTCCCTTAAAATTTGTCTTGGTATTGTTCCTTCATATCTGTTTTTATTGTATACATTTATTTGTCATTTATTTTGTATATATGTTGCTAATATTTTATATCTACACCCGCTAAATCGGGACAGGAATTAACAGATGTTAATTATTATATCGATACGCATAAGGGAGTCTTTTCCTTAGAAACATTAATTACCCTGTTTTGGCATTAAGAGAGATTATCAGAGTAATATCTTTTAGTATGATTATATGAAATTATATTTAGGTTACAATTTCCAGATTGGTTTCTGCTTTTCGGAATTCCATATTTAGTATTATTTGTGTGGTTAAAGGATAAACACGTGAATAGCTCATGAAAATAGCTAGACGACAAAATAAAGTGGGTCGTTATTAGAAACAACAAACAAAAGTTAAAACATTTAATTTATATTTTTCATAAGAGAGTAAAATCGCGCAATTTCAATTTCGCAAATGATTTATTATAACTTTATTTGCTATTCCATCAAGAATTAATCTTGGAATAGTTACTTAATTGGCATAGTGTTTATTTCTTCAATTTATTGCGAAGGCTTCAAAACCGATTTCTGAGTACATTAGTAAAAATAAAATTATGTCAAATAGAAATCCACTAAAAAATTATTTGCTTATGAATCATGTTTATAAAATTATATCAACCAATATATCTCATGTAGTAGAATGACAAGTAAAAGGATTCGGCTACATAAAATGTATAAGACTGTTAGTAGTTAATACCATTTTATTAAAACTATTACAATATTTAACAGTCTAACCTTCAGCATTGGAAGAAATAAATAAATAACGATAAAAGAGAAACAACGATAAAGAAAATAATGGACCAGGGGGAAGATATCGGATGTGCCAAATAGTTCTTAAAAAGTAAAATAAAATTTTGTTTCATACAATAACTTATTATTAGTTATAAGTATAAGGTAATTATATTCATCTTAAGCGTAATTCAGGTGCACCGATCCAGTGCACATGCTATACCTATATGTAAGGTAAAGTCAGGTAAGTGTGTAGTAAAAATTGCATAGTGCGAAGAAAATGTAACACTGTTCACATAATAAGACATTTTGATAAATTTTACACATAGAGGTACGTAATATATGCTCAGTTGAAAGCCTTCAGTAGATACACCTTTTATAATTATCAACGGTTTACTAGAAAAAAAAGAAATTTTAAACACTGTCAATACTACACACTTACCCAGCAAAATTGGGCAAGTGTGTAATCGTTCCGCATTTTATATATTAATAGCATTATCCTTTAGTTCGGCCAAGAGTGCAATACTAAAATGATGCTTGTTTAATGAGGTATGATATATTCACAAGATATTCAAGTTATTACACGTTAGGAGATGCGAACTTTTGTTTGTAAAACTAGTATGAAGTTTAATACATTAGTATTATAACAAGAGGATGTCCGTATTTCAATTTTAAAAATAAATATAGCTAAACTACACATTTGCCCCGGTTACACACTTACCTGACTTTACCTTAATTGGAGTTACTTTTATTGTATGTAATAAAAGCACACCGCCATCGATTTTACCAGGCATACTTATCTATGGATCGTAAACTAAACCGAAGATAAATGTATAAATAATTATATCTGCTACCTGCGAATCCGAATATAGCCGAAATGCACGGCTTAGTTGCGTGGGGTAGAAAGTATAGATATATGGTCGTAAGGGGGAGACATTAGAAAAGGAGCCGACTGTACAAAGCATTCGATAAATATTAATAATGATGTCATAACTATATAGAGGCAGACAACTAAATTTACTTAATGAAGATAATGAAGAAAGCTCTATATTATAATAATAATGAACTGAATGAATTAAAATTTGGAAATACTTTCTGTCAATTAAAGCAAGCAAGTGAAATAATTAAATGAAGCAACTCATACATGGTGAAACAGTTTTGGTGATTTTTATTTATCGTTAATTCATCAGTATCAAAAGTGGGATGGCCACAAGTATGGTAAATAGGTGCCGTCATTTAGCTCCTTTTATTGTTATCTTAAAATAGTAATAAGATTCTCCTGTATGGCACTGGATATCACGAAGCGAAACGCATGGACGTGCGCAATAGCATTTTCTATTCGATTTTCGATCAAATTGATTAAAAAACCGAGCATTAGTTGTTGTTAAGCATAGGTTTTTGGTTGTAACACGGAAGATGAGAGGAATAACAAGAATAATGATACAAATAACTAATTATTTAAAAGCCCTTCATTTAAAAAGGGAAATCAAACCTGCGACAACTTCACACATCTTCAAGTTTGAAAAGACTTCATATATTTATCTAAACAAAACTAAATAACAATAATATTTTCGATCGTGATTCTTTTTTTATTATATCAAATTTTATGTAAAGAAATGAATTGAAACTTCGTTTATTTGCACACTTGTTTCTGTTTATACTTTCAAAAACGCAACCTGCCTTAAAAATACTCTAAGGTAAAGTCAGGTAAGTGTGTAGTAAAAATTGAATAGTGTGAAGAAAATGTAACACTGTTCACATAATAAGACATTTTGATAAATTTTACACATAGAAGTACGTAATGTATACTTAGTTGTAAACCTTCAATAGATAGACCTCTTATAATTATCAACGGTTTACTAGGAAAAAAAGAAATTTTGAACAGTGTCAATACTACACACTTAACCAGCAAAATGGGGCAAGTGTGTAATCGTTCCGCATTTTATATATTAATAGCATTATCCTTTAGTTCGGCTAAGTGTGTAATACTATACTGATGCCTTTTTAATAAGGTATGACAAATTTACAAGATATCTATGTTATTACACGTTAGCAGATGTGAATTTTTATTTGTAAAACTAGTATGAAGTTTAGTACATTAGGAATATAACAGAGGACATCCTTGTTTTAATTTTAAAAATAAATGTAGCCAACCTACACACTTGCCCCGGTTACACACTTACCTGACTTTACCTTATAGTGTATGATTGGTTGCCTTTTTGTGGTTGTTTTATAAATTATGCAGATAATTAACAATTAACTCAGTAATCAACATTTATTTCATTAAGGGGCTGTAGGAAACCTCTTCCCCATCAAGAATAACATGGAATGTTTTATTCGATGAGTAGTTTTCACAACATCGGCGTTTTTTTTGCAAATGACACATTTGTAATTGAATCACTTGAATAACATAAATATAAAAAATAAAGCACATATTTAATAATAATCGATGTAGACAATTATTAAAAATTTTAATGTAGGGACATACAGGTAAATCAAATGGCGGAAATTGTTAACATGAAACAGTTTATTTTTGCATTGTCCTCAAATAATTAAAACATGAAGAGTGTAACAAATTCTAGAATTAAAATAAAATTATTTATTGTATTTGTTCAGTTACATTTCCATTACTTGCTATACCATGAACCCTAAATCTATATACACAAGTGTATTCTTCCTTCCCATAATTATCCATAATCAATAGATCAACATACTGAAAATGCTCACTTGAGGAATTTATTCTGAAGTTTTGTAAAGACGACGTGTTCTGAAATGTAAACCGGCCAAGTTCGATACCAGTTTCATCATCCACCTTGTGAATGCCCTAAGTAAAAAGTTTATAGTGACAGATATGTACTTCTACCAATAAAATTCCTATGATATGCTCATACTTACTAGGACAGACAAATTCTTGGGACAAGAAGTAAAATCAGATAAAAGCCGAAAAGGTGAGTGTTCTAATGTAACAGAATTTATTCGAATTTTCTTCGCTAATCGAATCCTTATTCTTCCGACTTTTCCATAGAAAGCGAAACATTGTCCAGGTAAATTACCGGCTTGTATCATTTGTGAAGCCGACGAAGGTGTGAACAATTGAAAATAACCAAAATTCCAAGACGTTGGAGTGGGGTAAGGAATAGTATTTGGGGTAGATACAATTTTACCGCCAGCGCTTTCTAACGCATAGTCTAGAAGTCGAAATTTAATTCTGTATGCGTAGCCTGGGTTGCATAATCGACTTACCAATCATGCCTAATTTATCAGCATCGTAGGTAGAGAGAGCATCTTCTATTCTTTGCTCAATTGTCATGAAATACTGTCCGATTTCTTCAAGATTTTTACGATGATGTTTAGAAAGATCGTATTCTAAATTTGTTCTGATAAAATGAAGAAAAAGAAAATATATTAATGTTTAATTAGGTATTCTGTGAATTGAAGTTGTGAGAACCTCCATTTATCTATGAGATCAATTTTCTTTTGTAACTCCCACAAATCTTGTTTCAGAATATACAATTTTGCAGAAAAGTGTTTTATATCGTCATCATTTTTACTGTTTTCATTAGTTTTTGGTACATCGCAAGTAGGATTTGTTTCTTCAAGAGAAGGTCTTGTAATGAAATCGTAAACTCTTAAAAGTGGCGTTGGATCAATAATTAAACCTAGGAGCACAAAAAAGTTACAAATTTATTCTCAACTT
Organism: Protaetia brevitarsis; assembly: GCA_004143645.1. Taxonomy (NCBI): domain Eukaryota; kingdom Metazoa; phylum Arthropoda; class Insecta; order Coleoptera; family Scarabaeidae; genus Protaetia; species Protaetia brevitarsis. Next base: position 659,309 of record RXPK01000276.1, read on the forward strand.
TTCATATGTATAGCTAATTAAACTGAAGACTTACTTATTACATTAGCGCTTATAAGGAATATAAAACAAATTTTAATTAGGCAAAATAACAGATTCCTTACTCTGGAACAAATATCTAAAAATTTAATTTTTATTGCATATCAGGCATACATACATACATGTATGTATATATGTCATTTTTACTTACCAATTCTTTCATTGAAATCATCATTTGGTAAGAGATCTGCGGGATTAAATGCCGATATTGCATTAATTCCACGGCTATTGGTGTTTGAGGCTAAATTTGGCATAGACCTACTCGCTAAATTAACATGATATGTAATTGTTTCAATTATTCTTGCATACTTACAACTTCTTAGACGAATTGTAAAAATATTTCTTTGACAACGACTCATGACTTTTCATTCTGAAGTATATTTTAAATAAGTATACTACAATTGACAATAACATGAATTAATTCGTTGACGTTTAACCAATTTCATTGTTATTACATTCAAATAATATTTCAAGGCAACCGCGATTTTTTTTTCTTTTTTGAAGTTAGGTGACGGAGTAAGCAGGGTATTGGTTAATTCAAATTGGCAAATTTATGGCGGGAAATTTAAAAATTTGAATTTCAATGGTAGGAATATTTTGTAAAATAGAATTATATAATATATTTTATTGCACACACTCGTTTATATATAGACGTAAGCGCATATAATTCTTAACTGTGTTACAAGAGAGTCGGTTGTTGCAATTATTTGGTATACAGTTTAAAATATGTTAATGCATATTACTATTGGTATTTAAACAGCAAGAGAAAGTTAGGAATTAAATAGTATATCTTTAAGATATTGTAAGGTCATTTTTTTTTCTTTAATCTAAAGATTGTAATACTTTTTATCAATGTTAAGGTATAATTTTGATACGTTTATTTAAAATTAGGTAATTTAACTTTTTGCGACTTTTATATATATAATGTGTAATATATAAATAATTAATGTTGCTGTATTATTATACTCTCCCTGCGATATTTTGTATCAAAATAATTTTTCATGTAGAATCCTGTTCGCTAAATTCAGTGAAATGGAAATAATAACTCAACTAATTGTACTTGGATATATACAGATTTTTCATACGTGCATACATATAGAATAAAATGTTCATTCACTTGTTCTAATATACATATTCACCAAAAGCATTTCTTAATTGCAAACTATCACTAGTAATACATTTACATATGATCTCACAATCATCTATATATCTCTATATTCCTGGTTTCTTTATACCTATAGCAATGCCACATCAAAAATAAGAAAAAAGACATTGAATGTAATATGATTAGACCAATTTCCTGTGGACAAGGATTTTTAAACACATTATGCACTTTTACATTTAATAAGACGTCTTCTGTGGATTACATGCTTCGCAATTAGTTGTTACTAATGGCATATACTGCTAATGTAACTAATATTAAAGTTGGTGAATGTAAAATATAGGCTAATTATCATAATTGTATAGAATGTGCAATATTGCAATATAATAATATAGTTTTGTCTAATTAATATTTAATATTAGTAATAGGTATGCTCCATTGGTAGAAAAAGCGTTACCACAAAGCTATAATTGTATATCTTACATCATTGTCTAAAGAGAAGAAACCTAGAAATCTTAAAAAAAAGGTATAAACACTTAGATATTCAATTGAATATGATTTACGTTTTAACGATACGATAAAATACATGAATTTGTTAGAGTTATCTATCTTTTTTGTATTATTATTAGCTGTAACTAGCGATTAGCGAACGGGAGCATAATATAATAAATTCTTGAGAAATTCCAACAGCATTGTTTGGGATTAATTGGAGTTTTCGTGGTTTTCAAACACTCGTTTAACAGCGTAAATTGCACTCAATTAATTAAAATCCTTTATGGTATGAATATTCCTGCCCAATTGTTCAATCTGATACGGCTTACAATGAAGAACACTAGAGCATATGTAAAAATTGGAAGAGGAGAAACTGAAATTTTTAGTATTTCGGAGTTTAAGCGGATATGGATCAGTTAATACAATTTCACATATATATTTAAAGCTTATGGTGTTAGCTCTTCGCCTATGTATTATTTCTTTTGTATTCTCAAAATAAGTTAGGAAAAAAATGTTTATTATTATTATGATTATTTTTGTTTTGTAATATGTCCATTTGGTCAAGAATTTATATCATTTTGCTTAATAAGTCAGATCACAGCTTTAGTTTTAGATTTTTGCCTATTTACTAACATTTTTTTTTAGTTTTTTTTTGTCTCATTTAAACTTTCAAGAATCCAATGCAAGCCAAAATTTGCATTTAAGTGGAATTTTACCAAAGCCCCAAATTCTCTTGATTTAGTTTTTAGTTAATACTAAAATTTTGCGTTTTTTTGCTATGAATATAACTTTATAAAGAGGGTAATGTTCAGTATTGCCACTGGGTAGAATTTATTTGTAACAAAATTTTGTTAAAAAGATAACAGATTGGCCTAAGAGACGAAATAACTGTAATTGAAATAAGAGAAAATTCTTAGGTTTTTTGAAGTTCATGATCATTTAGCTTCTGGTTTATATAACGAAACATTAAGTTTTCTGAAAAAACAACATAAAATTAACCAAATGTAAGGGACAAGGATATGATGGAGCATATACATACCACAAAGTCCAGACTCCTGTTAAAAAGGATTAATCTAATGTTGCGTACATTCATTGTGTATCTCATAATTTAAATTTAGTTATTAATGATGCTGCCAAAAGTGGTAACATTGTTTCTGAACTCAACTGCAGAAAATATTTATACATTGTTTGGTAATAATATAAAAAGTTGGGACATTATCGAAATTTGTAGGAGGATGACAAATTGCATGAAAAAAGAAAAAACTAAATCTCACACGTGGAGCGGAAAATACATTTCACTTGCAGTATTAAATTACATCTTGTTGAAGTATTAAAAGCATTTAGGCTTATAAAAAAATGAGTAGATTTGAATTTGCTTTCCTTCTAAGTTATTACAATCAAAGAGTGTAGCACTTATGACGGCTGCAAAATCTTTATAAACAGCAAATAGGAAGTTGCAACAATATAGAAATAAGTACAGTTTCGCAAAAATGAAGCAGTTCATATAGCATCTAAGTAGAATATTTTTTTGGAAAAGACAAAACGTACTAAAAATTTGAACATACTTCGACAAACTGTCAAATCTTTCGGGATAAATTTGTTTATGAAGCCTTTAGATGTAGTTATTAATCAAATCGAGAAAAAGGTTCAAAGGGATAAATGTAACAAATTTATTTTTGTTTCTGCTTCCTGCAAAATTAGTAGAATTAAGTGAGGCAGAAATTTTAAAATCTGCTCAGGCGCTAATTGGAGCGAATTATCCAGATGATTTAACAAATAATTTGTTCTATATAGTTACTAATCATATGTGGTATGCTGAGGGAAGAAATAATCAAAACTTTTGCAAAATTGAAATCTCGAAGAAAAGATTCTTCATTTTGAAAGAAAGATTGGTCTTATTGACTTTTTGCTTTTTTATACTACGTTGATGCTACAGTGTTATTTTTATTATATTCTGGTTTTCTCAGTTTTACTTCAGGTAGCAGAGTGACGTTCAATAGATAATTTCTCGAAAATGTTGCTCTTACTTACTGTTGTAAAAACCGACATTTTGTTAAATTATTTACGTACCTAGTAATTGTTTCGGGTGCAATTTTTCTTTGCTTTTTTGTAATATTCGTAAAGCTAAGTAATTTCAATTCATCCTAAAGCCCGTGCTCCACTTAAAGGTACTACACGAGGCTACTTATTCTAAGTACTATATGTGTTCCATAATAATTAAAATGCTCCTACCCTAATTAAATAATTTTCCTACGATTATTAATAATAGTAACAAAAATGGTAAATCGGTCAGTTATGAGTTACTATTATGTTTGCAGCCGTGGAGTGATTCCCCAGCATTCGCTAAGGAGCAAGAAAACCACAAAAACCTTACTCTGAAAGCACAACGTGGCAAGCAGCCTCAGGCCCTGTTACTGATAGCCAGCAAATAATTGTTATTGCCCTCCTGGTATTGGAACGAGGTAGTCCTCACGTTCTTTCAGTTCCAATAGCTCCTCCCTTTAAAAAACTTTCTTATTCTTTGCAGATTAGGAGGATGTCTCCTTCATTAGCGGAAGGATGGACCATCGCAAGGAACTGATTTTTCGTAATACAGGATATATGTGAGTAGCACAGAACTAAAAACCTAAACGCTTGGACATCATTGCAAGTAAATAAAGTAGTGGTGCAAAGAACACTTTCTTCGGCAAATGGCCAAAAAAATCTTTTGAAAGTTTTAGTTCAAATTCCGATATTTGCGAATTATAATACAGAATACACTTTATTTACGAAAAACTAAATAATTACAAGTCATCCCAACCCCGTGCTCCATCTAAAAGGTACTATACGAGGCTACCTATTCTAAGTACTATATGGATTCCATAACAAATGTTCCTATTTTAAACTAAATAATTTCTCTATGATTGTTAATAATAAAAATATAATACAGTAGGCTCGCAATTATATAAACACTACTTTACGTGAAATGCTGAAATATAAGAAGTGTGGTTAGTTCACATAATCGTGAATCTACTGTAAATCAGTCAGTTATCAGTTGTTATTAAATGCGCCCATGGAACGACTTTCGTTATCTTCCAGCATTCGCCAAGCACATTGATTATATACTGGGTGAGTTTTTTATCTTAAGACAACGGAATATCTCTAAAACACTGCATCAAATCAAAAAAAGATCTTAATAAGATTTGTTATAATGTAGGGGGCTCACTGAATGGTGTCGACAACTTTGAAATCTTAAATGGGAACCCCCACTTTGTATTGCAGATTCGGATTCTACGCCATCAAGTATGTAGTTTTTGTTTGAAACATTTTTTTCGATTCGTAACAGATTGCGCTGTAATCGCAAGAAACATGATTGTGAACTTCTAGAAAAAATACACAAAAAAGAGAAGCAAGCAAACATGATTTTGTGTTTTTTTTTATTTTAACATAAACTAACATTTCAAAAAGCCATGTGTTGGAAACTGTGTCCTTTCATTTCGATACATTTATTTATTCGCAATTGGAATGCTATTCAACGATACAAAACCGTACTTTATTCAGTACTTGACAAGTTGTGAATACTTACACATTGTCCGATCCCCATTTAGATTATTAATTATTAATCCCAATACAAATTAGTTAGCGTTGAATATTTGAACAGTAATGGAGGCTATAACATTACAAGAGAGAATTGAAATGATTTACGTCTATGAAGAAAGTGGTAGGGATATCAATGATGCTGTTAATCTTTATTCACAACGTTTTCCCGACAAGGTGCGATCGCGCGCTTCTTTTTACCGAGTCATTCAAGAGTTCTCTGACGAAGGAACTGTACAGCCAAGAAAACATAATCGCCGAAAAACAATTGCTGGAGAAAATAATGAAATCGCGGTATTAGCTGCAGTAGCTAATAATCCGCACATTAGCACTCGAGAAATAGCTTACGGGTCAGGAATTTCTCAGTCCACACATTTAGAGTTTCCATGCATCAAGGACCTCATGGCGATAATTTTCAAAATCGAGTGCGACTTTGTCAATGGGCGCTTCAACGGATACAAGATAATCCCAATTTTTTTGCTCGAGTATTATTTTCTGACGAGGCGACATTCACAAATCACGACACGGTAAATCGGTACAACATGCATTACTGGAGTATCGAAAATCCCCATTAGTTGCGCCAAGTTGAACATCAACATCCTTAGAACGTAAATGTTTCGTGTACAATAATTGGCAATAAGCTTTTTGGTCCATATTTTATTTCATCGATGGAAACTTAAATGGTGAAAAATATCGAAACTTCTTGCAGAACGAACTTCCAGTGTTACTTGAAGACCTTCCCTTGGACGTACGACAAACAATGTGGTTCCAACATGACGGTTGTCCAGCACATTATTCAAGAATAGCACGAGAAGTATTAGATCGAGCCTACAGTCGTCGATGGATCGGAAGAGGCGGTCCAATGTCTTGGGCTGCAAGATCGCCAGATATTACTTCCCCTGACTTGTGGGGCCACTTAAAGTCAGAAGTGCCAACCACGAGGGAAAACATGATTGAGCGAATCACCAACGCTTATTCAAGGATTATGCCTGAAACACTTCTCAGTTGTGTGCAATCATTCCAATTGCGAATAAATAAATGTATCGAAGTCGAAGGGCACATTTTCGAACACATTTCTGAAATGGGTATGATAAAGTAAAGTTCTTCGTTGTTGAATGGCTTTTTGAAATATTTTTTAATATTAAAATAAAAAAACACAAAATCATGTTTGCTTGTTTTCTTTTTTGTGTGGTTTTTCTAGACGTTCACCTCATGTTTTTTGCGATTACAGCGCAATCTGTTACGAATCGAAAAAAGTTTCAAACAAAAACTACATACTTGATGGTCGTAGAATCCGAATCTGCAATACAAAATCGGGGTTCCCATTTAAGATTTGAAAGTTGTCACCCCTCCCACTCTGGGGGATGAGGTGGGGGATCGAGTTTGGCACCATTCAGTGAGTCCCCTACATTATTACGATCTTTTTTTGATTTGATGCAGTGTTTTAGAGATATTCCGTTATCTCAAGATAAAAAATTCAACCCCTATAGTAATTACTCCCTCAAGTTATTTTTATATTTTGGGTTAAACTGTTAAATTGTCTCTCTTCAAGGTTAAGATGCTTTCTTGAATATATTGTGTAATCACATAATTCTTAGTTTTAGCAAAATTCTTTTTACTTAATCTACTGGAAGAAAATGAGTTATTTCTGTATTTTGGGTTAAAGTATTAAACTGTGCCTTTCAATGTTAATGATATTTTTTTAACACTCTACCCAATTAGGTAATTTTTTAATCTAGCAAATTTCTTTTCGCCCAACCTACTAAAAGAAAGTGAGTCGTTTCTCAAGCCAAGAAAATCCTGGCATTGTGTAATTCATATTTGGAACGTGCCTGCGCCTGAGGATATAGGGGAACGCAGGCATTTTTGTTTTCCAAGTAAAGAATGTGAAATTGTGTAAAGACGAGAGAACTAAATACAATCGGTACGCGTACATTTTAAGAGCACACGTATGCCCATACTTCTTCTGTACTGATGTGTTTGCTTTTCATCATTGACCAAATTAGTCTTTTAAACACATATACACATACATTAAAGAACGGAGAATGACAATAAAAACACCTCCCGATCGAACGTATTCCAAGGTACCCAGAACACACATACACACACAGATACCCACATAACACACGTTCGATTCGACAGAAGTCTGCTTTCTAAAAGCTGCTAAAGAATCGTAAGAGGTGCACAGGTGAGCTAGGGGACTGGGACAGTTAACTCCTCAGTTTCTGTTAGGCAGGCCTCCAGTTCATTTAAAAGTGAACAGACACAGAGAAGAAGAATACCGGAACACGCAACTCGAACGGCGATGGTACTTTACGTTCGGGCCTAATTACAATTTCGTGCGCTGCGAGCTACAATTCGCGGTCGTTTTGAACGGGTTTGATTTCGGCGCGCTATTTTGAGGATTTTTGGATTGGATTTATTCCGATTGGTGGAGTTATGTTGGACAAATAGTTCTTCGTTTGGTGGACTAATTTTTGAAAGGACATAAAGTAAAAAAAAAAAATAGAAACAAAAAGGATTAATGTGCTTATACCGTCGAAGTGTTTTTTGATGCAATAAATATGTGGGTTAGAATGTTACAGCCGTGGAATACTTCCGGCTTCACGATCAAACTAATTGTGGTTTTTCTAGTGTGTATTAGTTGTATAACAGGTATGTTCGTTTGACATTTAAATGTTAATGTATTTGCACATTTTGTTCAATGCATAAATGCGGTTGGCAATTCATATACATATGAATATGTAAGGAATAAAGCAGGAATACCATATGTTTACTGACATTTTAAAAAGGCGCTCATGTAATGCTGCCTTACATATCTACTTAAATAGCCGTTTCTTTATTTATTTTATTTGTATGCTTAACTGATTAAATTAATTTCTTAATGGATCACATAAATGTCCAAATGGTAAAAAAAAATGTGTTATCATCATCATTATCCTAAAGCGATGATTGATAATTCTGCCGACATATTTATAGAAACACAAAAATATTAACTTTCTTTTTTTCGAAGATGATTCTCATTAAATTTCCATATTATGTAACTGTAAGTTAAGAGTATCTATTAAGCATTATATAATTTAGTGTCTTCCTAGTTTAACTATAACATTAATATCCTGGTATAATGACAATTTGTTTCGATATGCAGTTAAGCATCAGGCAATTGAACAAAACTTTTATTCATTATCAATATTAAAAAAAATATATATATTTATTAAGATAAAAGTTGGTATATCTACTGAAACATTTTATGGTCAGAATTACCTCAAGATATTTTATTTTATTTTAGTTATAAGTTGGAAAAGATTATATCAAGTATAAGCCACTGACATTTAAAAGTTATCCAGAAAGTTTCATTAGAATTCCATCCAAAGGAATTCATATTCCTGAACATTTTCAAATAATGATTTTCGAGAAATAAAGTAGAAAATTACATGCTACTCAGTATCAGCTAAGTACTAAATTATTAAATATTTAAATATGTATTATATTTATAATGTATCAAAAACGTTAATTGTTTTTATATACAACAGACGACAACATTAATATCCTGGTATAAGGGTAATTTCTTTCGATATGCAGTTAAGCATCAGGCAGTTGAACAAAACTTTTATTCATTATCAATATTACAAAAAAATATATATTTATTCAGATAAAAGTTTGTATATCTACAGAAATATTTTGTGGTCAGAATTACCTCAAGATATCTTATTTTATGTTAGTTATAAGTTGAAAAAGGTTATATCAAGCATAATCCAGTCACATTTAAAAGTTATCCAGAAAGTTCCATTAGAATTCCATCCAAAAGAATTCATATTCCTGAACATTTTCAAATAATGATTTTCTAGAAATAAAGCCGAAAATCACATGCTACTCAGTATCAGTACTAAATTATTAAATACTTAAATATGTATTATATTTATGATATATCAAAAATGTTCAATTTTTTTATATACAACAGACGACAATATTAATATCCTGGTATAGGGTAATTTCCTTCGATATGTAGTTAAGTATCAGGCAGTTGAACAAAACTTTTATTCATTATCAGTATTGCAAAAAAAATATATATTTATTAAGATAAAAGTTGGTATGTCTACAGAAATGTTTTAAGGTCAGAATTACCTCAAGATATTTCATTTTATTTTAGTTATAAATAGAAAAAAAAGTTATATTAAGTATAAACCACTCACATTTTAAAGTTCTATTGGAATTCCATCCAAAAATTTTATATTTCTAGACATTTTCAGATACCGATTTTCACAAAATAAAGTAGAAAATCACATGCTGCTTAGTATCAACACAAAAAATATTAAATAGTTAAATATTATAATATTATAAAAATGTTTATCTTTTATATACAATAAATGACAATTTTCTAAGTATTTCACACGTACTGCTTTATAATATGGATTTAATATGCTCTATTATCAAATATTATCTGAAAAGGAGTACCGACTAGACTTTGTTAGGGTAGGAACTTTGTGTGTAATTTGTTCTACTTATTTAATAAACCTATTTTATGAGCTTTGTCCCTACATTTCCAAGAATTATATCATAATTTGGATTATGATAACACTAAAATTTTCGATGTTCAAAGAAAATAATTATAGGAATGCTCCATAAAAACAACAGTCAAAATTCAATTAACTTTAAAACAAGTATAAAACAACTTAACCATACTTATTGTAATATTTTATATAATATCTAGTACTTTACCTTATTGACAATTTTTTTTTTACTTTTCGACATAACTAAATTAAAATAATTTAATTTCTATTATTATATTGTAATTGTAATATTATTTATCAATGCATTTTCATTATTGTTGTTTCATATCCTGTTATAATATTGTAGGTTATCTCCTGAAGAAGTCATAGATTAAATGACAAAATATTGAGGACCTAAGAAAGTAGGTTCATTAAATATTCACAATTTTTATACCCTATTTTTAAAAATTTATTATATATTTTTTTTCTTGATTTTATAGCGACCGCCAAAATGTATTTATTAATATTAATATTAGACCGCAAATAAGAAAATTGAATTACTATATGAAGAGATAATAAACAAAAAGATGTTACAAAAACAAATATATATATATAAATGAAATAAAAGTTGGTACATCTACAGAAACATTTTATATTATTAGACTTAACCTCAAGATATTTTATTTAATTTTAGTTATAACGAGATAAAAGTGATTCTAAGTATAAACTACTCAGGCTTTCAAATGACGATTTTATATACCTATACCAAGTAACACCAAAATACTAAATACTTAAATATTGAATTTATATAATATTTTTATATACAAAAATTTTTTTTTATTCTTTCCAATATATGTATTTTCAAATATTTACTGTAAGTATATAATATATCAAGTAGGTAATATGAAAAGATCTACTGGTTTTATAGCGACAACTAAAATATATCATTATTAATATTAATATCATTATCATAAACTCAAACAGCCTAACTGGAAATCTTGTTACTGCATGAAGAGATAAGGACCAAAGAGGTATATGAGAAAAAAGTCAAAGTATTTAGTAAACAAAACTATGCCACATTAAATACAAATAAATAATACAAGCTGGGGCAGGGTAAAGCTATATTATTCCAAACAAGCTATTCTTGTATCCCCATATTTTTTTTTTAATTTCCATCACAAGTCACCGTTCATTTGCAAATTGAAGTTAAATTACAATATTTTTTTTTTCAATTCATGGTAAAACTTATCAATTACCATTGTAATTGATTTCAATTAGTACTTAATCATGGTACCTTAACAAATGGCAAAGTTATTGATCCAAATGATCTTTGAAGAATTTCGGACAAATAGCAAGATACTCATTTTACCATATTCTTAGTAATTTAAGTATAAAAAAAGAAAAATTGAGTTTTTATGACTGATTACTAGTTAGGTGAGGAGGTTTCGTAGAATATAAATTACATAAATTGTTTAGTTAAACTAAAAATTTAACGTATAAAAGGTTTGTAGAATCGGAACGCTTTTTTATTGCAAGTATTTGCATAGCGATGGTAATTCGTGTGTCATTTTGATGTCAGTTTGATGATCATTGATAAATACTGTCACGTGGTCGTAGTAATAAAAAAAATGTTTCAACATGTAGAAACACTTGCCCCTAGCAATCAAACATTCCCCGCAATTATTTGTCAATATAACTATGATGAATAAAATCATAGGCAACTTTATGCTTAAACGTTGATTGAACAACTTTGTAGCGGAGTTTTGCTGCAAAATATATTTATTGCTATTATATTTGACTCCATTTTTGTATGATTAATAATGTCATGTTATGTCATTACGTTACCATAGGGTTATATTACTGAAATCTCACTGGAGATAGCTGGAGACAATTATAAATCAAAATAGTACTTGCCGTCTATTGGCAAGCGGTCTTAGAACCATTTGCAGGGCTTCGCACTTGTAATATAAGCACGATTGGCTTTATAAAATATTGAAATGCATTAATTTTTATATTATGCATTATTTTATTCGAATTGATGGGCTTGTAATAATTACTATTGTTTACAAGAATCATTTCTTATTTGGAATTTCGTTAGGGGTTGATTAACAAAGTATATACTCATATTGTTTATTGTAAGTATGCACTTACAAGAGAATAAAATTTGTTCAGTTTTCCAAACCCGTGAATTTGTTAGATAAACAATTTTTTAGTTCAAATGTAATCAATATACTAAAATCATGATGAACATATAATATTTTCACTACAAAAATAATTATTTTAGATTTGAGTAAATAGATTTTCTCAACTGGAAACTACCATATTTATGCCTTAATAAATTTATGTACATTTGATAGAAGTATATAAAAGTACTATTTGAAGTATTGCCATTATTTGCTTCCAAAATATAAGTACATTAAACTGATAATACTTACCTGCTTAATCTAAAGCGTTTCTACTATTCAAGGGTAATAATTACCTACTAATTTTGTGTCTGGAACACCAAAAAACCTCGGTAGGGGAAAATTAATAAATAAAGAAATATGTGTAATTAAATCAATTTACTGTCATACTTTATAGTTTTACAATGTTTGGGAAAAGATATCGTATCAGGGTACTCCAGGAGTGTGCACGGGATATTGATGCGTAGAGATATAGATGTTATGCGTATCCGTCGTTGCGGCCGGTGTTCTCGGGATACTTCCCACTCAATGGCTGGGCCTGGTATCTAGTGGGCGTTGGTTACTGATATAATTTCAATCAGTATAATAATTTGCTGGTATTACTTATTGAAAACTAATAACTAGTAAATACCTACATATGTTGGTTAATGTACACACCTAGCATGTTCATATATTATCGACACAACGGCGCTGACTCTGAGTATTATTTTAAAGTTTTTTAAACCAGTAATCATTTAATATTAGATAACGCGTACCCACTTACCTTCGATTATTTTACTGGCAGCATCTGTGCATTAGCCCCATTCCACCCCATTCTCTAAGTAGCTATGAAACGGCTGGGGTATCCATTTAGATTTACTTACACACACAACCAACAACACTGTTCGCTGGTCAATCAAAAAGTGACGCCAAGTAAAGTGTATGTATATGCAAAACCCCCTAAACTCCCCTAAAAAAGAGGGAACCAATGACAAATAAGTTTTAGTACAATAAATGGTGGGGTAAAAATTCGTTTCAAATGTTTCAATATTATGGTAATTTCAATTTGATATTTCATGTTTTCAGTACAAAACATTTAATAATTTTATATATTAATTCATTATACCAAACGTATAAGGGATTTGATTTTGAATCCACAGACTTTCTTACTATGATTGCATAGATTTATTCCTTACAACAATAACAATGTTTATTTGGAGGGAGTATACTTCAATGCAAATATTTATATTATTTGTTCTAAGAGTTCAATTGAAATATCATTTTAAATATTAATCGTACTCGTATAGCAATAGTAACAATAATCATTATTACAGTACTATTAGTAGTTACTCTACATTGAACTATATAGTTTTAGAACAGTTCTGCTTGAAAGTACGAAAAAATAATATGCATTTAATTAGTTTACAACGGTACATCTATATCTACATCTATAATGTCATGTTTTGCAACTATCAATTTTACTTATGAAACTCGTAAATCTAACCTAATTTCAATACGAAATCGTGATTGTCAACGGCATGTTTAGGTAAATATGTTATATTTACAACGGGTTCCCTGCAAGAAGCGATTTCATTTCAATTATCATTTATAATGACCGCGGCGTAAGTTGATTTGAAAGTTGCTTGCAATTATCATATCGGGAAATATGAATGCCAGGCATACTCGAAAGCCTTTAGTATTAAAGCGCGTAGAAACAATTAGCCACGCGATTTTCTATACGGTTATTTCGTCCACTCCGAGTACTTAAAGCGTATTACTTTTCTGTCACGGACACAAAAAGAAATTTAAAACGAATCTAACGATGCTTTTACTTACTGTGAGGGGAAGCTGGAATTTCGGAAAGATTTGCTAGCAATTTGTTTCGCTCTGAATATTCAACGTAGGATAATAAAATAATTAATAATACTTTATTTAAATTATCGACGTTGTTAACCTAAAACCAGTTCCTGTAGCAGTTTGTAGTTTATCTGGATAATAAGCCTGGCAAATATGTTTTTGTCGAACGAGATCTTATTTTCTTATCCATTTGATTGATTAAAATGTCAAAATATATTTGCAATTTCACGTTTATAATCTCAAGCAACAAATAATTATTCTATCTACCTGCTGATCTAAATTAAGAGGATTTTGTTTTGAATCTTGGATCGCTGATGGGCGTATTTCTCAAACAAAAACAACATGATAGCCTAACCGTTTTTAAGTGCATGTTTTGATATCGAGATCTCAATATAGAATAAAATAAGGTTCAGTAGTTGAAATATCGAAAATCAAAAAGATATTCTTTTATTTTTAATTCAGAATCATGGCCATCCACAAAAGTAAATTAAAAAAAATAATACATAAGTTTAGGAGTTATATCCGTCAAAGATTTAAAACTATACTTAATAATCTAGCAGCAAATAAAAATTGTGACTAACAATGGATCTTTGTAAATAAAATGTAATGATTTATGTTATGAAGGTGTTAAAATAAAGTTTTGACAAATCAATCGTTTCTACATAATTAATACGTAATTTACAGGTGATCAGGTATTTAATAGGTGGGTGTTAACAAGGTTAAATAAAACCAGTTTGCATTTTTTTTTTTGTAGATTAGGCAGTTCTTAAATTCGTATAATTTGCATGTATGGTACTGGCTCATTGTCCTTCAAATTTAGTATAAGTTTTGCATAATAAAATAAAATTATATTTATGTATTCCGCATTTTCAGTTCAACACACAGTAGTAATGAAGTTTTTACTCAAGTCTTGTAGATACGTAACGTAAATAGGTATAATGTAAGATAAACCGCGATCTAAATGATTATTTGTATCTCTAGGCCAGAAATCATAGTTTTGCAAGTAAGAGCACAGTTTTGCTTAACAAATGTGAACACTCACAAAAGAGCGTTACAAATTATTTTTGAGCAGACAAAATGATAAAAAAACGCCTGCAAGTAACAGTATACGTTTCCGAGAATAAATCTTTATGTAATTTTTATAATTTTCTTCGTAGTTTGACGCTTATTTATCAGTAAATGCAATGGATACACCCGTTCATATTACTAAAAGGTTGTGCACTAGCTTATTAACAGTTTATTGCCCGCAAAATTTTCCCATAGGTATTGGAAATAATATAAATTATTTAAGAAATGGTGTAATGAAAATTCTGTCATCTGTCATAGAATTTACAATCATAGAAATTTCAGCAACTCGAAAGTAGTGTTGCCAACTGTCACTGACTTTGTTTCGAACGATTTGAAGTAAAGCAAAATCAGTGATTCGGAGGCGAATAAATATCTAAACTGTTTCCTTTTATTGCTACAATTATAGCTCACCGTCCAATGCCATTGTTTTTGAAATGCATGGAACGTGCAAGACTCTAGATTAGATGAAACTTCTCTGAAACTGGACGTCATATGCTCTTAGGTAATTTGATTTACAGCATTGCTTACTTTCTCTAAGCCTAGTTAAGGGTGTGTTTATAAAAAAAACGTCGGATAAAAAAACATTACAAGGTAAAGGATAACAAGATAGTTCAATCAAGGTGTTCATGAATATTTCGTGCAAAATCGACAACAAATATAATCGCACATAACCTGCATTTATTATATACAATTTTAGGTGAATAAGACACACGGAATACTTTACGTTTCTAGGCAAATACGAATTGTAAAACTAATAATAATAATCCATAATAAAAAGGGACTGTAATTTGAGTGTGACGGAACTGCGATATTCCTGATAAACAAAACTTTGGGTATTTTGGAAAATATATTACCATGGTAATTATTGTAAATAAATCAATTCTTCTATACTCTATAGTTAGTAGGCGAAACGAATAATAATATCAATAAGTTTTCAGAAAGACAGAATGTTTACTCATAAGTTGTGGTCATAAACCTAACTTCAAAAAGAATACTGCAAATAACTCAAAACTAATACAAATCAGTATGTATAAATGATAATTGAAAACAAAATTATTCTTCTACTGCGCAGGTAAGGTAAATTGTAATCTATTTTATCGGCCAAACCCAAACAGCCATAGAGTATAAGATGTCCTTTTAGTTGCGTTGGATTGATACGAGTCTCATTATTATGTGGATCACGTTTTTATTGAGATTAATACAGATCCCTGTCGGTTATAGGTTCCAGAAGAGCTTGCCTAATTTTTTTTCTGAAGAGCTTTCCAAAATTTGGATTTTGGACTAGAAGATTAGACTTATCCTTCAATAACTATAAATATTTTCGCTTGAAAGATATTCGGGTATTTACCCAATTTTCCAAATATTTACCGCAGCTTTCTTGCATTGCTAGTTAGTTTCAAGATATTGTCTTGATTTTTGTGGCTTGTCATCCTAATCCATGTAGCAGGTTTGTTCTAAATTTGTAATCTTTTTTCTAACCATCCCGCATATATGTTTTCTCTAGTTATGCCTACTTAGGTTAATCTGCGTATTTTATAAAGGTTAGTTATCGCGATAGCCATGTTGATTTTCCTGCTCCATTCCATTGATGCATAGGTGAATACCGAACTCATCATTGCTACGCACATCTAAAGCAGTATTTTTGGGTTACATCCTTATTTTTTTTCTGCAAGATGTTTGTTCATCCCCAGGGCTCTTTGATGTTGTTTATTATCTAGAAGAGAAGTTTATTGTCCAGAACTAGAATAAGGCCTAGGCCTTGTTTGACCTCAATCTTCCAATTTATGTTGTGCCTTTTTATGTTTGTGGCTTTAAGATTGAGGTTCCTTTTCTCAGTTTTTATTGAGCTTCCTGCTGCTTTTGTTGCTAAAATAGTCTTGATGTGGGATTGATATCAAGTCCCATTTGTTGACACCACCTTTTGCTGTACTATGTCACAGAAGGTATTCTCAAAATTTCTCTTTTTAAGCTTTAACAATCGAATAAATAAATAATACACGTCAAATTCACACACTTTTTTATCCTCATTAAAAAAAGTAATAAGCTAGTATCAGATAACTTTATGAATAAAAATAGTAAAAATATAAGCTAAAAAACAAACAGTTTATTTTATTCTGCAAACTGAATTACTATCTTTCTGTTTTCTTTGACCTCTAAGTGCCTATTTTTACCTCATGTTATATTTGTATATACATACTTCCTTCGTGCGGATTTTGCGTTGATATTTTAATATTAATATTTTTACGCGCAGTTTGGTATTGTTTCGCATATTTCTTCATAAAATGCATTCTCGTTTCTTAGGTCTTTGTCCGCTATGAGCGAGTGAAGATTAACTATTGTTAACTTTCTATACTTTCCTTGTAGCCTAATTTTACATTTTCCATCTGAGATTCTCAAAATTTATCACCGCTTCATTTAACTCTTTATTGTAATAAAACCAACTTCAAACCAAAATAAAGTCCTCTAAAAATGAAATAAACAGTTGTTTTTGAAAAGCATCAAGACACAGACAATAAAGCACAAAAATTCACCCCAAACAGGCATTCTTGCTTTGATACTGCTAATTCTTCAAAACGAAGTTTTCTTCAATTGAATTTCAAATCTTTTGATCAAAATTGAAAATTAAGTATTGGAAGAAATTTTGATGTATAAATTTAAAAGCAAAAATGCTATTGGTTGTTCTGTTTATTAATGCATTATCTTTTATTTTTCTAGCAGTTTCAATTTTAAAAAGCAAATTATCCTCCATTTTTAATAGATTATTTAGAAGAGCACTTATTACCGTTAATTCTTAACGCTTAAAGTTTTATAAATTCAGTAAAGTTGTGTCGATTACGTTCAGATAAGCAAGTTCTTTTAAGTTATTTTAATCTAATATCAAGCTGTGGGTAGAATATTATATACGCAATAATATTCATATATTTTCCAATGTGAAAAAGAGAAGGAATGTATCTTTTATCGAAACCAATCCATACATACATGTACATATGTGCAAATTACTTAATAAACTTGCAGACCTTGGTGATCGCCCCACACCTATTGCCTCAACAACTTCTCGTAAGGAATTCTAGTAGTTTTCAATTCCACACTTCATTAAACCGCCCTGTATAATTTTCCTCGTCCTATAAACACGGTATCCTTGCGAACCTCACATTATACAAAAACCGATTGCCCACAGCATGTATTAATTATTAGATATTAATACGCAAGTATAATTTTATGGCCGTGCGTATAAAGAATGATTGCCTACAGAAGGGAAGAGAAAGAATTATGTAATGCCGTTTACAAACGATAGAAAGAAAAATAAGGTTGTTTCCTTTAAGCAAAAGACCGTGGTGATAAATAAATGAGCCGTTCCCATATTGTGCGAACGTCTGTTACATAAGCACGCTATCAAGTGAACTTGAAAATTACCCATGTGAATGTTTTTACGTTAAAAGTTGAGGTAAACGAAAAGTGAAAGGTTCCATTCTTTGACATTTCGTTCGTAAGAATTGATTTACCTCAACAATCTTAAGGCCATATTAACACAAATAAACAAATAAAAATTTTGGGAAACGCTGTGTTTTCGGCATACCTATATATAAATATGCAATTAAAAATCAGGAATAACTGTAAAACTTTTTTTTTTTCAAAACATGTGGTGGAGAAAATGTTTGGTATCCGGTGTAATGAACTCACTTATCCTTTAATAAAAGTCTCGGCGGTTAAAGATTGACGGTAATTATTGTCGGTGTCCAGAGATAATTGATTTCGTTTTATTGTACGTTTCGTTTTGTGTTTATTAGTCGGGGAAAGCTGGTAGAATTTTTGCCAACGCAAAGAGATCCAGTTTCACACTGAAAGTACTTGTAAGCTTCGCCAATTATATTTTTGGTGATTACATTTTCTGATGCCACAGGGATGTGTTTTAATATCGTTTTCATTTGACGAGCCACTTTCGATTCCGCTTTGAAATGTATTCTGGTTGCAAAATAGCAATGTGATTGTTTGAAAACTAATTTCTTTCCAAAATCTTTGATGTTTTAGTTTCCAATTGTGGAAATGCGATATAAATTGCTTATAATGACTCCAGTTATAAGGAACAAACTTCTGTTCGCTGTAGGGGTGATTTCTGCTGTATAGAGAGGGCCGTATTATTTTCTCTTGTTTTAAAAATTATTTAACCTTTGTTTAACTAAATAACTGTTCGGACTTAATCAATGTCTTAATGAACATTTTAAATAACGGTTTTTTATTTTCTTAATTTAAGTCATGATTAACAAAATACGCTCTATCCTTGGTCAATCTGTATCTTCTCTTAAATTCTCCTTCAGAAAATTCTTCAAATGGATTTTCTCTGACTTTATATTGATAAATACGGTTTCCTGCTCCAAAAGCATCCATATTATTATCATTTAACTCAATTTCATCCAACATATCTCCCATATTAATTAGGTTTTAAGTCAGTAATTTATTATTTAGCCAATTGTCAAACTAAATAATATTTTAAAGAACGCTTTCTGTTGTTTAAAATTACCTTAATTAGATTTTAACAACATTCTCTAACTCGTTAGACAAGAGAAAATAATAACAAAAAAAATAATAAAAGTCGTTAAAATTTTAAACAGTCTTTAACACTTAATAAAGGAAAAATAATACGTTATAAATGGTTATATAAATCATACCTACAGCGAACAGAAATTTGTTCCTTATATAAATGGAGTCATTATAGGCAGTTTATACCGTATTTGCAAAATTGAAAATTAAAACATCAAGCATTTTAGAAAGAAATTGGTCGATTATATTTAATGAATCACTCATTTAAAACGGTTTCTTTCGTTTATAACAAACTGGGCAACCATGTAGACACGTACAGTGTTCGCAAGTTTTAACAATCCCTTTAACTTTATAGAGACACTCTTAGTTTGATTTTGCTAGCAGCTGAGCAGATATACTTATGTGTAGTAGAGAAATTGTCGCATAGATGGCGCATTTCCAATTTTATTCCAGTAACAGATAATATTTTGCACAAAATAAGCTCGAAATTACGATCGTAACATACTAAATCTGGTACATTTACTAGAACAACATCTGATAGGAGTCATCGCCATTGAAAGGACGATTTCTTTAACGGCACACTAGAGTGTTAAGGTGGTCACTGCGTCCAACTTCCCAATACTACTAGGATTTACAACATTCTAACGGCAAATCCCTCCTCTTAGTGCATGGGTTTTTGGAGATAATTCATTTTCATTTCGATTAAAAATGATCACGGCATTTTGTTGTGTTTACGCTTAAGTCTAAAATGAATAAATGTTATAAGAAAAGATAAAACCTCTTGAATCAACATGCTTACGGTTTTCTGCCAATCTGCAGTTTTCAAGTTCAAAATAAAGAAGACTTGAATCAACTATCAATATCTTTCACTTAAAAGAATAAACTGTTTCAACGAAAAATATATTACTTCCGAAGAAATGCGTGAATTTAAAATTATATTCCTTTATAAGGAAACACCAAATCATGTTGGCCATATAGAACACGCGAAAACTTTTGGCTGAATGCAAGTCCTTTTAAATGTAAAGGATATTTCTCTCAGTGTATATGCGCCGTCTTACGCTCTTAGTATTTAATTGTGATATCTAATGACAAATAATTGACAAATGTATACTGGATTTTTTTGTGAATTTGAAATTATTGTATTGAAACAGATTTTTTCAGTTTCTCTTATTTTAGGATGATCGGATTGATAGGACGGAAATGTTCAAGTTGAACTAATTTTAAGATAAATAACCGATAATATGACCAGCTTACAAAATTTGGTTGGGTTTCATTAAACTGTACTTACAACATATTACAACTATATTCTTACTGTTCCTCTAATTTATTAGCGCAGATATTTTGGAACTGCTGCTCTCCCATAGACATATATTAATACACTGTTGAAAATTTTAACACTTTTTTGACTAATTTAATAGTCAGGAGAGGTCCACACTCTTTTCGTGTTATTTTGTCGAGGACTATAGAAATTTAAATTTGACGAGCAAAGATAGTCAAGCATTGTCTATTGCTAAGGGGTTATTTTGTTCAACTGACACGTGGAATTATAAAATACTTCTAGTCACATTTTATTTGATCTAGACTAGACAAACTTACTAGCTGTTTAACTAAATGAATGCGATCTATTGGGTGTTTTAACACCATTTTCTAAACACAACGTCTTTTTAATATGCAACTCCTATTTCTTAGTGCTATAATATTCTCTCTTTAAGACGTTTTCTCAATTATAAATATACAAAACCACTCATTCACAAGTTTTGATTTCAACTAAATGTACCCAATTTTAAAATGATTTTTTGAGAACCATTATAAAATTAAGTCAATGTTTATGCTATTTGATTCAAGTCTAAACTAATTGCGTAAATAGATGTTCCCAATACATCTTTAAGATGTTGAATTTTTTTATGCCCACTGGAATTAACGTTTAATAACACGTGGTTACACTTTGCAAGTCAGTCACATTTGGTGGTTTGTTTGGATATGTTAATACGGAGAATCAAACACGAAAACAGATACACGTGCAATGCAGGTGGTGCGTATAATGCAATACTGTATTAGAATAGGTGGGTTTCTATATTTCTATCCGAGGAAAAATTCTGATTGGTTGACGCTTCTGAATGTCTACAAAAATAGTCAATCCTCATATTTGAACAAAGAATTCACACGAAATTCTAGTAATTTCTGTTCTATTGAATACGGGTAGTCAACTCGTCTGGCAAAGTTTGTAAAAATCAACACTAAAATATTTGACTAGCGCAAAATTAACACCGTAATATTTTCTACAGTGTACCTAATATTATTTCCTTATCGGAAATATAAGCGTCGTAACGACAAATAAAAAAAAATTGACAAGGCTAATATTTCATTAAATGCCATTGCCTAAACATTCACTAATATCTATATAATATCAGTTTCTTTTCAATAGGCCAATAACCTACTTTTACTCGAACACAAAATATACAACAAGCAGGTTTCTAGTCCGCATAAGAATCAAAAATCGAAAACAATTACCATAAAAAACACTGTATAGTAATAGTATATATACCTATTCATTTATTTTGAATATAGTGAAAGGATGTAGTTATACCTAACTACCAAGTTAAAAAAAATCTTCATTTAGAATTACCATACGAATAAATAGCAATTACGAAAAATTTAAATGTGAAGTTTCTCATTACCAGAACAATGGGATAAAAATGTATTCACTTATGTTGGGAACAGTGGATCGTCTTGAAAAGAAAACGATTGCATACAAGTCATTCAAGAATACGCGCGAAGTGGAACATTTAATATCGATTTTGTGGCCTAATTTGCAACAGATATCACACGTATACAATTTGTGTGTGAGGTTCTCTTTCCGAACACCTTTTACTTAACAGTTGCCTAATGACGTTACGCAACCGCCATCTCGGCATAGGTGATTTGAACGCGCGGTGGAAACAGCAAACGTAATGCTTCACTGGTCTGAATCAAAATAAATAGCTGACAGGAAAATTCAATGTGCAGATTGATAAAAGTTCTTACATAGGAAACTGTATGTGATTCATGCTTGAAAAGTTACACGGAGAAAAATAGATAAGGTAAAGTCAGGTAAGTGTGTAGTAAAAATTGCATAGTGCGAAGAAAATGTAACACTGTTCACATAATAAGACATTTTGATAAATTTTACACATAGAAGTACATAATGTATGCTCAGTTGAAAGCCTTCAATAGATACACCTTTTATAATTATCAACGGTTTACTAGAAAAAAAAAGAAATTTTAAACACTGTCAATACTACACACTTACCCAGCAAAATGGGGCAAGTGTGTAATCGTTCCGCATTTTATATAGTAATGGCATTATCCTTTAGTTCGGCCAAGAGTGTAATACTATACCGATGTCTTTTTAATAAGGTATGATAAATTTACAAGATATCTAAGTTATTACATGTTAGGAGATGCGAACTTTTGTTTGTAAAATTAGTATGAATTAGTACATTGGTATTATAACAAGAGGACGTCCGCGTTTCAATTTTAAAAATAAATATAAACAAACTACACACTTTCCCCGGTTACACACTTACCTGACTTTACCTTACTACAACGTATTATAAGTATATAATCAATGGTATTAACTCGGGGACATTAATACATTATCTATAATACATATACATAATACATTATCTAATAAATAGTAAGCATTCATATATATTACTGTTTATTAGAAAAATTATCTAGTCTAATATAATTATAATACAACTAATTCACTATTTTTATTATCTATTTTTCTCATTGTCAGTCTAGATATCCTGCGAATGTACCGCACACCAAGAAAAATGGTTATAGCTAATTTTTAAATCCGGACAATGTGTTCATTAGATTTGTTATTAACATCAAAATGTTATTTTAGACGCATTTTTAATTTAATATATCTTTGCATTCATTTTACACTGGGAAAAGAGATTGCATTAAATGTTCTACAACTTTTGGATTTTATCATGTTTAACGAAAAGAATACCCTTTCTCAGAAAAGTGTTTATTTTAATTGAAAATAGTGTGCTGTTTTGCCGGAAGACTATTTTCGTCTTAAGTACATGCTTTTCGACGAAAAGTAACCGTAATTAAATGCACCTTAGTTTTGATTAATATTTTACAATGTCTGTACAGTGTACACCTGCTGTTTAAGTAAGACAATACACATTGCATATTATATTGCTATTATTATGTACATATTTAACAACATATTTTAGTGTTTTTAGGTATTATTGAATTATAAACAGTATTTTAAATAAAAGAGCCGGACGTTTTGGTTTATTTGAGTGGAGACGCATACATTGATTTAAAACTTTTGCCTTTTAACGGAAAATGCAATCACCTGTATTCAAGCTGAGTGCTTTTTTACGCGGAAGTATTTTAGTTTTATTCATGTTGCTACGTGCATAAGGCTCAAATACACAAACAATAATGAACAAAAGTGAATATTTTTCGCGCAAGGTTAAAGAAATTTCAGAGATAATTGGAATCTCTTCAGTTAATGCTGATTTACTTATAAGTCAAGGACCTTTACAGCAGTATATAGTGTCTGAAGGTTTTAAAGTTGTTATACACGGGAAAAACGATCTCGTTATTTTCAACCATTTTTCATGCATTTGGTTACAGTTAGTAAATTATTACTTGATTTAGGAATATTAAAAATATTCCTGTATTCAATCGGACAAATAATTCGGTTAGTCGATTTATTTGAAGCTAGCGCAGTATTTATTAATTTAACTAAATATTTACATGGAAGTAAAAATAAATACCGCATTTTATTTTCGTATAGCAGTTTTCTCCCTATGTAGTACAGCAGATGAGGAGATATACTTATATGTAGTAGAGGAATTGTTGCATAGATGGCGCATCTCCTATTTTATTCTAGTAACAGATAATATTTCGCACAAAATAGGCTGGAAACTACGAACGTAACATACTAATCTGGTATATTTACTAGAACAACATCTAATAGGAGTCATCGCCAATGAAAGGACGATTTCTTTAACGGCACACTAGAGTACTAGGATTTACACCAGTGTAACGACAAATCCCTCCTTAGTGCTGGGGGTTTTTGGAGATAATTCATTTTCATTTCGACTAAAAGTGATCACGGCATTTTGTTGTGTTTTACGCTTAAGTCTAAAACGAATAAATGTTATAAGAAAAGGAAAAACCTCTTGAATTAAAATGCTTACGGTTTTCTGCCAATCTGCATAGTTTTGAAGTTCACAATAAAGAGGACTTGAATCAAGTATCAATATCTTTCACTTAAAAGAATAAACTATTTCAACGAAAGATATATTATTTCTGAGGAAATGCGTGAATTTAAAATTATATACCTTTTCAAGGAAACTCCAAATCATGTTGGCCATATAGAAAACGCAAAAACTTTTGATTCAATGCAATTCCTTTTAAATGAAAAGGATATTTCTCTCAGTGTACTATTACATCAATGTTTAATACTTCACATTCATCACTGCAAAAAAATGAAATTAACTCTTCACTTTTCTCAGTGCCAATAGGTATAAAAAACTAAGATGATGTTTATTCTAAACTTGGAAAGATGCAACAGCAAGAATCACGATCTTATATCGCCACCTTTAACATTTAAATAACTTATTCTGTCGCTAAAACATCTACGTATATCTTTATATCATACTTTACACATCAAATATTAGATATCTTATATATTCATTACAGTCATGACGAGCAACTTATTTTGCTTACACGCTGACTGGTTACGTAATATTCATTATTAAATTGCGAAAACGATTTTGTCACAGTTTTAGAATTAAATAATCTTCATTAACGACTTACTATGATAGCCGATATTACATTACTTATATTTCCATACCTAATTTTTATTCATTTGTTAACGGTATCTAAAGGTCATTTGAAATTTTTGAAAGATGTGACAACACCAGTTTGTGGTTAAATTCTATATTATAGTTTTTATATGTAAAAATATGGTGATTTTATGCTGGGCGAATGAATCTTTTACGATATAGTCTTTTGATAATATTAGGGCGGCGCTTTGTAATAAATTTAGAAATTTGTAAGTCATCAAGGTCAGAACACATCCTAAAACATCCTTTTCTCTATGTATAATCTGCTATTTATTAGAATTAGATTACGGTAAAAACTTGCTTAATATAATTTATTTCATTGAGAGTGCATGTTATAAAGAGTCGATTTATACAGATTAACATGTATATTTAAAATAATTTTTCAGTTTAAATTAGACATTAAAAAAATCATCATTTGAAAAAAATTCAACACATTAATAAAATTAATATACAATTAAAGCACGGACAAACGCGTTCGGAGAATCAGGGAAGCGGAAAACTCAGTGGCGTTGCCTACACGCAGTCTATGCCTAGGAACTTGCATATGCATCTACATACATATGTACCTACATAGTTTTGCGAAGTCAGTAGAGAATATCATGTAAGGTTCTGTATTCACATGTAAGAGATCTTCATATTTACAAAGAAAAATCTAGAAAGTATTATGTGGTTACAAATTTTAAAAACTTATTTTGTAATTTAATAAGTTGAAAACTAACAATAATTAACATAACTTAGTGAAAAGAGTTTCGCCTGTTTTTGGCCTATTAGTTGCATCAATATTTTGAATAGAAGTCTTGAGGTAGGAGCGTTAATCGTTTAAATTTTACGTGCCGCCAGATAAAACAAACTTACCATCATTTTCAAATGTTTTGATATTCATAATATATAAATTATTTCTAATCAATGATAAAAAGACTTACCAGTGACTCTTTATTCCTGCTTGTTTTATCTTTTTTTTATAATAAAATACAAGAAATAAAGAACATGTCACTATTACCTATTTAAATAAGTAATACAATTATATATTTTATCTTGTTAGAATGCTTAAAACGTATTCAAAATGTAAATTATTTTAGCAATTCTTACTTTTCAATAAAAGCCTGAACGGAGGTATTTTAGTGCTGCACAAATATAAATAAACAGCTACATCTAAGACGCCGCCAATGCGTAGAATATTGTCGAACAAACAAGTTATGTTTATATGCGTTATCGCTGTGCATTGAAATATTCCACGTGATTTACGGGCGCATGTAGTTTTTGTACATGGGTGTGTTTTTCTTACTCGGCCAAAACAACTAGAGGATTTATACGGGCAATCGGGTAACTTTCTATCGACACCCGTATATGCGTGTGTTCGCTCGGAACGCAGACCTCCTTGCAGACTTCTTGAAAATAGCACTGTTTTTATATATATTTATTTATATTTGCGTTTAAGTAAAGATGAAAATAAGAAGGCAAGTGCTATCGAAAGGAAATGTAAAGTAGGTAAAACAAGCAATTATATTTGTGCTCAATTTGAAGTCAACCATCTGTCATTTATGCATATCCAGCGATCAAATAATGTGTTTTAAGATTTAAAAATGATTTTAATTTACGTGTAAATAAAATTATGATATTTACATTTACTATTTTTGAGCATATTTCTAATACATTTACGCATTTAATTAAATGCGAATGGAGGGGGCGTTTTAAGTAGGCAACCAATATAACAAAGTCATATAGTTATGATCCGTAATGCACAATTCTTCTAAAACCTAATTTCCATTTTTATTTCCCCTGGTTAAATAGTAGAGGGTCCATACCCTCCGCAGTCAACACAAAAACTCTCTATCTTTTACGGTATAGCCGTTATACGCATTTACAGCATCGTAGTTTTTTGAGCTTTTTTTCACAAACAACAAAATTACTAGGAAACGGTAACCGATAGGTAAGTAGATGTTTTATAAAATTGGTCTTAAAATTCCTAGTAGTATCTAAAAATGCACCAAAAAATATAGGTTTCTATTTAAAATATCAAAGTTAGCCATGACTTTCCATGTAATCAGAAGTGCGACATAGATGAAATTATTTTTCCTAAAGAGATCATAGCCAACTATACTTAACTCCAAAGTTTCAAAATCGAGATATCATTGCAATCAAAAACTTTTAATAGACGGGTTCCATGAATCACCCTGTATATGCACCTAATTTTTTCCATTTTGTTTGTACTTTAAAATTAGATATATGTATAGTGTTTAATTGAAATTAACATCTAAAAATAAAATTTCCAAACTTTGATTCCATTTAATTTGTGTTTAATGATTTCGGGAGAAAATGCAGATTTATATACCATAACCTTGGAATGTGCAAGGACAGGAAGTCCAGAAGAACTTCTAATGTCAATGACGGGAATGAAGAGTGTATATACTTACACACTATGTATGTACAAAATCAAGATCTACAACTGCGGCTTAAACCTTCAGGCATGTACTTGTCTTAACATATTACGTAAACATTTTTTTTTCCAATAATTTACACAAATACATCGCTGACATTATATACAAATAAAAGATAATTACTTATATACGTATTCACTTTCACTACTTCTAAGAATAAACATGAGACTTCCCAAGCGTAATCGATCGACCACTGGTTTAAAATTATATGTTTCAATTCAGTGGATGGCTTTGTAATTTTCATATGAACGAAATACAGATATGTTGTTTTTGCATCGGTTGTAAATGGATCCGGACAAAAAAGGAAGGAAAGAATATATTGGATGTATGCAGAGAACAAGTAAATATTTACCTCCTCCCATGCATGGAGATCGTTATGGTGTTTTGCTGTAGGAATAACTCTGCAAGATGCCAAAGACCTTGCGAAGGAAGACTGGCAGTTAAGTAAGCGTATTTTATTCTGCTAAATAAACAAGGAGCGGTCGCGGAAAATGCAAAGGTGCACGTGGGCCAAGTTGTTGCGATAATATTCCTTACACCATGGCATGCACAATTAATGTATGAAACCATCAATCGTTATCGTAATATGTGAACATGTCTTACATAATGAATTGTACATATTCTTTGTTTGTACAACAAAGGATGTTGACCATTATTTCCCGCATAATTAGCGTATCTTATTAATTAATAGTTGATTTATAGCTTAGTAAACTTATGTATCTTACTGGATCTGATGTTACTACAAGTAATTTTGTATAATTAAAGTTAATTGAAATTAATGGAAACTGCATAACATTATCATTTAAATATTAAATTTTAATCTTACAGATCCCTAGTTAAAGATGTATTACCTTTATCATAAGATGGTTAGCGTATTACTATCTAAACACACATAGTGTAAAATAAACCTAGTGTGAGAATGAAGTTTCTTTCAACTGATATGTTAATCAACAAGCATTTGAAATAAAAATTCAAACATTTGCGTTAAAATAGTTTAAATATAACTAATTTAATTTGTAATTTGAATTGTCGTCCTTCCTATACTTGTTCGATCAGGAAGTAGCACAATGAGGTACAGGTTACAAATACTTTCATTGAGATGAACTACACTCAAAGTGTTTTGCGAGTAAACTTTCACCTCATCGCCTTTCTGTAGGCGTATAGTGTAATGAGAATCCTAATTTAAGGGTATCTACTGAAGACCAGAATAAAATATCTTCCTTATTACCTACTGTGATCATTAGGACATTAACAATTATTTTTTTAATGACATGATATACGAAGTGTGGTTATTTGAATTTATGCTGTAGATTTTAGATTTTTAACCCTTTTGTTGTAAAGATTCCTTAACGGAATTGAATTCGTAATCAAATATAGGATAGTTTCTGTTGCAGAGAATACGTGGTTTTAATCTGCACACTAAAAAAAGTTTGCTAAAATTCCTGTACGATTTTGGGGCAATTTTGTGCTCCTAAATCCGTGCAGTATTTTATTTTTAGAAGTAATATATCTAACTATAAGTAATTTTTCGGTTTTTTCATGTAACCTGAAACATTTATAGTAAAATTTCGAAATGTGGGTAACTTTTCCAAGATTTAACAAGTAAAATTTCTAAAGTAGTGATAATTTCCATAGAAGTTTTACTTGTTTAAAAGTAATATTACAAAGAAAATTTTAGTATTTTCGATTTTTTTCCCCTAACAAAAAGCAAAATATCGTCGAAATGAAAGTGCCCTGGTAAAGTGTATATAATTAGCATTTAATTACAAACAAAATATAAAAATTTATAATGCTTACCCAAAACCACTGCCCGTCAGTTACCCGTTATTTCTACACATTGGGGTTAATTCGCAAAAATCAAGGGCCAGCATATGCAATCGAGCAACTGTTGTGATAACAGTTCCTAAGAGATATTTATCTGGCAAGTAATAGATAAATATTTGATAATTATGTCTGCCATATAGAAAACTTATATCGAGTATGGAAAGTTAATGTAGTGAAATAGTAGAACCGCCATCTTCACGGCAATTTCTGTACTTGTAGAATATGTTTAACGTATTTGCTACTATAGACCAGAAAACTTTGCTATTATATGTTTATAACATCATGACGTGATGTTTTACAATTTTGTAATACAATTTTGACGTAAATCTACTAGCACTTTACCTGGAACTATACCGACTTTGTATAAAATAAATACTTTCTTTAAGAAAATCGTAAATACTTCATATCATATATCCAAAAATATTTTTTTGCTGTTAAGGTAATTTATTTAAATAAAAGATATTATTTTTAACTGCAATTTTCTAAATCGTAAGAAATGTTAAGTTTTTCCTGAAAAATATTAATATTTTTCTTAGTAATATAAAGGTTAAAGATTTTTCTAAGAAATAGAATTTTTTCCATTAATATTCACGTAAAACATTTTATTTACCCTCATTGAGTGTGGAAAATTATCCAAAGAAATGCTTTTTACCAAGAAAAATTACCTAATTTTTTAGGGTGTGGGTGATTTTTAACAGATAATGCTGAATTAATTATGCGCGCCTAGCTTATTTTCTTATTACTTGAAAAATACTATATTTATGACTGTAATTTTCGAAATTGTAAGAAATTTTAAATTTTTCCTAAGAGATATTAATATTTTTCTTTGTAATATTACAATATGTTAAAGATTTTCTTCTAAGAAACAGAAATTTTCCTATAATATCACGCAAAATACTTTTATTATAGGAAAATTTCTAACATTTCGACATTTTCCTTAAGTTTCTGTACATTCAGTGCGGAAAATTATCGGAAAAACTGATTTCCACCACGAAAAATTGCGCAAATTTTTTAGTGTGTAACAGTAATTTCCAGTAAATTTACATTTATAAGTTTATTGTATATTTCTTTAACAAAAAGAAGCTAGCCAAGCACTATATTGGTTACAAATTTCTTAAATATGCACATCTAGACATTCTAGACAGGTACATTTTCTTACTTTTAATTCTAAATTAAAAGAATTCTTCACTTTAAAGAGATTTCAAGTAATATCTATCTGGTTAACGATAATATTATTTGTTCGCCTTGCTTTTCTTTATATTTTTGGAAGTGTTAAAGTATGAAACGACTAACGTTTATTAATAGATAAATTGCACGCTTAAATAAAGTTTTTTTTTCTATCAACTCCTAAAATTTGATATAAAAAGAAGCAGCGGTTTAATTTCGTTTAAATATCTATCAAATGGATTGTAAAATTGATATAAGAAGTACTAAAGAACCGATTGCCTTTCTAGTAAATACATAGGTTCTTTTTATCGCTCTAAAACGGTTACGCATGATTTAGTATTAAGTAGATTATAATTTAGATTAATCAATTAGATTTCAAGTTCTCACATAATTTTCCGCCTTATCTAATAATTGAGGTGAATTGATCAGTAATATAGCTAGATAGGTTCAATATGATTTAAGTTTATTATTTCCTTCATCACTCTATATATAAATTATAATTACTGGCTTAATCTGTTAATCATCTCTTAATTGTCTTCAGAAGATGTAAGTGGGATTTGCAGAAATATTTGTTAGTAATTTTTAATGTACTTCCGTACTAATTTAAATATTTCCCTTGAGAAGATCATGTAAAAGTCAATTTCCAATACTGAATTACGGAATGGAATCAGTGTTCAAATTTTGAAGGAAGGAGGAGAAGTATTTTAACGGAGGATAGTTTATTTAATGAACCAAATATGGGGAAAGGAAACTGCCGAATGCCTGGAATAGTGTAATCATATGTCCCGTGAAAGGAGCGACTGCAAAATTACAAAGGAATAGCTCTGATGGATGTGGTGTACATGGCGCTTTGCGTGTTAATAAGCTTTGGATTAAATAAATATGCAAAGAGAATTATTGATAAGTACCAGAGGTAAACCCCTCTGGAAAGAACAGATCGACAATTGATCAGATATTTACCTTGATACAATTGTAAGGTAAATGTTATGTGTAAATAGAAGATATATATGCACACAGCCGCTGAAAACCTATGAGCACCGTGTAAATTGTTCAGTTTGGTAAAAATGACTTTAAACAGAACGAAGAGTGAGTTAACTTAACTATCGAAAGGAAACCATTCGACATAAAAAGAGATTTGAGAGAAGGCAATTCTATATCTACGCTATTGATCAACCTAGTTTTCGAATCCATAATGAGAGAGACCAATATACAAACGAAGGGCATTATATACTACAACAAGCACCAAATATGCGGACGATATTGTGATTGTCAGCAGAATGAAAATTGAAAGAAGAGTATTCAAACAAATAGTAAAAAAATCATTGGAGTGTGGCCTCGAAAACGAAAATAAAACAAAATATTAGGAAATGGGAACACCACAACGAGCAACCGACAAAAACAGACAAAAAGTGCAGTTTTGAAAATATGGACCAGTTTGAGTATCTCGGAGTGACATTGACAAAGAAAACCGAAGAGGATGCAGAAATAGATAGGAGACCGGGTACAGAAAGTAAAACCAGGAAAAGCCTGCTTGGCTTGATGGGGCCTGATATAATATCCATGAGAAGTAAACTAAAGATCTACAGAACAATAATAAGACCTATGGCTATGGTATTATACGGATGCAAAACATGGATATTGAACAAAGAAAACGAGAGGAAAGTGTAGATTTTGGAAAGGAAGATTTCGGAGGAGTTAAAAACACCAAAGCAGAAGGAAATTCAGAGGTGATGCAATGATACGGCGGGCCTTCGATAATCCAAGTGTTCAAAGCATAAAGAGTAAGGCGGCTGGATCACATATACATAAATAGCAAACAAAAGACACGTCAGGCAGGTGCTATTTGGAGGGGAAGGCAGAGACCGCCCAAAGGAGAAGTGAATAAACGCTGTAAGAAGTGATATAGAAAATTTATATATCAGGAACTGAGGGAGGAAAACACAAGACAGAAACACTTAGAAGCAAGTGTTAAAGACTATTAACGCTATAAGCCTTTAAGGTAAGTGCTGTCTATTACGGGAATAACTAAAAATGTATCTGAGAGTAAATGTGACTATTTATGTAAGATGCGATAAAAAGTAGACGAACACTTTATAACTCAATGTTCTTCAAAATTTCGTATAATAGTATTCTTTAAGAGTACTTTGAAGTGCACTACTACATGAAATTATGTAGGCAATAAAAATCGGAAAGGTTTACGATAGAAAGTGATTCTTTGTGTTGCTCTTGTAAATGATGTAATGGAACAGGTTTTATTTCGCTCCAGGTTAGGCGACATATTGTAATGATACGTTAAATTATTTCCAAATATTATATTTTCAAGTTAGGCACCTTATATCAGTAGGGTTCGGATTTATAAATAATGATATATATGATTGATTAATTGAATGAAATTACCGATTAAATTAATCGCTCTCAGGTCGTGCGTTTCCATAAGTATTTAAAATATAATCCAACCCTGCATACTAAATAAAAATAAAAAGAAATTGATTTTACCTTTACAGTATTTTTTATTTTATTTAAAGCAACGAAGGCAGAAATTGACAATAGATACAGTAAGAAAATACAATGTAAACAAAAATTAATTGGTAGTAGAAAAATGCCCTTTCCGAGAATATTAATAACTAACTAAAATAATTCAACTTAGGGTAAAAACAAGCAATTATTATTTCTGATTTATAAACTATTAAAATAGGCGGTAACACTTTTTTGGTGGTCCCTAGGCTTTCGTATTTATTCTATTGGTGCTTAATGGCGGCTCCTTGTGCTACCGCTCTGTGCACGGCAACGCGGGTGTTCGCCTTAGCCACTGGGAACCGACTCTTTCCTTGCTGCGTACACGCATTCTCTCACACTTTTCCTCGGCTTTCCGAAAATCAGGGCGTTGCAATGCCCTCGTGAGACCCGCGGACACTTTTCATTTATTCGTTATACTTTTGACGAAGCTTCGGTACCGCGCACATACAAACAGATTACAACTAAAAATATACCTATAATTCTACATATTTTATATGTTTACATAGATAAAATGGAATCAATTTTCTTTTATTAATAAAATAAATGAAAAGTCAAAATTAAGGTGAAATGTATACCAGGCATCCCAATACAGTGATTGTAATGTTTAGAAGAGGTTACTTCTGATATATGTAAATTTACTGCTTGGATGACTTTTAAAGATAATTATCGTCTTCCATACTGTTTTAAAACGTGAAAAGGGTAGAGACGCGTACCCAATACACCTTAAAAAATTGAAACAGAAGTTGCAGTTCAAACATTTCAAGAAATTACGTGCATTTAAAGCTAAAATGATAATTTTGTGGGGTTTTATAGAAACTATAAGATTACGTAATACTGATAATTAAGTTTAGAATTTTGATTAGATTGGTTTATGTTTAAAATTAACTAAACTATTAAAATCATTCTGTTAGGACTCAAACAATATTGTTATTTAAGATCTCTCTTTAAGGTGTTTGAGCACCCAGACGTCCATACTTGAGTTTGGTGACAGAAAAATATGGAACCGATGTTATTAAGAGTTTAATTGGTTTGTAGTTAAAAAAAACACTAAGCAAATTTTTTTTTTAGTTCTAAAGGCGTTTTGTCAAGTTAGGTTATCGAATTATAAGCACATGTTTTTAATTTTATTAAGGTGATGAGCGTTGCCCCAACACCTTAATCTTTAATTGCCAAATTTTAATTGTTTAACCTTGATTGTGATATTTTGTTTAGCACATGTAATGATTGTCACAATCTGCATCTCAATTAAAATTAATTTGAAATTAAAATAGTTTTTCAGATACTTCCTTCTTACATGTTTTATTTTTTTTTTATTGTAGAGATAAATATTGTTTCTCTATGTCAATTGATTATATCGTATGCAATTACCATTTCTTAACATATATGCAAAGTAACGGAAAAACATAACGGAAAGCATAATTTCTTAATTTATAAATGTTAAAACATCCTTGCTATTACTTTCTTCTCCTATTAGCATAACATTGCCCTTAATTCTCATCAGTATAATTGTGCTTTTTCGAGGTCATCTACATTAAACTGGTTTTATATCACATAATATTCCATCATAATAGGGAAATTGCAATAAATTATACTAATTTTCCTCATTATCACGATCATTACATCAGTTATTTAATTACCTTTATTCAGTAATAGTAAGGTGAACGGGCAACTAACATGTACCTATTGTAAATTGCTATAATAGTTTTTCGATCTTCATTTTAATATTCATTAATTTAAATTTAGCTTTCACAAAAGCCTTGATTTTTTTTTTGTTTCAAAAGCCTTGAGAAAGATATTGATATTCATTATTTTTTGCTACATAAATATATTTTTATAGTGTTTACGCCCTGTTTTCTTAATTAGAAATACCGAGTTTAATTAATTATATTAGTTACCGTTCACGAAGGAGAAGATCCTAGCCAAACCCTGGCACTCCTCTTTACAATGCAATTATTTTTTTTTGACAATTAATTGACCTTCTGATTGATTTTCAAAACAGAAGTTTAAATAATTTAAAATTTATATTTAGCAAAATTTTCCACACAGAGAAAACTTTTGATACACTATTGAAACATCTACACAGAAAAGAAAAAACTTCAAACAATTACAAAGTTTCGTTAAACATATGGGAAGGAGCACAGCTTGTATTAAAATTTCCCACAAAATTGTTGACGAAAGTTATCGCATTTTTTTTGCAACAAAACACACTTTTGTTATACAATTTATGTTGCCAGAACCTATATATTACGGTAGCATTAAGTGCAGATACGTTTAGGGCAGTGGTAATAGTTGCAACTATTCGTCAACAAAATATTTACAGTATTTTTCCTAGTATTACAAATCTATGTAGTGAACGGATATTAAAATTTTGCCTATAAATTAACTAGGCTGTTGCTATAATTACTATACCTAATTGTGTATAATTATTTACTGTATAATGTGTTTTTCTGAAACATAATGTGTAGTTTTGGTGTTTTGTAGACAACCTGTCTATAAAAGGAGCATAAATTGCATAATAATGGTTCTTAATTTGAGAAGTTTTGATCTCATTAATTATTTTGTTCTGTATGTGACGTTTGCGAATTCTCCTTCGTCGGTATGCAATGTTTTTCCGGTAAATGCACCAAACCAACTTTTTATAACCGTGTTTGAGTGATATAGTAGAAGCGCCATCTTTACAACAATGACTGTATGACATATACCTATTCAACACAGATCAGTAAGAATAGATATTAAACTTGACCGAAATTCTATGCACTTGGAAAATAGTTTCGTATCCAGTCACCAGCAGCGTTATTTTACCGCGCTAATTTGAAAATATAATTATTGTTTTTTAATTTCTAAAAATGTCTTGTTATTCATAGGAGATAATTTATTGCCAAACAAAAACTATGTTAGACTTAAAAGAAGACAGCCACAATTTTTTTTTTATTTTTAATACTAAAACATACTGAAAATGTGTATATAAAACGTATATAAAATCCCCGAACGAATATTAATTACTACGTGCAACAATATCCTACAGAATTAGTTTGGAGATGTTTCAACATTAAAAACAAAAATCATCGCCGTCTCCTTCCAAGTAGACATGTTCTTGTTTAGCCATAAATTACCCACTTTCAACTCGAATATTCACATCCATCCGTCGATGTAAATTTAGTAACATGAATGTTATATTCTATTACAACAAAAATCAAAGTTCTTTTTAGCGTTGCCGATTTATTTCAGAAAATTCCAGAAAATAAATGCGGTGTAACCGGGTTCGCACGTTGCAGCGCAGCTATTTTGGTTGGCCTAATAGATAAGGACAAGGAGTACAGCTGTTGTAGTGTACTACCAACTTAATACGCTACGTAAACCTTTAAAAAATAAAAATAATAACTTTCCGATTGTAGCGCTTCTTGTGTTTGGAGGTTGAACTGAGGGTTTGCAACTCGACTAAATTCCTTTTTTTTCAATGCAAAAACGGGCTAGTTTACATGGCATGCTATTCAACGTACCTATATGGATAGAAAACTTTGCTATAATAATAATGCTTAGATCACAGAACCTGTTTATAAAACTATGGGCTGGATTGGAAAAAAAGTAATTTGAACATAATAATTACATTAAATTAACAACAATTGTAGTAAGCGTAATCCTTATTTCTTAATAATATTCACTTTGTTAATTGAAGAGTACTTATTGTTTAAGTCAAATTAATGGGTTTGTTAAATTAATAAACTAGAAGTAACAAAATAATATGATCGCTTTTTATACCAATTATTTTCTTAATATTTGCAATATCTCTAAAATAAAGGAGATTTTATTAGTTTGAGAGTTTGTTTGTTGATTTTATTAACGATAATACGTAAATCTCGAAGGATGTTGGCAGTTGGTGGCAGGCCGATGCCCGTCTTAACATTAGCTTTTTTTGCTTCAGAAACAGCAATTCGTAAATTTTGAGGTATGTCCAAGATCTTGGCAGACCAACGTCCTTCTTAACATTAGCGGAAATGAGAATATTGCAATTATAGTTAGTTAATTATTAATTCGATCCGTGAACTAGTGTTCGAGTACAATAAGGTTTCCCAGTATAAAAATTCTGGTTTATAACTTCATTCTATGTAAGTTATTATATTTACTAGTTGTAAAATATTGTAAAACATTTCACAATATTTTCTAGAAGATTGTGCTGCATACATACATGTTTTCTATTTCTAACAATGTTATTGTTTTTTTTTGTAACTGTGGTATACAAAAAAAAGATTCGCAGAATAGTAAAAATTCTTACTACAATTTTTGTTCAGCTATATAATGAATATAGTTTTTAGTTTTAATTGACTTTTTATCATAAAAGTTTTTGATTTCGTTTAAAATAGGCACACTGCGAAAGTGTTCTAGTTCAAATGTAATCAATATACTAAAATCATTATGAACATATATTTTCACCACAAAAATAAGTATTTTAGATTTGAGTAAATAGATTTTCTCATTTGAAAACTCTCATATTTATGCCTTAATAATTTATGTACATTTGATAGAAGTATATAAAAGTATCATTTCAAGTATAAGACGGCAGATATTCTATAATAAGTCCGCAGCATATCCTAAAATCTCACAATCAATCGATGACAGGAGATCCTTTACCATTATTTGCCTCCAAAATATAAGTATATTGAACTGTAAATACTTACCTGCTTAATCTAAGCATTTCTACTATTCACGGGTAATAATTACCTACTAATTTTATGTCTATAACACCAAAAAACCTCGGTAGGGGAAAATTAATAAATAAAGAAATATCATGTAATTAAATAAATTTACTGTTATACTTTATAGTTTTACAATGTTTGGGAGAACGTAGCGTATCAGGGTTCTCCAGGAGTACGCACGGGATATTGATGTGTAGAGGTATGGATGTTATGTGTATCCGTCGTTGCGACCGGTGTTCTGGGGATACTTTCCACTCAATGCCTGGGCCTGGTATCTAGTCAGCGTTGGTTACTGATATAATTTCAATCAGTGTAATAATATGCTGGTATTACTAATAAAACTAATAACTAAATACCTACATATTGTAACGAGCGCCAACTTTTCAACTGGCGGTTCCAGAATGAATTTGTTCTTCTAGCACCTTCATGCGATCGCCAATTCTTTCAATTCATTAGCATTTTCGTCGATTCTGTTCATTAATTCTTGTTTGCCATTAAGAGAATTTTCTATAATTTTTTCTTCCAATTTTCTAGAATTTTCTATATTCTTTCTCGTCCATGTTTCTCATTTTTTTGAACTTTCTCTTCCAGTTTTTCTAGAATTTTCTATATTCTTCTGCGTCCATGTTTTTCAATTTTTTTCTAGAACTTTCTCTTCTAAATTGCGAGAATTTTCCATAACTTTCTCTTCCAGTTTTCTAGAATTTTCTATATTCTTCTCGTCCATGTTTTCAATTTTTTCTTCTAGTTTTCTAGAATTTTTCTGAGAATTTTCTAGAACTTTCTCTTCTAAATTGCGAGAATTTTCCGTAAGTTCTTTTTAGAAGTTCGCCATTACCACCAGACACTTCAAAACAATATGTCTCAGGATCTTTCACCAGCTGCTTCTATTGCTCTTCGTAATCCGCTCGACTGAGCCTCGCCTTCCTTCCACTCGTATCTTCATCCCCTTTCTCTAATTCCCGTTTGAGATCTACCACTTTCAAATCCCACTAATTTACAGTATTTCGCTGCCATTGTTTCTAATTAAACACTATTAGTCCACTAATATATCGCCAAATAACCCACACCTGACAGACCCCAATTGTAACGTTTTTCGGTTCTTTAAAACGTTGTCGGGGTTTTAGAAAAAACACACAGGCGATATATTTAAATTCACTTATTCTATTAAACACTATTACGGTAATTAAAATCTATTAAAATGCTTATTAACTATATCACTTAACACTAATGTCTTTATTTATGTAAACGATATTTATATTACATGTACTAATTCAAACGCGACCCGCACTATCGAACTCGTATCGATTGACTGCCTCCTGGCCAACCCGACGCGTTATTTATAGCTGGCGCGAACGTCCAGATTGTTCGAGGGCCTTCTAGAACGTCCTCGAAGATTCTGGAGAATATTCTCGAATCTTCGACCCGGTGCTGCCTCTGTTATTCGTCGTAGGTAGTTCTTCTTCCGCTATGCTAGCGCCATCTAGGGACGCCTATCGGAACCGCCAGTTGAAAAGTTGGCGCTCGTTACAATATGTTTGTTAATGTATACACCTACCATGTTCATATATTATCGATCGACACTCGATTGACTCTAAGTATTATTTCAAAGTTTTTTAAACCAGTAATCCTTTAATATTAGATAATACGTACGTACTTACCTTCGAATATTTTAATGGTAGCATCTGTGTA
Source organism: Protaetia brevitarsis (assembly GCA_004143645.1). Classification (NCBI taxonomy): domain Eukaryota; kingdom Metazoa; phylum Arthropoda; class Insecta; order Coleoptera; family Scarabaeidae; genus Protaetia; species Protaetia brevitarsis. Next base: position 698,824 of record RXPK01000276.1, read on the forward strand.
TCAGCCCCATTCCACCCCATTCTCTAAGTAGCTGTGAAACGGCCGAGGTATCCATTTAGATTTACTAACACTCACAACCAACAACACTGTTTGCTGGTCAATCTATATGCAAAAACCCCTAAACCAATAACAGATAAGTTTTAGTGAAAAAATGGTGGGGTAAAATTCGTTTCAAATGTTTGAATATTATAGTAATTTCAATTTGATATTTCATGTTTTCAGTACAAAACATTTAATAATAATAATCTTTATTGCCCAACAGGTCAAAGCCCAATAACAGGACAAACAATAATCAAAAATAACATTTAATAATTTTATATAGTAATTCATTATACCAAACGTATAAGAGATTTTATTTTGAATCTACAGACTTTCTCATTATGATTGCATAGATTTATTCCTCACAACAATAACAATGTTCATTTGGAGGAAGTATACTTCAATGCAAATATTTATACTATTTCTTATAAGAGTATATTGTGTTTTCAGAGAATTTACTCTTATGTTCTAATCAACAAGATTTAGTCCATTTAAATATATATATAAGTTTCGATTTCTGAATAAATAAAAATATTCAGATTGATAATAGATTTTTTGGTGTGTAACAGAAGTTTCTGTGGCGTACTAGGTCTATTAGCGAGGGGGGGGGAAAATTTAATGCTTTAGCTTACTAATAGTTATTGTACCTTGCTGTGTTTCTATAAGTACTGCACATACATTCCTTTTGTCAGTAGATTCATTTTTACAGATTTTAGATTTGCGACGAAATAATTTAACTGCAATAGTCACTTTTAATGCTTGAAAAATTACAAAATATGATGTTTTCAACACAATAGTATTTAAATCAATTACTGGATATTTAAGCAAGAAATACTGCGTAATAGCCGTAACACAACGTACGGGTTCTATTCATAAGCGTCTGTGAAAATAAGTTGTCGCATGTCACTTTCTAAATTCTGTTAAATAATTATTATATCACTTGTATAGTAGCAGGACGTGAAGAAACAATTTAGGTTTTGTATAGTAGTAATTTGTTAGAGTAAATTAAGTTGTAAAGGAGCATTTAAATTACTGTTTCAGGCGCGTTATAAAAAAATAGCATCTCTAACGCAATTGTGGATATTAAATTCCATTCCTTGCTCTCTTTCCGTTAAAGTTTATATTTGTATGTATGCTTGCGGAAATTGTAAATTAAAATAAAATGTTGTAAGCCAACAGTAATGCATGTCCAGCGGGATTAGTTTATTATTGTGTAGTGGTGCAATTTTCCTCGTGAGGTGAGAATTTAGTGAAAGCAGGAACCCATACCTGCTTAAGTTGGCCAATAATTGAATATTTATAATCTATTTCATTTGTTTTTTTTATTACTTTATCAATCTTGTTTTAGTTCAGTAAACATGGTAATGGGGTTTTGCATGATGTTTATAGTTCCAGATGTGAATCTATAACATATAATTTGGAATAATTATTCTCTTACATATTTGGAATCTAGAACTTGCATAATAATTGATAGATTACGTGCACATTTTACATTTTTTTGTGAAAGAAAATTGTATATGTTGATTTTAGGACTCAATCACCTCGTATACAGGAAGAATTTGTTCAAGTTATATGCAAACTTTTTTTATAAGTATAATGGCTATAGTTCCATCATTTACACTTTCCAGATTAATACATTTTAATCTTCATCTGCAGCATATTTCCTATATTTATAAGCGAATCTATACTTAAGTAGCCTAACCGAAGTGGGCAATTAAAGAATAATAACATTAGTATTACTTTTCACAAAGTAATTAAAACAAAAACACACCTGTATCTCAATAAGTTGCCAAAAAACTTGTGTTACAAAAATAAAAAATGGCAAGGATAAGTGCTCCAAATTACCTTAGAAAGTAGCAATTTCACATATTTATCACTATTTTATTGTATCTACAATTTTTATTTAATCTTATTGAAGTAATATTTTTGTACGTTTTTGTTAAAATCGGGTTTAAAATCATAATTGATGGCAAATTTCTGTTTTTCCTTCAATTACGTTAATGACTACCTAATTAGTGTTACATTAAAATTATGCTTATTCAATTATATATATATAGTTTCGTTTTCTAATCTATTTTCCAAATGAAAGCTTCGCAGTAAATTGTACAGTTAATTATTAGTAAATATCTTTCTTGATGCTGTGTGAAATAAACTTTAGAGATTAATACAATTGATAAAAAAAACAACATTTAAATGTAGTAGACAATGAAAACTATAAATATGCACCAAAATATTTAGGTAATACAAATACTTAAATGTAATTAAAGAAAAAATATCAATCTTCCTTTTTATCCTTTTGATCTTCGAAACCCACTTTATCTATAACCACTGGTACGATATCTAACCAGCTGTTTAAGCTATTTGTTGTGTCGGTAGACGTCAATGGACCTTATATCATTTAAAAGCCACTTCATTTAGATTATTTTAATTTTCACTTAGCTTTTAAAGCTTCTGTTTGGTAATGCCTAATCTTGTAATAAGCTGTGTATAGCAATATATATTTTCGCCCTTTTTTCACAACTAATGGTCTACTTTTTGTAAAATGTTATAATTTTTTTTTAAATCTGGTCTGTACTTTTAATCTTTTAATTAATGCTATAACAACATATGTATAAAATATTAAATGCTCCCAAATTTTCATCAATAACATTCTTAAGCAACGTTTACACAAATTTTTATTATGAAACTAAAATAACCAACGCTGTAGTGAAATAATACTGTACAATTTATTACAATTCCTTACGTTAAAAATTTATCAGAAAAAATAATTCTACATTGAAACCATTTTAAATTACTGATGTAGCACATAAAAATGGCAAAAATGTTGTTTCACCACACTAAAATCAAAAACTCAATTTGAAAAACCCTCACTTAATGTATTTCACTCCTTGTTGTGATCATGATGGAGAGTTGAGTCCCTTGCAATAGAGAATTGTGCATGTCGTCACCAAATCCTGCGCGAAGCCTAACGTCAATTACGCCTATTACCTAACAACGAGGAATAGGCTACCAATATTCGTTCATTCCGCATCCGACGTCATGTACCATTTTCTATTGCAACGGACTTTACGTACCTACATAGGATAAACGAAACATAGGATACACAAATTTAAGTCGCCCACTAGTATGATAGCTTAAAAAAAAACATGACATTGATAACTACAATAAACTTTAACAAAACAAAAATTTTAATTAAAAAGGAAACTATTATGCACGAAACATTTTAGGATGATTTACATTAAAAAGAGAAAAATCGTGTAAATTTGTGAACAGACACAGATAATTTATCAAAAATTTACTTACACTTATTTTAAATGTTATAACACAACTTTTTATATAATGCCTTGTGTATCACTTTAACAAACAATGTGTCTTGTTTTACACGTTATCGCTGATATGAACAGACAAACTCTTCAATAGCCTTGTATTTACATATTTATAGTTTGTTTTCATATGTGTATTGTACTTGTCTTTTACAAAATTTTGAATTTGTTATCTTAATAATGGTTTTGACTAAACGTCACTTTGTTGTTGTAAATAATGTTAAATAAAAATCCTTTATAAGTACACATTTTAAATATTAATCACCTAAGTTTTTTTTATATAATTATAGTTAATAATTATAAAATGGGTCATGGTAATTTCAAAGAAATCAGTGGGTAAAACCAATCAAATTTTTTTCGTTTTAATTTTTGTATTAAATAATATTAAATTTTATATTTTTATATTTTGATAATTTTAATTATCTTTTACTTAATTTTAATAGGTGTAATCTTCAATCAAGTTTTATATTTTTTGCCGCTGCTATGACGTGAGTAATTTAATAACTTTTCTTGTATCTTTGTATTTGTTATATTTTTATTGTTTGCTATTTAGGCGGCTGTGAAGATAGCTAGTGATAGCTAGTTAGCCGAAACATGTCAGCCAATAACTTGTAAATTTGATTGAGTTTACCCACTGATTTCTTTGTAATCATATGCTACTCAATTTGGACAAAACCATGTATCATGGTTTCTTGAATCTTATAAGTTTTTAACGTCTTGATAAATACAATTAAATGTCGGAACGTAGATGAATTAATTGTATTTCAATTAAATAAAGCCAAAAAATCCACTACTTCCCTGATTTTTCATTGATATTTATATTATATTTGGCTAAATAATATAATGCAACAATTACTTAAAATTTTAAGCACGACCCTGCAACTTATCACAGAGTAAAAGCAGTCAAAACATTTTTGGAAACGGTGGAGGTGCCGGTGTTGTATGTTCATGAAATACTTCCGATTTAAACACAATAGAGTATGTGTAGGGAGATTGGAGTGTTTTAAAATACACGTCGATTAAAACAGAACAATAACAAAGAACAATTAAATCGCAATATTGAAGATGCGTGTCACAATAATTTAAAAATTTAAAGAAGCTGTTCAAGCCTATATCGACAGAATGCCGACAAGGCCAAACGAAGTACTGAATGCAAGGGGTGGTACCAATAATGTTAATAAAACACTTGTTTGGGTTCTTTTAATACTTTCTGTATAATAGTTTTTATAAATGTATAATAACAATATTATTAGTTTGTTCCATTATACTACTAAAATCGTGCTATCGCTTTAATAATAATAATAACAATAATATACATTTGTCTAACAGAATATAAAATCCAATTACAGAACAACTCAGCTAAAAGCAAAAGTCAACAATGATGTAAAATATACTAAACATAAATAAAATAACAGTAGATCACTCTATACTTAACTATGCTAACAATTAATATATTAACTTACACCTAGATAGCGGTAAGGACAAAAAATAAATACTATTTAGGGAACAAATTTGTCAAAATGCTCGGAGAGGGATACCTTTAAAAGCTTTGCAATAAAGCGAAACGTAGTACTCATTCATGTTTTCAATATTTACGACCTAAAAACCAAGAGAAAAAGAAATTAAAAATTATATATACAGTGTGTTAAAAAAAGGTTGTCGGATATTTTACCCAATTATAGTACTGGTGGTAATAACAAAAAAGTCTTAGTCAACATGGGTCCGCAATTCAACTGTTTTTGACATATAGTCGATTGCATATTTTAAAATAAAAAAAAACATTTTTCGGTTTTGAGAATAGTTTCCTTTGTCAAACAACTGATTGTGACTTAAAATTAGTTCTGTCAGACATCTGTCATCAGATTATTTAGCTTTTGAGTCAATTTTTTTTTGTTCTCAAATTATGCATAAGTGCACAAATGCAGAAATGGCCGATATGCATTTTATGTACGGTCGTGCGAATGGTAATGCCACTGAAGCACGGCGTATGTATGCCGAAGATATTTCCAAATCGGTTGTTACGAGTGATAAGATTTTTTCAAGACTTCATATCCGGCTGTCCGAAACTGGTTCATTTAAAATTAATGGTGGTTCTGGTAGACCTAGAATCAGCTTCTTTCAACCCAAATATTAGCACCGAAGACTTGCCGCAGAATGAACGTCATCCTCTCATTTGGAGAATTCTGCGGTAAAGCAGCTTATCCCTACCACATTCAAACGCGTGCAAGTTCTTGCTCCTCTCATTATGATGCACGTAGGTTTTTTTGTCATTTGGGTTTTACGACAAGCTGGCAGAAACTCCTAATTTGCGACTAATATTATTAGTGACGAGGCTGGTTTATAAAGAGACGGAATATTCAATTTTCATAACAATTCACGTCTGAGCAGATTGGAAAATCCCCATGCTGTTGTTGAACTGCATCACCAAAACCGTTTTTTTCGCTAAATGTTTGGCTTGCTATTTTGGAGACTGTTTAAATTGTCCAGTATTTCTCCCTAATCGTTTAACGGGACAAGTTATACTTGGATTTTTTAAGAAATGAATTACCCGTTTTGTTGGAAGACGTGACACTTTTAGCAGATTAAATATGTGGTTTATGCACGATGGAGCTCCTGCGCATTTTTTCCATCGTAGTTAGAAATTTCTTAAATCAAGATTACAACGAGAGATGGATAGGACGGGGTGGACCAACTGCATGGCCTCCTAGGTCCCTGAACTGACACCTCTAGACTTCTATGTTGGGGGCGTCTAAAACAATTAGTGTACGCATGATCTGTAAACAATTTGGAAGAACTCAGGCAACGAATCGTAAATTGTTGCGAGGAATTCGGAGGATCCAGGAATTTTCGAAAGATTGCGTCGATCTTTCATAAGAAAGTGTGAAGCGTGCTTAGAAATGAACGGTGGACATGTTAGAACATTTCTTTAGTTTTACTTTAAATAAACATTTGTTTAATTTACATTGCGATCAAAATTTCTTTGAAAATTTTTATCCTACTAAAACAATATGCAATCGACTATATGTCAAAAACAGTCAAACTCCAGGATAATCGATAAAGCCGTGGACTCGATTGAACAAAAACATGTATTAGTACAGATGCGCCTATATGACAATGCCGGCATTTCAAAGCGACATAGTAGTATGGAGTGGTTGAAGTTCCTTGGTGGATAGGTATTTTCCACTTGAAACCACAAAAAATTATCAACTCTACGCTGTATTTTCTCCAATTGACATTTGGATTCCGTATAATACGGATACCAAATAAGACTTCCGTGCTCTAACCGCGATGTTACCAGAGAAAAGTATAAATATTTAAGGAAAAAAGCATCGGCTATGTCGAACAACAAATTCAAGGCTCTGTACCGCTTGCTCACAGATTGTTTGAATATGATTTGTAAAAGTTAACTTGCTCTCAAACAAAATACCCAAGCCCTTAACAAGATCGGTCCGGGCCAAGTTGATGTTGTCTATATTGTAATTATACGTTATGAAATTAAGTTTTTGTAGTGAAAGTAACAATCTTACATTTCTCTATATTCAGAGGTAAGCTATTGGATTCACATCATGCAGAGAGTCGATTTAAGTCTGCAAAGCAGTAATCACTAGAACCACTGATGCTTCGGTATAATTTCAAATCGTCCGCAAATAAAAGTTTGTGAGACAAAATGACATCGAGAACATCATTGATAAAAATCAAGAACAGCAAAGGACCCAAATTTGAGCCCTGTGGAACACCTGATGTTGCAACGTATAATTCCGAAGTGTAACCATTGTAGCAAACAGTTTGAATTCTGGATGTTAGGTAGTTACCAAGTAGATCAACTAAGGATCCACTAAACCCGATGGCAGATAACTTTTGTAAAGTAAGTGCGTAGTTAATGCGATCAAACGCTTTCGAGAAGTCAGTCTACTTGTTTACGCAAATCTAGTTCCCCGGAAAGTTATTGATGCAATGTTGCTAAGTAACTAATCGTCGATTTACCTTCTATAAAACCATGTTGGAACGGTGAGATACTAGCTCTAACACACGGACAGTTTTTTTAAGAAATTGGATAATATAGCGATAGGACGATAATTTACTATGTTAGGTGACTCTCCACTTTTCAGTATAGGAATAATTTCGTATCTTCCATATCGAAACGTCGAAGTTTTAGCGCAATTAAAATTAGCAAGGGAACAGCTAGTACATATGCGCAGTCTTTGATTAAAAAGGCAGGGACTTGGTCGCTACCAGCAGTATATCGATCTTTTAACTTTTTGATAGCAGCTATAACATCATTCTCGGCTACGTACATGACCAATATGAATATGGTTAAGAGTTAAGAATCATTCATATTATGACAGACATTACTCGAAACATAAACTTTAATATGGCCCAAGGAATTCTATTTTGCACCTCATTGCAAAATATAATTCCTTTCAATTCTCGATTTCCCAAACACTTTTTGAGTGTAAGCGACAATTCAATCTAACGAAAATCTTGTGGTCGACACCATTGGTACTGTGCTGGCAGGAAAAAAACGCTAAAGAATTCTGGTAACGTCAAAATCGAAATGTTCCCCACGAAAATCAACTTGCGTGTATGTTTTGCGCCCACCGTTGCACATATTCGCGTGTTGCGATAAAAAAAAAGAACCGTGTCAGTGACTCATTGTAAGAGAATCGGTTCTTCAAGCACGGGCGGTGAACAGATCTCGTTTTGGAACGCGCGGTAGGCAGAATATAACAATTTTGATGGTGTTACGAGTAAACACGGCGGAACCCATTTAATTGTCGTGTGTCGTTTTCAAGTTGAACGGGTATTAAAATAGGAACAAAGAAAGTCCTCGGCGCTGGAAAACGTGAATATGCAAGTTGCGTCGCCAGAACAGGGCGTGTTCTGTAATGCGCCTTTGGCATTCGCCGGCTGAACGTATTGTACTAGAAAAGCGATAATAAATACGACATGATTCTGAAAATCTTGATCTACATTGTTACTTGTGTATGCACCGGGTATCTTATGTACGAGGGCCGCAAACAAAGTAGAGGAAGTATAAATAAATTGATGAGCTCACTGACAACATGAATCATGCATTCGGAATTTTATTGTAAGATATACAGTGTTATTTATGCTGCAGGGTACGGATATTGTAGTCAAATTACCTCAGATTTTAAATCTGGATGAGAGGTTTCTATTACATGTCAGCCTAATTACTTCTGGAGTTACAGTTCTACATACTTCTGGTAATTTAATTCTTAAGTCTTCTAAATGTTGAGAAGGTGTCGAATAAACGATAGCTTTTAAATATTCCCATCAGAGAAAGCAATTTACTGGGGTCAAATCTGGTGATCGCGCAGGCCGCCAAAATATAATCGCTTCGTCCATTCCCCCATTCAGGAAAGACCATATTTAAGTATTTTCTAACTCTGCAATAAAAATGTGCGGCAGTGCCACACTGTTACCACCACATTGTTTGCTTTTTTATCTAATAGTACGTTTACAAACGGGATGGGAATTATCGAAATGCAAATTCAACTCCAACGCTTCAATTTTTTCTTTTTATTTTCTTTCGCACTTCTCAATTGAGAATTGAACTTTTGCCTTGAATGGCGACCTATTAAAATGCTTCTGCTAACTTGCTTGGGGTGCTTTTGGATGAAACACTTAACTGGTATAACCATTGCCACATAATACACAGTTTAAACACGTTGTGCTATCAGATCCGAAATCTTGAGACAGTATTGGATCACAACTGCTTGGTGACATTTTATTACGGCCAGGTTTTCACCAGAATGTGGTACGATATTGTCTTTTGGGGTTATTCGCCGTATCGGCATAATGTTTTTCTTGCCCAAAAACGAATAATTCGTTGCATCGCAGCCATTACTAGCAATGAAGCGTGGCAGACCATGGTTTAGGAAATTTCGTGTATTATCTCTACCTCGTAGAAATCTATTTTCTAACAACCCTCGTGTATGTTTATAAAAATAGCAATAAATTTCTGCTAAATTCTGGAAACTTCTGATATTCACTCATATAATACTAGAAATAGAACAACCCGATACTATTTAGGGACTGCACACCTTAAAAAGATTTAAATTTGCTTTGCAAAATTATTTGCTTGAAAATTGCCTTCGCTTGCTTGACAAATTGTTTGTTATTCTTACCCAGTTGTACAATAATGTTTAGTGTCCTTTTATGTTAATTTTATTGCTATTTCATCCAATCTTACAATTTATCTGTAAGTTTGTTCGCGTCGCATGAACTATTTGCACCTTTACGCACTTTTGCACACAAGAGTTCTAAAAAGTGCATAATAGTGCAAATAGTTCATGCGACGCGAACAAACTTAGTATCTCATAATACCCATGTATACATTTCTGACATATTGACTATACTTTAAGCACAGTATAAACCTTATCCAGTAGTTTCATTAAGTGTCGGGGCCGTTGATGTTTTATCTATCAATTTAAGGAAATTCGCGATGGCGTTTGGCGGCTATATTTGCAACTAATAATTGAAAAGTGGGTACGAAAATAACCTATATACTCAAATAGACTGACAATCAAATCACAAAGAAAATCGCACAACATCAATGTCACTCCTATAACAAAATGACAGAATG